>PVLA01001317.1:0-285169 GCA_004027455.1 Hydrochoerus hydrochaeris | reverse complement strand
TAACCCATACAACAAGCTTAAGTAAATGCAAAGGAATTTAAATTATTCAATGTATATTATCTAACCATAGTGCAAGAAAAAAGGAAATTAATGGCAAAAGAAACTGCAAAAACTAAATAATCCCTTAGAAATTAAAAAAAAAACATTCTCCTGATCAATCAATGAGTCACAATGAAATTGAAGGAGAAATTAAAAATATCTACAATAAAATGAAAATGCAGAAACCACATACCAGAACCTGTGGGATGCAATGAAATTGATCCTAAAAGGGAAATATATAGCACTGAATTCTCACATCAAGAAAACACAATGAGTACAAATAACCAACCTTAATGTGCACCTCAAGCTTCTAGAAAAAAGAAGGGCAAGTCAAAACCAAAGTTTCTAGAAGGGAATAAATTATAAAGATCACAGCAGAAATTAGCACAATTGAGACTAAGAAAGCAATACAAAAGAATTAATAGATCAAAGAGTTGGTTCTTTTAAAGAACAAAAATCTTTACTCACATAGACTGAAAAATACAGAAGAAATAGACAGATTCCTAGAAATGTATTACCAAAACTGAATCAGGAAGCTGTAAAATTTTTGAATAAACAAATATTAATTGCTTAAACTGAAAATGTATTTAAAAACTTACTAACAAAGAGAAGCTCAGGCCATGATGTATTCATGGCTGAATTCTACAAGAAATTTAGAGATGATTTAAGGCCAGTACACCTCTAACTCTTTAATGAAATTGAAAGGGAAATAGTCTTCCCTAATTCATTCCTGGAGGCAAGTATTACTCAGATACCAAAACCAGAGAAAGACCCAACCAAAAAGGAGAACTACAAATCAATCTGCCTAATGAACATAAATGCAAACATTTTCAATAAAATACTAGAAAACAGAATGCAGCAAATAATCAAGAAGATTACATAATATTTCAAGTGAGATTCATCCAGGAATGCAGGGATGTTCCTCATATGAGTATCAACAAATGTAAGACAGGACATCAACAGAGCCAAACATTAAAATCACATGATCCTCTCAATAGACGCAGAAAAAGCTTTTGAAAATGTCCAGCACACATTCATGATAAAGTCACTACAGAACATTAATAGATGGTCTCTACCTCAGTCTGATAAAAGCAATCTTTGAAAAATCAATAGCCAACATACTAAATGGACAAAATTGAGAGCTTTTACTCTAAAATCAGGAACGAAACAAAGGATGTCCACTATTACCACTCCTATTCAATATAGTTGTGGTAACATTAACCAGAGAAATTAGACAAGAGAGAAAAATAAAAGGAATAAGGATAGATAGGAAAGGAAGAAAGTAAATTATAACATTCTGCAGATAACATGATACTCTACATGGAAGATCCCAAAAACTGCACTAAAGACTACTAGAGTTAATAAGCAAATTCAAAAGCTTAACTGGAAATGAAGTCAACACTCAAAAATGAGTAGTATTATTGTACACAATCAACAAACTCACTAAGAGAGAAATTATGGAAATAACATCTTGCACAATAGTATTCAAAACAATGAAATACTGAGGAGTCAATCTAACAAAGGATGTAAAAGTTTTATATATTGAAAACGACAGTGCTTTGAAAAAAGAGATTGAAGATATAAATGGAAAGATACTCCTTCCTCTTGTGTAGGAAGAACCAACGTTTTGAAAATAGATTTACTCCCAAAACTGTTACACATATTTAAGTCAACTCCAATAAAAATACCATTAGCATACCACACATACCTTAAGAAAACATTCCTAAAATTCATTTGGAAACAGAAGACACCTAGAATGGTAAACCTAGGCAACAAGGGCAAGGCAGGAGACAACATAATTCCAGACTTGAAATTATACTACAAGACTACTATGATAAAACTAGCATGATACTGGTTAAACAAAAATAGACTTGAGGATCAGTGGAACAGATTGGAAGGTGCAGACACAACTACAAAGTCACTCAACCACCTAATCTTTGACAAAGGAGCCAAATATGTTCACTGGAAGAAAGATAGCCTCTTTAATAAATGGAGCCAGAAAAACTGATTTTGCACATGCCAAAAATTACAATTAGACTTATGCCCCTCACTATGCACCAAGCTAAAGTCAAAATGGATCAAAGATCTAAATATTAAAACAAACCCTAAATCAACTAGAAAACAAGATAGGTAGAAATCTTGAAGACATAGGTGTAAGCAAAGAGTTCTTGAATAAAACTCAATTTTCAAGGAAAGTAAGTCAAAGAATCAACAACTGGAATCACATCTTATTAAATTTTTTTGCACTTTGAAAGAAATCACCAGTGGAATAAAAAGAAAACACTCAGAATGGAAAAATTTAGCCAACTGTTCCTTCACACAGTGGACTTATATCTACAATATATAAAGAATTGAAAAATCAGGTTCTCCAATTTCAAGGGCCCAATCCAAAAATGGGCATCTGAGATGACATGCACTTTTAGATGAAGAAATACAAATGGTAAATAAATATATGAAAAAATATACAACATCACAGGTCATTAGAGAAATGCAAATTAAAACAACAATAAGATCCCATATCACTCCAGTAGAATGACTGTCATCAACAAATCAAACAATAACAAATGCTGGTGAGGCTGTGGGGTAAAAGGAACCTTTCTCTACTGTTTATGAGAGTGTAGACTGTTGCAACCACTGTGGAAATCAGTATGGACTTTCTCCAAAATACTAGGATTGGAAGTCCCATTCAATCCAGCTCTTTCTCTTCTGGATATTTTCCCAGAAGAATTGAAAGCATCATACCATACATCCATGTTTATGACAGCACAATTTGAAATAATTACTCTGGGAAACAACCCAAATGCCCATAACCACACAATGGATAAAAAGGATGTTGTACTTTTATACTATTGAGTAATATTCATCTATTAAGAAGGATAAACTTGAGAGTTTTTTTAGGTAAATGGATGCAATTTAGGGCCATACTCATAAGTGAAATAAATCAGACTCGTATGTGTAAATAGCATATTGTCTCCTTACTGTAAAAACTGAAACTGTAAATAACATCCAAAATGCATGACAAATAGTGTCAAAGTGAAAAGGAATGAAACTGCTCAAAAGGAAAGTCCAACTGCAATAGAAGAAAAGAAAAAAGAAAAAGGGAAAAGAATGACACACACAGGATAACAAACTAAACTACTAATATGTGTTAGTTCATCCAGAAGAACAATTCGTTTTTCATTGTTCTATTGTGTGAGCATTTTTTTCTTGTAATCTGAGCAACTAACTTTGAAGAGATCAATACGCAATGTGTTAACCTGTGGTAATATCCTATCATTTTGTTTTGAAATTCTGTATCATCTGTTTATTCTTTTTTTGTTTTAAAAAAACAGTTCCTGTAAAAATTATAGTATATCTTAAATATGATGATTTTGACTTTCCAAAATAGAATCCTATTATTTGGACCTTTCCACTTGTGGAACTATATTTCAAAAATACTAATGAATATAAAATATTAATGAGACATTGTCAATTGAATCATTAAAATTTCTTCCAAAATAATTAAATTTGCTAAAAAAAGAGATGAGAACAGACAGAGCAATACTGTAGCATTTCATTTTTTATTATTTAGAACATTTATTGTTTTTTTTAAATGTAAGCATAACGGGTTAGCTCAGTTTTAAATTTAGTAGATATTTTTTAATTTAATATTTTAAAAATCTTTAATATTTAAAAATAATTGAGAAATACAAATTCATTATAAATCTTAAGTAGTAAGAAAAATAGAATTGTATTTGATTCATGCAAATGTATCCTTCTATTCCCAGAGAAATGTTAAAATGTTAAAAAAGAGATGCTGAGTTATATTATCTGCTCTTGTAAGTCACACAAAGAATTTTAGAATTCCATTACTTAGTTAACTTTTAGGAAAGAAGTTATCAGTTTCTTTTCTGTACAGAATAAATGCCAAAAAGTTGTTCTTTTTAGACAATAAAAAAGTTGATCAACTGATTGAAAGAAGAAATAACATAAGCAAGTCTTTTTACTACATTGAAAAACATTTTTCATTAGTGTAACATTCCAGAGTCATAACAGTGCTTGTAATTAAATCATTAAAGGGTGACAAATAGATATCAAGAGTGATAAATTCTGCCTATAGTGCCAATTTCTTATTTTTATTATTTTTTAAATTATTAAATCACTTCACTTTGTGCTGTCTTTTGTTCATAATATTAGGTAAAATATTTAACTGAACTGAAATAATATGGAATTATATCAGTGAGTTTTTTCCAAGCATATATTTTGTAGACATGAGCCCCTTAATTTTTAATAAATTGCACCAGCAGCATTCCGTGGAGCAGGGCTGCATGTGAAAGTCACTCACACTAGATGGCACCATTTCCTAATCCAGAGCCTCAAATTAGGTTTTTACTATGCATCCATTTTTGTGTTCTCTATCAGCAAAATGTCTCTCTTTCCCCTAGTTTCTTCCCCTTCCCAGTACCCATTTTCACTGTTGGTTTACTAAAACCCTACTGTTTAATGTTTTGAGGACCAAGATTTATCTATATTGATGACCTTGCTGCAGGTTTTGTGCTTTCACGATACTTTTCCTTTGTCCTCAGTACATTAAATATGAAAGCTGCCGGGAACAAATATATGCCAGGATATTAGAAAAGTATACAGTGCGATAGGGATCAAGGATGGGCAAGATAAACATTATCTTCAGACATCGAAGCAGATACTAAGTCAGTTGTTAAATGCACGCCATCAAGAGACAAGACAAACGAAATTTGCAATGCTTATTTTTAAACGTCTTTTAAAGTTTGTTTTATGCTCTATCTTGAATTTAAAAAATTTCATTAAATGATTAAAAAATTATTAGTATGTATTTCGAATAGAAAAGAATACATCTTTCCTGGGGTATTGTTACATATGCATATTCATTTCATCATTTGCATCTTAATTCTTTTAAAAGAGCAACGTTACAGTACCATGCATTTTGAGCCTTTTCAGTTTATTTAACAGATCAGTAAAGTTTAGCTCCTGATGGAATTCATTTTTTCTAGTTTGATCTTGAGGTCCCTGTCTGTAGAGTGGTTATAAATGCCATAGGAAGGGAACCCATGGGAGACGATTGCGGGGAAGTGCGCCTTTTGTGAGATAGGTCTTTACTCCCCTAAGATGGTTTAACACTTTTGTTTGACCCATGAGCAGGATTCTGTCTCAAAGAAAGCTCATTTATGTGAACAGACGTCTTTGTGGTTCTTTTCTGACCTATATCTTATCTATTCCTACCAAGATAACCAGCCGGTAGGATAATTCTGACAGAGAATAAAGTTTAAGTTGTGTGTAGCGATCAGAAGCCTAGCAGTGAAGAAGAAGCAAAGCAAAGCAGGAGAAGTGACAGAAGCATTGCATTATTTGCAGGTCCATGAGATAAATGGAGCACCCACCAATGCCAGTGGGACATCTGGAGAAAGTAAGGTTCTCAACCAGCAAGGGGGACCTACAAAAGGTCAGATTGTGGGTTTAGCAATTTGGTTTGTTGTGGTCAGCATCTGCAGGATTGGCTCCGTTTGAGGTACACTGTATTGCAAAATTGCAAAGGCAAGAGATGCTTTAACTAAGTCAAAGGGTATGAGAAGCAGTTTGTTTCAACTAAGTCAGTCTTGAAAATCAGTACCAAGGAAGTTACTGTGCCAAAAAATATGACTCAACTATGACATATTTATGGTATATTTTGCAACTGTAATGAACTTTATCAACAAACAAATGAGGTCTAATCTTATCTTAATTCCTATACATACAGAAGACATCATTAATAATCCCTAGTGTAAAAAGGTAAATCCATTTTCTTGTCACTTCTTATTTATCTCTTAATTTAGCCACCTAGTTGGATAGAAACATTCTAGTAGTGGAAATATGGACAGACAGATGTCAACATGAAGAACATTACCATTTCAAAGAGCGGGGGAAATGGGTTATTTAAAAGAGATTTGGTCAAGGTGTCCAAAGTTCAAAATGATTTTCTTGCTTTACTGACTAAAAATGTTAATACAAAAACGAGATCATCTATTAGATGGGACGTGAAGTGACATAACCAAGATCATTACCATACCCTGAGTGTGTTTGGAGGAAATTAACATAACAGAGAGAAAATTGTATCATACAGGTATCAGTGGATTCTCTACAAATACAGATTAAAATGTCTCTTCCTCATTTTGTAGGGTAAGAATTTATCAGATTGCTACTCTTTCTGTCCCAACTGTGTTCTCAGGAAGATCTCCCTCACCCACTGGTCTTCACAGAAATGGAAAACGAACAGGAAGCAAAACCTCAGTTTGGAGGCTATACTAGTTTGGCAAGCTTCATTTATGCTAGCAGAACTTTAAAGACCCATAATGGATTACAAGTGAAAAGTTACAGCACTTTGTTTGATATTTGTTTTGAGATATAACTGAGAACATTTTTATCTATTTTATAAATATACTGAATCCAGAGACTTAATTTCATAAAAGCTCCTGGATAGAACAAATAGTGGATATAGTGAATTGAGCTAAAATCTTCCTATTCTATTTTTTGATTAACTCAATTTTATCTACAATGATTTTCATACTTTATAGGTATAGGTTGAAAGAAGAAACCTGTTAAGCAGAGCTGAGCATCCTCTAGTGCGAGCTGAATGCTCATGTGATTTACTTGCCCCTTCAGATCCTGTTACACCCGTATTTCAAACTCCTACTTCTAGTCTGCAGTGTAATTCTGCTGGCCTTGTACTGTAATGCCTGTGCTGATTATCAGATAACCTTACTAAGGTTTAGTCTACTCTGTTGTTGTCCTTTCCTATTTTTTTTTTTAATTTTCATTTGGAACACACTAACATGAACTTTTCCAAAATGATGTTCATGATTCTCAGTCACAGCAAGGCACATCTTCCATAAAAGAACTCATTTTGCCAAGATATATCCAACTCTCATTAACAGTTGCTTGCTTTTATAGTTGCAACGTTATTAAGATAAAGTTGGTGGCACATTCCTGGAATCCTAGCACCCTGAAGTCTAAGGAGGCCTAAGGCAGAAGATTGTGAGTTCGAGGTTAGCCTCGCAAAATAACAAAATCCTGTATTAAAAGTGAAATTTTTAGTCTGCTGCCTAGCCTAGAGGGCACTGCAGAGTTTTTTTTTTTTTTTTCCCATGTGTACTCAAAATTAGTAGACTTTTTTGATCATTTGGCCAGTGAATTAAAAAGGTAAGCATATGGGGCCAGGGATTTAGCTCAGCAACATACACACGTGCCTGGCAAGCATGAGGTCGTGAATTTGATCCCCGGTACAAAAACAAACAAACAAAAAACAATAACAAAAAAAAATTATTATACCTAATTGAGTTTTATCACATGTTACAATTATTGCAAACTACCTAAATTGTGATTGTTGTTATTCTTGTTTCTCCTTACATAGGGATACAGAAACCCTTACTCATATTTTAAAAGTTTGTTTTGTTGTGTTTTGTGGCTCTGCCAAGTACTTGAGCACAGTCAGAAACCCCTGAGCCTCAGTCCATGCCCTGAAGTGTTCTTTTCGGAATTTGAATTTATGTTCTTTTTCTTTAAGTTCTCTGATGTCAATAGAAGTCATTAGGCCTTTTCATATATTTTTTCATACTCTTTTCCCGGTAACAACTCAATTCTTCAAAATCTTTACTAGTGCCTTGTCACTAGCTAAGCTTAATTTGCTGCTCTGTAGATCATCTCCTATTGCAATCTCAATTTATAATAATAGTTAGATATTTTATGTTTCTTTATCTTTAATTCAATTAAACCAAATTCTGATTCCTTAATTTCCTAAAAGATCTGTGTTTCAATATGTGTTACTTAAGAGTTCCTACTGCCTAGCCATGGCACTGAATTAAGATTGACTTTTGAAGAAAGAGAAATAATAAAAAGGTTTTATAAGATATGTAGTCAAAGAGGACAAAAATATTCAAAGTATGTGTGAGGAAAGAGACTATGAAGGCTGAATCAAAATTCTAATCACTCTGTAGAACCAAACCAGTGAGTTGCTGCTGAAAGCTACTGTGTCTCCTGTGAACACTCTGTATCATATCTATTACTTTCCTACATGTAAGAAGTTAACTGTCTGTAATGGATTGTTCAAGCCAAAGCCTTCCAGCCACACTTAAGCATCCAGGTATTTTAATCTTCGCAATATAAGGCTTTGTCACCTGCCAGTATTAGAAAATAGAAATTCACTCATTCAAATAAGGAAGTTCATCTGACATGCAATCAAATAATGTATATGAATTATATTTATCTAAAATCTCTTCAGTAACCATCAGCTTTCAAAATGAATTCCATTCTTCATAAAGGCCATTGGATGACAGAAATATCCTCTTGTGGTTATGTTTGTCATAACAACTGCCATTATTTGATGAAAGCATCCGGTCCTGATTTGCAACAATCTCTTGAACACAGAATTGAGAATTTATGGAACTGTTCACTTTCATTTTGCTTTGCTCTCTGGCAGTATTCATATTATATTTGTTTTTTAAGTTATGTTCATAGTGCTGTGATTTTTTAATGACTTGAATCTCACATGTAAACCTTCATTGTTACTTTATGCTCAGGGAATCTGAAATCAGACCGAAAGTTTTGATCTTCATGTCTTTATTTATTAAATGTTTGTCATTTGGAAATTTGCTTAAGATTTCTGTTCATTAAAGTCCTCACTTAAAAATTGGGATATTCATTGTATCTCTGTCATATTGCTCTTGAAGGAAACATTTACATTTATGAGAACAGCAGGTATAGTAAAAGTTGTCATTAACGGTATCGTGCTAGTTTATAATTAATGATAATCCCTAAAATTTTGAAAATAGTAACCTTGCAACAACCCCCCCATATATGATTAACATTTGCAGTTATTCACATTAAATATAATTCTGTCCTGTTTTGCCTGAATAAGTCCAGTCCTGCATCTCTTGTCTCATTTTATTAAAGAATTTGAATTATTTTTTTTCTTATTTCACACCAATTACATAGCATGCATAGCAAAATAATGATTCTGAGATAAAAAAGATACAGGTGTTTCCTATCATGCTGTATACCTCCTGGAGGGAGAATGAAATATCACTGCTTTCTAGGTAATACACTATACAAAAATGATACATACTCACAAAGTACTATAGAGCAAAAAAGAGGAACACGTAAATCACTCAGGTTTTCTTAGAAAATAGCAAGTGCAGCTATGAGCTGAGAGGCGAAGAAAGAGAACTCTAAAGGTTAAAGAAAAATGTGGCACCAACGTTTCCTTCAAAGCTGTATGAATAAAATAATAGAACTGTGAAGTGATATATTGTGTGAAACGGTTTGTAAGAAGTGTGTGGAATGAAATAGCAAAAGGAGGCAGCCTCTGTAAAAGGGCAATGCTTGGAAAGCATAAGCAGCATGCTTACAAATTTGAACTTATTTCATTTGGTGAAGGAGGCAATTGAATTTAAGTAGAGAAATGAGAGATTCAGGCATATTTTGGTTTTAAAATAAGTATTCCTACCAAAGAGACTTGAATGAGTAAGCTATTTCAGTCATTTGTTAACTGAAGAATATTATATATATATATATATATACATACATACTGAACACGGTCTCACTATGAAGTTTAGGCTGACAGTAGTACAATAGTTTCAGCTCATCTTGAACTCACTATGTAGTCCGGGGTAACCTTGATCTCTTGATGATCCTCCTTTTTGTGCCTCCCAAGTGCAGGGATTACAGGTGTTAGCCACCACACCAGGCTGAAATAAACATTTTTAATAAAGTTTAAATTTCTCAATTAGAGAAATTATTTATTCATGATGAGACCTCATAGAATTTTGGATTTATACAGTGGCAGAGAAAAGTTATATGGAATCAACAAAAGCTGCACATAGTCATTATTCAGAAGAGGAACAACTGCAGTTACTCCATCTGCAAATGAGGACCTATGCTTCTGTGTCATAACAGACATGCACAGGGTTACTCTCAGAGTGAAATTTGATTATATAATGCACACATCATAAGATAGGCCAATTAAGAATTCTTTGTAATACTTGTGGAAGATTAGGTAAAGTATACTGTGTTTAAAGGAAAGAACAATCAAAATGAATAACAATGCCATGACTTTTTTTTTGGTCTATAAAGATATGAAACAAACAAACAAACAGAATAACAAAGATAATATTGTGATCACAGTTTAGAACAGAAAGAAAAATCCAGACAATATCTTGCGATAGTTACTGAGAATGTATTTCCCTATTAACAAATAAAAATCCAAACATTCCATTAATGAGGGCAGTAGGAGTGGAGGCTAAAGGGAACTGACTAATCACTAACAATGGCAGTAAAAGCAGGTCTTTAAGAAATACTTATTTTTAAGAAGATGAGAACAAGAATATGACAAAAGTAAAAGAAACACTCTTCTTCATCTAATAATTTTTACTTATTTATTCTGTACAAATTTGCAACATTTCACATTTGCATTATAGTCATCTACATTCAGATACATCATTTTTTTCTGCAGTACAATAATCAAGGCAAACAAATTTAGGCAAGAGATATCCATGCTAGTCTTGGATACTTGCAAAAATTCTCAAAATCTCCAAATTCAGGACTAATAATAACAGAACAACAACCATACTATGCTACAAAATTTAATAATTTTTCTGTATATTTGAATAAATTCCAAGGAAAAGTGATGGTTTTTATCTTAGATTTATGCTCAAGGAAAGTGAAGGTTATCTTAGATTTTTCTCTTAGATTTCTGCCCATAGTACTACTTAAATTGGTTCAATTGCTGAAGTCACATAAATGACTAAGATTATTTTGTGAGGCAACATAAAGATACTGTTAACAGAAGCATAGACTAATGCAATTTGATTAAAATTTACAAATAATAATAACTTAAGTATACAGAAGGATAATATTTTCAAATCTTACAAATGATGTCAAAATGAGGCTTCTTGTTCTTTCCGTATTGTACAGGGATCCTGACCTACCTTTCTGAGGCATGTATACTTTGTTCAACTCATTGGTTGTTAACAAGTCCAGTATTCGGTACAATACTTAATGTGTGAATTTTTAACAAGTAGTGACATAAATAACAAAAGCAAAGGTTATGATTTATGACATAATAAATCATTTATCTGTTTAACAGCAAATTAAGCAGTCTTATGCTAATACTCCCTGTGTTAGGCACCCATATATAGTTTTTGATCAATCTTAATCACTAACATTAAGTAACAGCATAAATAAAATTAGGTAAGAAAGAATCATGGATCATCTCTCTTTGTAGCAACATGATTTTGTTAATCAATATGTTTTGACATTTTAAAAATATTTGCAGGAAAGTTTTGATTTAAAATTAACATATATAGATGGATAGATAGATACTTCATATTACTTATGATTACAAAATGCACCTGTCAGATGTCCTGTTACTTCTATTTCCAAAACACACGTGACAATGTAAATACCCCACATTCTCTCTATAATCTATCATCTGGTCAATTCATCTACCTTCTCTCACCAAAGTGTGATTTTACCAAGTAAACGGGAGATGTGTCTCCATGTGATCTGAAGACCTTTGGGCAAATGTCAGTTACCTTCAATTGACACCATAGAAAATGAAATGTAAAAATTGTAACATTTTTACAAAACTTTCTGGGAAAAGGAATTAGCAAGAAGCATAGGATACTGGTCACTGTTTCTTTGCTCATACTCTGTTCCTTAAAGCGGCATGGCTTTGAATTAAGAGTACAATGAGTCTTGAGTATTTTTCTGGAAGGATATTTTTTGCCCATTATTCTCACCTCAGCACCTCCGTCTCTTGGTTGTGGCCTGTGAAAGGAATTCCTTTTTAATATTACCCATAGAAAAGATGCACATGGCCTCAATTCCTGTTAGTTTGTGTGTGTCGCATACATGTAGAAAGAAATAGCTATGAAGGGTGTTGTAACTGTTAAGCAAAGAAATATTCACTAATTGTTAACCTCAGACACTGGTAAGCAACCCCCTTAAAGCCAGATACCACATAGAGTCATGTTTCCTGATTCTAGAGCTGGAACTTGGAGGATCTGTTTCCTAGCAACAATGCTCAGTTGCATGTCACTTCACTAGACTTAAATTTAATGACTTCCATTGAGGTATCTGCTTTGGACAATTTGAGACAATGGTTTGGAATGGGGAAGCATTGTTAATCTGCCATTGTCTTGGCTATCTGCACTTACACAATAAAAATAATTGTCTCCTGTGTCTGCTTGACAGGATATAACAGGAGATTCATAGAAAGGACCTGAGGGAAATCTGGCTTTCTTCATATCTCAGTCTTATTGCCAGTCTTGTTTCTGGTTTCTTCAACTTTGCTTTCACTAACAAGCTTTTTTTGTTAAATTCTATAGCTTTTTATTCCTTATAAGACTAAAGGTTATTATACTCACAACCACCCTTAAAGACTGGCCAAAGGCAAAAAGGTTGACTTTTTCTTTAAATAAGCCTATTTCAACTTATATCTATCTTTGTTATAAATATTACTGGTTCTACAGAAAAAAAGAAGAAAAAGCCAACAATCTTCTCTAAAATGCTAAATTTCCTATAGTAAATCCTATAATGCAAATAATATGAAATACATTGTTTAATTACAAATTACAACAGACAATATTTTATTTATATGTTTGATGAAATATTACAAAAGTTGCAGTGTTATTACTTTTGATCATTTTGATTTTCATTGTCTGTCAAACTACTTTTACCTAGGCAATGTCAATTTTAGTCTGTCACTCCATGATACTAAATTTCAGTATCAATTATGATAGGTTCTGACGGTTAGAAGTTAATAAGAAATGGCCAGCAAAAACATTGTTACCTACAGTCTTTTAGGACTGCTACAACAAAGTTCCATAAAAACAGAATCTAATAGAAAACAAAAGTTTATCATAATTCTGGAAGCTACAAAATTCAATTGTAAGATATGGTCAAATTCAGTAAATGGTGAGTTTGTTTCCAGATTTGCAGTCAGCATGTTGTCATTGTGTCCTTATGTGGTGTAAATTGTAGAGCAGCTATCTGAGCCCTTTGTGTGTGCACGCATGTGTGTGTGTGTGCACGTGTGTGTGTGCATATGTGCATATTATGGGGACCTTCACATTCAATATCACCAGCCCATTTATGTATGTATGTATGTATGTATGTATGTGTTTATGTATTTATTTTTATTTTAATTCAAGGTCTTCCTAAGATTCCCAGGATGAGTTTAAACTTTTGATTTGCTCCACCCTCCCAGAGTGTTGAAATTACAAGTGTACATTTCTGCACTCAGCACTGAGCATCTTTATTAGAGCACTAATCAGATTCATGAAGATTCTATGATCTAACTTCTTCCTCACAAATCTCCCACACCCTGAAACACCACCTTGTGGTACAAAGTTAGGTATCCCAAAAACCACATTATTCTGGAAGGTGATTGGCTCATAAAAGTGTTGTACTACTTAGTAGATTCACCCATGGTTGTGTTTATGGCTGAATTCCTGTAAGGAGGTGGTAGCTCCTTGGAGGCTGGTCACTAAGGCCATTACCTGGAAGTGAACATCTCTTTCCTGCCTCCTCCATTCACTCTTTTTCCTGACCACTTGATGGGAAATTTCTGCAAGAATCTTCCACCATACCTTACATGCCTTGGAGCCAGCAAAGTATGGATTGTACCCTCTAAGATCAAAAGGTTACCAAAATAAATCTCTTCTCCTTTAAGATCAGTTGTTAGGTATTTCTATTATAAATATGATCCTAACATAACAATGACCCCTTCACTCTCATGGAAACAGGAGCTTGTATTCAATAAAGAAGCTGGAAGAAACAGAGAAAATGAGAGGAAGGGGAAAGGAGGGAGAGAGACAGAGAGAGACAGAGAGACTGTCTTTGTTCTCGATACTATACTTTGACCTAGGAGCCAAAATATTTTTAAAAATCAAGCAATAAAGTGCCAAATCAAAACTTCATGACAATAAATATTCCATATGTAGCCCTTTTTGCCAACTCTTCTAAGACAAAGAAAGACAAACAAGAAGAGTAGGACTCTGTGGAGTCAGTTAGATCTGCAGATTTACATTCATATATTTCAGAGGAATATTCTCAGCATCCTCTTGTTTTTATGACCAGTTGATGTGTAATACACCCCTTGGAAGCTCTCTACATGAAGCTTGAAAAGTGTAAATTACTGAGAACTTGGTCAACAATTCTGTCTTTCATAAAAGAGATTATCAGTCTACAAATACTATAACCATGGGAGACATTTTTAAAATTTTCTTGAAGTTCAAGACTATTTAATTCTATGTTAAAATTAGCAGATGCTATAGAAGGATATTTTCTTTTTAATGCTACTGTATCTAGAGGAACTTGTAAGCAATTCAAATGTCACAGCTGACACCAAGGTACTTTTAACTAGCTCTCTCAGATGGCTTTAAACCTATTGGCTTAATTTTTTTATGATTTTTAACACAGCTTAATATACTGTTGTATTTATGGATTGGAATTAAGTAGATATTTCTGTACTGTTTACTCTTTCTACTATATCTGTATTAGGATAAATTTTAGCTTAAAACTGTCAAAAATTTTTATGAAGAGAACGGAAAAAAGAATAATGATAAATCAATATAATGTAACATTAAATATAAAAAATACAAAATAAGTAAAATCAGAATTTAAAATCTAAGTACTACGGAATATGTAAACTGAATGTGGTTGCAAATGCTGGTAACTCCAGGACCCTGGGGACCTAAGACATGTGGATTACAAATTTGTTTCTTTGTTTTTTTTTGTTTTTTTTTATCGGTACCAGGGATTGAACTCACGACCTTGCACTTGCAAGGTAAGTGCTTATGCCACTGAGCTAAATCCCCAGCCCCATGTTTGTTTGTTTTTAATCTCAACCTGGGATTAGTGAGTTTTAAAAGTTTAGTGAGCAGTAAAAGAAGAGGTGGATCAGATATTGGCACTAAGGTTTTACTGCAGAAACCCTACTTTTAATCCCCAGCATAAAAAGGAAATAAGAAAGAAAGAAAGACTGAAAAAGAGAAAGAACAGAAAAAAAGAGAAGGAAAGAAAAAGAAAATAGAACATTCAATATCAATTTTCATTTTTATTATTTTATGTATTGACTCCTTCATACTTTGCTTAAATTATTAAAGAATATAAATTTTATGAACCCTTGTTGTATGTGATGATCAACATAGATTTCTGACCTAACACTATTAATTGCTAATTACTTGTTTATTGAAATGACCTGTTATCAAAAGGAGATCTGTTAATATTTATATCTTGTTTATTTTTATCATTTTGAGAAAAAATACCTCACACTCAAATTTAAATAGAAAAAGGTTTTGAGGGGTTCAAAGTTTGTAGAGATTTCAGTCCATAATCGACTGGCTCCAAGGCAGAGTGGCTTTACAAAAGAGAAGAGCTGATGACAGGCAGAAGACAGCAAAAACAACAATGGGACTTAACAGCATCCTTCTGTCCCTTTAATGCTTTATCTAGGCTATGGGGTTAGGGTGGTGCCAAACAAATCAGTGGATTAATTTAAAAATCACACACACTTTACTCTAGTATTACATCAAGAATTAATGTACACTCTACACCCAACCACTTCTGAAAAAGCCCCACCCATGATGGCATGAGGCTTTGGGTGTACATCTAAACATAATACTTTGAACAAATCTACTTTTTATATCTCCTTGAATACAAGAACACTTTCTGTATTTCCTGAGGGTACTAGCTGTGAAGTACATGGAGAGGCAGTGTGTATTGTGTTCATATGTAACCTACAAAAGCATTCCACTTTGACATATTTTCCCTTTTTATCATGAATTTAAAGATGCATTGAAATTGTCAAACTAAACAAAGGAAGTGCTCTGGGTACATAAATATATCCTGGAAGGAAAGTTAGTTTTTAATCAGGCACACTTGCATCAGCACTTTTGAATGAATGAATGAGAAATACTGGTATTATATAAATAATTATAAATTAATTATTTTAATAATTAGTTAATTAACATAATTATTATTCTCCATAAAATTATGTTAATTATGAATGAGAAACAATATTTTAATTAATTTGCAGATATTATATATTTTTTGGTATGCAACAGAAACTTTTGTTACTTTTCTTAACACACACTGTATTTTAACAAAGAAGAAGCATTATTCCCTTTACTAGAAAAATACATAATGCCATTCTTCATAGCCAGTGTACTCATTGCCAGTCCTTAGCAGTATATGCTGTGCTCTGTGTAAGAGTTCCAGAAACTCTCCTTCCCATCACCTGATTGCTTTGCTAAACAAGTATCTTCACATGAAAGTTTCTTCAAGTATGAATTTGCACGAGTTTCCTATGGCTGCTGTTACAAAAACCTCAACCTGGGTGATTTGCAAAATAATGGATGGATAAAAGGAAACTAAATAATTTCTTGCAAGTAGACAGGAGTCCAAGAGAATGAGAATGAAAGGAGAGGAGGAAAGTAAGGGAAATAAGCAAAATCAAGACATGTCATTTAAGAATATTATTTTGCCACAATGAATTTGAACATTATATGTCATGAACATGAGCTAATAATAATAGTAACAGCAATAATGAAATGGAAAAAGAGGATTTAGAAGAGGGAGGCAAGTAGTTTAGAAGAAGAAGGGGATTAAAAAGACAAGCTGTTTAATCTGTATGAACCTATTCCCCATGATGAATGTAAACTTCATATACCCTAAACATGTACTAATAAAATAAAAAATTAAAGTTAAAAGATAGAGGTTACATTATTATAATTTTGGAGGCATGGAGTGAAGAATCAAGGAGTCTATAGCATCATGCTTCCAAGTAAGAGTCAAAGAAATAATTATTTTTTGCCTTCTCTAGTATCTCATGGTCACTAGAAATCTTTGGTGTTTTGGGATACCAGATGTACCACTCAGGTATCTGCTCTATCTTTACATGAATTTCACCTATGTGTATATGTGTTTCTGTGTTCAAATTTCCTTGACTTCTAAGGGTACCAATCATTTTGGATTTAATCACACCCTAATCCAGTATGGCCTCACCTTAGTTTAATTATATTTACATAAATGCTATTTCTCCAGAAAGTCTCCTTATCAAGTTCCAAGCAGTCATGAATTTTGAGGGAAACATATTTACTTAGTACAGAGTGAGATAAAATAAAGAGAGGTCCTTGTGTATTATGTATTTGTATAATATTTAGAATAAATTTCTACACAGAAATATCATAAAACTTTTCTATGTTCCATAAAATAAAAACATATGAACAGTATAAAAGAACTATTTTAGGGTCAAAACTATGTTTTCCATAAACCTGAATTCAACTCTAATTTTGAAAAATTTTGTGTTTATATTTGATCACAGTTTTGGAACTTGTAGTTGCTATTTACAAAACACTCAAAATGGCAGAGTACATTTTTATTAGAAGATAAAATAATATCAGTATATAATTTCAAGATACAAAGTATGGCCAAGAAATAATACCACTCAAAGTTGGGGCTTGGGATATAGCTCAGTGATAGAGTGTCTGCCTGGCAAGCACAAGGTCCTGAGTGCAACTTCCTGTATTTTTCCTGTATGGAAAATAAAATAAAATGATACAACTGTATTACCTCATGAGTAATTATAAAGTGTGGAGTCACTTAGGAGACTTCAAAATAGATAAAAACAAGAGATACACAGCATTGACATCCCATTTTCCCAGCACCCCTCTTCTCTCCACAGTACATATATGCATATTGTCTCTTTTGGCAATAATTATCCCAGGAATTGACACCATGAGTTTTGAGTCAAGTAAAATAAAAAATGATGTGTACTGATGTTAAAGAAGATAAAATAAGTATATCCTATAAATATTGAATCATCTCACTCAATGTAACATGACCTTGGCTAGGCACTAATGATATAATATTGGGAACACAGATTATTCATTGATTCTAGGGAATGTCCCCGCTTGTCCTTGCCCTGCCTTTTGAGCCAGATTGGATGGTGGAAACTCCCACCTTGTTTCTGGTCACAGCTGGAGGTCCTAGGGCTAATGACTGCTATGATGCTCACTGGACAAGACCTGCCTCAAGCACCTAGGAAAATAGTTTCCTCATTGTCTCCCTGTCTCATCCTTGTCCTTGCAAGAATGCTTTGTTCTTCATACTAGTCAACTTATTTGCCATTACTGTTTCTGGAAACACCCACGGCTTTTCACCCATTGACCTGGACTCACAGGTATGAATAAATACCAAGGTTCTGGGTGTCTAGTGGCCTTTTTTTTCTCCAAGAAGAACTGGTCATCCCAGATCCCTGCTGCTGCCCTATTTTGACTCTTGCTCTTTCTTCACATCTTCACTTTAATTCTGAGGGAGGGGGGTTAGGGATCAGAGACTCAATGCAAGGGTGCCTAACAACTGGCACCTGCAGTGGAAAGGGTTTTCAATAATATAATAATGAAAATATTTTCCAGTGTCCCTGTTTTTTTCTTTGATTTGCCATCCTTTATCCAAAGATAGATCTGTGATATCAGCTAAAATTCTCTCTTCTACCAGGGAAGCACCTTAGCTTTCCCAGGTACACATTGGAACTAGAATATTATCTTATCCTGCAAAGTACTGAAGTTTTCTTCTTTTTTCAACTTCAATTTTATAGCTTAACTAGTTTTCTTTCTGATAGTTATAGTCCCAATTTGGGCATAATTAAGTATTTTGAATTTTAGGACAGCATTAAAATAAAGAAAATAATATGTACACCTAGCCAAACCTTAGACATATTTAACTGCGAGGACAATTAAAAGTAATTATTTATTTCAGAAGATGATTCATAAAAAAATGCAGAAGTAACTGTTAAATAAATACAAAATTTTAAATGTCATACATGTTTGTATTTATTTTTTCACAACCATTAAAACGTGTATCTTCTTTGTGACATTACCATATAAATCAGATTACTAGAGACAATATCTACCTTAGGAAACACAATACCTATTAAACAAAAATTCTTTCTTCTCCTTTAAATTTGTATTCTTTGACCTATGGTTAAAAATAATTTCACATACTTTGTGACTAAAATTGCTACCAAATATAATACATGAAATATCACTCTCATAAATGAGAACCAATTTAAAATTGTACTTCTTCTAAATCTCATATTATTTTTTCCATGAACATAATTTTCTGATATTGACTGACCTTTATCATATGGGAGGGTTATATAAAAACATTTTAAAGAAAGTATTTCATATGTAACTTTCTACATATTAAGTTTCAGTTAGTTATGTATTTCATTATTTTGAGTATTATTATGTGGTTTATAACAGTTTTTATTCTATACAGTTCATTGAAAATTATAAAAGCATATGTAATATTATATATGCATATATCTATATTATATATATTTTATATATGCATTTAAATATATCCAAGGCTTCCTGGTTGCTAAACAAGCAGGCAATACCACACCACTGTGATATGCCTTCCCCCTCAGAAGGTACACAAATTACAATATGTTACTCAAACAGTGAAAAGAGATGAGAGTTGAGACCCAAGACAAATAAAATTACATTGGAAGCTGAGGAAATGTACAACCATAAGTAAAGGAATAGTGACTTTACATTTGACATGTGTGCCATAAGGGACCCAAATAGGAAAAAAATCCCCAGTCATGATTAAGAAAAGGATTCCCCATGACTTCTACACCACATATCCTCTGAACATCTGAAATAACTGATAAAGTGTTGTTTTAGGTAATTATTTTCCCAAAATTACAATGTGTGGTGAGAAAAAAGTCATGCATATAAGAATAAATACTTTAAACAATTACAAACTAAACAGAAGAAGTAACTATAAAGAAGAATTATAATTTCATTGTCTGTGGGAGACAACTCCAGTGTTTCCTTTTGAATCCAAAACAATTACTGTGACTTTGATTATTTGGAGACTCATTACCTTATACTGATATGTAAAAAACTGGCCAGGATATTTCTTTCTCTGTTCAATTGGCTCTAAGCATTGCAAATAAGACTAGCTGAGGTGCTAACAGGTAATTTCTATAGCCCACAGATAGTCCTGTTTCCTCGCATAGTGTTCTCCATACAATACAGATATGTACAGGATTAAGCTTGGGACTTAGAGCAAATAGCTCCAGGAATGTCAACTGGGTAGGAGCCTCCAGATAAGAGTTTGTATATCACAATGGAAGTGATTGCCCCCTGAAACACTTCCATTCTTACCTAAACTGGATTATGTAAATTGATCCTTCCACTTATCTTTATCTCTGCAATCTACAGAGATGCCAATCTTGCACCTGGCCAGCCAGCTCAAATTACTCACGTAATTCTCACCATCCTCACTGTCATTCATCCCTGAGCCACCCCCCTTCTTTACAAGATAATAAATGCTGGGAGAGGCCTAGGGTCAAGGCCTTTGTTCACATGTCCTTAGGAGCATTGAGGATTGGATTTAGGACCACTTGGCTGTGCTTAACTTGGAATATGTCTTGGTGTTTTACTCTCGGTCAGTTGCACTGGTGGTGGTAGACTGGAATTAACTTGCTGGGATTCCAATGACGTTTCAGTGGGATTACAAATATAATTTTTTGGATTTTGAGGAAAGCTAGAAACAGGACTATAACACTTGGATGACTGAACCCGATATTTGGGTTTATAATAATTGTCTACCTGAAAAAAAGGCTAGCTTTCCTTCTACTTATAACTCCATGGTCTACAAACTCTTCCCTATTATCCCTGACCACTCTGTTTCTTCCTTCAATGAATGTTTAATTTATATATTGTCTGCTATTTCTCTTCTACAGGCTAACATGATGAAAAAGAATGGGATATAATCAACTAAGTAACCAAAATCAAGGCATGTGCAATATATTTTTGAATTTGGCAAACACTAAATCATGCTGTATGATTTCCATTCTTGTATAATTCAGTAATATAAAGTTAATATTTGGCCTGTGTTTCTGATTTTTTGTGTAATTATGACAGCATTGTAACATTAATCATATACTAAGCTTCTTGGTATATACACATTTAAATTAAGCTGGGTTTTGTCATTCCTTTTAGGTGGTATAAAAGACTGGTTGAATATTATATTTCTGAAAATATAAAAATTGAGCTCAAAGGAAAAATCTACAAAAGAAAAAAACCTGATAAATCAGTAGGCAAGTGTAAACTTCAGAAAGCATCGTGACTCTCTGTGTCTCTTTCTGACATAAAGTAAAACAATAAAAACCTTAATATGTAAAAAACCTACAAATAAAGCCCATTCCAGCAACTGCCTTTATTTTCTTTACTGATTGGGGTGTGTAACTTGCTCAATATGGAATTCTTGATTAAGTTCAACATTTATGAATGACACCAGCTTTGAAATATTACAGATGATTTGCTTGCCAGATTATGTACATAGTAGGAAAAAAATTATCATTTATCATAAAAATTTTTTTAAAGATTTCAATTCTTTTTAAATTTCTAAATATACAAATCTGTATATTAGATATGTTTTTTAAAATAGGAATTTTAATGTATAACTAAGTAGAAATTGGAACAAGTATGTTAGACGATAAAGAATAATTTAGTAGTGTTAGAATTAAATTAACAAAAATCCAGAAACCAAGAACCAAGCCCTTTATGTTCCCATTTTGCCAATTTTAGGTACATTGGTATTTACAAATTTACTTCATTTTGTGAAACGTATCAATTTATTGTTCAAAATCTTGGCATAACAATCTACTTAGTTGCTTTTGAAAAGTCAGTCAGAAGAATAAATCAAGATAGCCCATCAGCAACTCATTTATTCATGTATATTATAATATTTAACTAATATATGTGTAAGACAACATGGTGATAAGACAATGATATTTGTGTCCTCACTTTTGAAGGTTCTTAGGGACAAAGATTTTTAAATTTAAATCTCTGTTTTACTTGTATGTTACACTTAAAATAAGAATATGCTAATGGTACCATTTTCAATTAAAAATTCAATGCATTACTTGTGTTGCACAATCAGGCATATCTTTGAAAGTATAAGTTTTTTTTTGTAAAATATGTATGAGTATATGCAACTATACAGTTTTCATTCTTAAAACAATCCATTACTCAGGTTTTGCTTTTAAATTTTAGTGTGAATTTTTATTCTTCTTTAGCAATCCTCTGTACTCTGCAAAAATAGATGTTTTTATTTCCATAATCCTTTCCTTAAAAAACTTTAAAGATAAAAACTTTGTAACTTTTAATTGTATCATTAGCTTGTTAAATTAAAAGACTTTCCCAGCCAGCCAGATACTTATTTGGAGTTTTAGATCCTTATAAAATGGTTCATATAAAATTTTATTAAAGTATGATTCTTTTCTCTCCTTTCCTGAGGAAAAACAGCTAATCTATGTGTCTTCCACAACACCAGAGACCATAAAATCATTTTGGAATTGCACTGAAATTTTAATATTCTTTTTTTGTCACCCAGGCTTATTTAGAAACTGCCTCTAGAAAGTTCTAATGGATTATTTTAATCTGGCATATATAAGGCATTCTCTGAATTAGAGGATACATGTGTACAATCGGTAAAGGGTAAAGCATAATGAAAATGGTAGACTATTTCCACCTCAAAATCATAGGTTTAACAAATTTGCATATTAGTTGAGAGGCAGAGAGGATCTATTAGTAGTTAGCTGAAGCAGGAGGACTGTATGCTCAAGATCAGTTTGGAAAGTTTAATGAGAACCTGTGTCAAAAGAAACATTAAAAGGGCTGGGGACAGCTCAGTGTTAATCTTTAGCACAAGGAAACATAAACAAATGATGCTGTGCTCATACCCTGGAAGATTACTCAGCCACAAAAAATATCATGGAACTCATGCAGTGAAAATTTTAAAAGTAAATCTTAATTTTTAAAAAATCTATCACTGACATGAAATAACAAATATTTCATGTAAGAATTATGGAATGCTAGTGACAGGCAAAACTAGTCTTTTGTGGTATCAGATGGGGATATGGGAGATAAAGCATGGAACGGGTAAGATACACAGAAGGAAAACAAGAATTTTGGAAGAAAGAAATTTTCTTAACTTTTAAGGTGATAGCTACAAAACTGTGAACAATATCAATAAATATGATACTGAATGTGTAATACCATTTAATTTTATAAACATCCTGTTTTAATCTCTGCTGTAAAAGTAAATTATTGTGGCGGCATTAGCTCCTGATCTTCAATGCATAACAGTTTAATTAATATGGGGCACATTTAGTGCAAGAAAATGAATAAAATGAAGATGATTCTTAGTTTGTAATTTTAGCAAAAAAGAAAAAAGAGATAGAACAAAAAGTATACAGTGAAATAAAATTATTTCCTTTTCCTCTTCCCCCAATGTATTCCTGTATAATTTTGTCATATAATTTACATGTTTTTGGTGCTAAACATACAGTAATAAAGATTTTTATAATCCTCTTTCTATGCCAGATGTAAATTTCAGAATAGTTACACAGTTGTACATTTTTATTCTAGCCCTAAATTTATGTATAGATTTAAAATTGTTTCCCAAATGAGTTAGAAGTCATGAATCCATTGTTTTCTAGATTATATACTTGCGTCCGTGACAAGATCATAGATATTTTTCTCTAATTTCAAAATAGAAAAATTGCTCTTTTCAGGGCAATGTTTATTGGTTTAAGTTCAGAAGCAGCATCAAGTTTGAGTAGTTTTCTTTCTTTTTATTTGGTTGGCACTTCTTGAACTTCTATCTAAGGAATCCAAGTGTTTAATACAGGTGAAATTTTGTTTTATTCTTATGTTTCTTTCCAACTTTCTAACAGTTTTCAGGTGATAATATTGGAAATTCAGGACATTTTCTTTTTTGAATTTATTTTTTATATGCATGTCTTTTTATCCTAATAAGAACTTTTCTACAAGTTACTTACACTCATTGGCACTTTGCTAAATGCCTAGCATTGCCTATTGTTATGATGAATCATTTAATGGAGTCATCTTTTGAAGTAGATATGACATTTAAAATTATCCTAAAAAACACTCAAGCCTGGTGGTGAAGGTCTGTAATCCCAGCCCTTGGGAGGCTGAGGCAGGGAAGTGCTGTGAGTTTGAGTGACCAGCCTGAGCTACACAGGAAGATGCTGCCTCAATCAATCAATCAATAAATAAATAACTGTTATATGACTAATGTTAAGTAAATTGCAAAAATTTATTTAATTTAAAAAATAGTGTTTACAGCTGAGCTTGGTGGTGCACACCTGTAATCCCAGCACTTGGGAGGCTGAGGCAGGAGGATCCTTACGAATTTGAGATCAGCCTGAGCTACAAAGTGAGCTCCAAGCCATTCTGAACTGCATAGTGAGACCCTGTCTCAAAAGTATAAAAATAAATAAATAAATATTAGTGCTTGACATGATGTATTATGTATTGATTTGTTACCTTTTTTATTGCACTACACAGGTGTATATTTCAGCATATATTTTCTAAAATTTTATTTTTTGTCATGGTATTTGTATCCATATAGACTGGTAATCCTTATTTTCTTTGAATTCTTTACTTTTCCCCTTTATTTCCCCCTTTAATTTTCTTTCTTGCTTCTTTGCTCCCATCCTTCTTTTCCTTTGTCTTCAGAATTGTATTCTAGTTGTGGAAATAAATTGAAGCCTTTTAACCATATCACATTTAACAAGAATATAAATGATACAGTATTAAATTTTCTTTTTCACATTGCAGGGCAATTACTTGCATTTTTATTCAATTTTATTCAACTTTAAAGAGCTTGTGTCATTAAGGAGAATCAAAGAGAGTGAAATGAGATCCTTCAGAAGTCTTTGATGCTTCTTTCTCCTTTTTTTTTTCTTCAATAAGAGCTCTATGAAGTTAGGCATCTGTCCAAAATCACAAATCCATCTCTGATAATGTGCACTATTCCTAGGACTTGAGTTCCAATGTTTGCAAGTACCCCGGACTCATGGCAGGGGTTGCTTTATTTCTGAATGAACTTTCTTTTCAGTGTAATAATAAATCCTCCATTGCATGGGTTCTAAGACAGATGCAATTAACACTAAATTCTGCTCTCTAGCAAGTATTCCAATACTTAGTTCCTATTGTGTGCCATAGTCTCTTTCTGAAAAATAAAACATAAGAAAACATCCTAGAATTGTCTGTAATATGCATAGTATAATTAATATTTGGAATTCAGTATTGTCATCTGGCATTGCAACATTTCTTGGTATTTTCACCACTGCAACAGTTTGCTATTTACATGTATGATTTCACTCAACCCTTATCACCATCTCATGAAGATGACCCTGATGCTTAAGAGGGCGAAGAATTTGTTAAAAGTCTCAAGATATCAACTTGTCAAGAGATCCCGTGAACTGAAAAGTTTGACTCAAGAGTCTGTGTTCTTAACTGCAGCTTCGGAATCCTGGGAGTTGGACTGGTAAAGGGCCCACAGCACCTCTGAGCTAGTGATTATTTAAACGTCCATCCAGATGTATAAATGCAGCCCACAGTTTAACCGTGCATCCATCTATTCCCTCTTCAAAACTGCACCTTCCTAGCACAGCCGAGCTGCTGGCAATTAAACATGGGGCTAAAAATATCCCAAGCTCTTATACTTGCTCTATGAAATTTATTTCTTTATTTAGGCATAATTAATGTATTGTAAAATGTTTACTGTACAGTTTGATGGCCAGATTTAGAAAATGTAACCAATACCAATTTCTTCAAAGAAATTTCTCTCATTCTCCTTTCTGGTCAATCACCTCAACACTAAAGTCTGCAGATTTTCATTCTCATCTCTTGTCAGTACAGATGACTTTTTTTCAGGTCTTACATTTTACACACAATTATAGGCTGTGTACTTCTTCTGTTTTTAGTCTGGGTTTTCTAGTAAGCTCTTTGTAAGATTCTTTATTTAATCCATCAATAGTATATTTAGATTTTTTTAGTAAGTATTTTAAATTTGTACAAATGAAGCACTGTTTACATATGCTGCAGAGAGACCTCTGGTTTTGGCTACCCCAAACAATGATTCTTATACACTTCTCGTTGTAGACATATATCTTCATTTCTCTTGTGAGAATACATTGAAGTAAAATCTCTTGGTTATATTATAGGCAAACATAGCAGCTTGATTTTTTAACATTTCTTTTGTTACCAACAAGTGCGATTTCTACATCACTTCTATAACCTTTCTAAAAATTCATTCTATTGTTCAATTGATCAGATCAGGAAAAAACTGTTAACTTAGATAATTCTGCTAACTCTTATATCATCCTAGCAAGTTTATGGAAGCTCTCTTTCAGTAGTGATGTGAAATATTCACATCATGACAAACTTTTAGCTACCAAAGAGATGACAGACTACCTTCCCAAATTCTTGAAAATTTCACAATGCTTAGCCCAGTTAAAGTCAGCCTGATGGAGAGCCTGTCACCTTACTTTTGCAGTGGGAATACTAAACTGTACAACTCACTGCACTCTTTGGCTTGCCTGTTCCCACAGCTTTCTGCACTATTTACATCCATGTCAGTACAAGGGGAAAGGGCAGGTAGATGAAGAAACTGAAATACAATTAAGAAATATGTTTTTCTCTTTTCCTCCATCTAGTGAAAAGTAGAACCAACATTTCAAGACAGATATTTTAGGGTTAAAACAAATATAATAATGTCAATATTACATAGCTTTTATTCTTATATACAAAACAAGATTTTATTTTACTGTTTTAATATTATTTTATAGACTGCTTAAAATCTTAACTGGAAGAATAGATTCTCAATACTGTAAGTTCTTTAATGAGACTTTATTTTAGAGAATGCACTTGACACATGATTTATGAAGAAAGTTGAGTGTATAAATATACACAAAGAAAAATGTGAAATCTAGAAACAATTAATCCTGAGGAAAGATTCAATACTGTATTCTTAAACATTTCCAGTTGAACTATGAATATCTTAAGCCCTTTGGAAAAATGCTTGAAAAAACTGGAAAAAAGATATATTTGCTTATTGTCAAAATTTCTACATGTATAACAAATTATTGTGACTCACACACTTATAGATCAGTGTAGAGATATACATACATACATACATACATATATAATTATATAGTTTATGTATCTATATATCCTTGTTGCAGAATAAAAATTCTAACCTTCAGTGTAGTTTAGCTCATGGACAAAACTGAAATGTCAACAGTGTTCAAGAAGAACTGACCCTTAAATGTCAATGCCCCAAGCAAGTCTGACTTAAACATGATAGATAAAAGTAGCAGCAGACTGGCTGGCATTCTCAAAAGATTTTGTTGAGTCCTAAGAGTTATAAGGAGACATCTTTCTGAGCTCTCATTACTTTAAACCACATATATGAAAAGTGTTTATTTAAAAGGAATCAAGAGGGAAAGCCATTAAGGTCTCTCTGATTTTTTTTTATAATGATCAAGACCTTGCAAAGCTGAAATATGGCAAAAGTATTCTTCTTATTTTTGTAGAAGAAGCTCAGAACATGGCTCTGAATTGTACTCTTGTTTAAGTATTATTTCACATTTAGTATTCTTTTTCTACCTTATACTTTTAATAGCACTTTTACAATATTCTTTAAGATAAAGCCCCACATATTACTAATGACTGAAGATATTTAAAATTAATCACATAATAATCAAATCTCTATGATAAATTTCTTTGTCTGATGATTTCAACATAAAGCACCAACAATTTTGCATGGAAAACAAATCCTACCTTAGTCAAAGATCTGTCTTCCTCTCTAGTCCGTGCAATATGGTGCCACTACTGTGCTTCAGGCAGGGGCTCAGCTTTTTCCGGACCCCTGCCGGCTGCACTCCGGCACTGCGTGTGTGTCTGGTGCTGAAATCCAGGTTCTTCACGGCTGAGCTCTAATAAAATTCACCAACTCGCCCCAGGTGTTTATTCTTGCCTGCCTTTTCCAAAAATACCGCTACTCTCTGGCGTTTTCCGCTATTAAGGTACCAAACACGGTAGTGCATATTGATCTGCTCTATTTCTTTCTCACTGATAAACTAGAATTCCTTGAAGGAAAAACTGTTGAGCTTTATCACCCTACACATATCGCCACCAATGGTCCTTCTCTTCCTCCTTTTGCCACTCAAAACAATTACTAGCAGTACAGACAGTTAAGGATGTGCTAAGACATTATCATAAACTAGGAAGTGTTTTATTCCCTAGATATATTTATACTCACTAAAATAGTGGATGTCAATACTATGGAATATCCAAATATTATAAATGAGAAAACGGAGAAAGAGGTGGAGTCACTTGTTCAAAGTCACACAACTGGTAACCTGTAGATTAAAAGTCTAGTTCAGACAGTTTGATCTAAGAGACTTGCTTCCTAATCACTGTAAATTACTAACCTAAACTTAACCACTACTGAGTAAGTGGTTTTCAAAAAGTGTACAAATTTTTAAAGTAAAACTCTATGTATTTGAGACCACACTTTATTTACATAAACCCTTAAGTAATTTTAGTCTACATTAGTTACACAGTAGATCAGATCTAGCTTAAAACGAGCCATATTCAAATGTGAACAATTATAAGGTAAATATTGTTAATGGAGACAACTAACTTTTATGGTTTTCATCTCTTGTGTCCCCATAGATCAGAATATTAGAATTTGTTTTAAGAAAATATTCTCTCATAGTACAGTAGACAACTAACAAAATGTATACAAGAAGGGTTGAATACAGAAAACCTCACAAGGGGGATGATATTGAATTCAGCAAATGTTATCTCGAATTCAGTAAACACATGAATAACAAAAAAAAAAGAGCTGTGAAAAAGACACATATGAGGACAAGAGTCTTAAATGTAGATAATACTAAAGCTGTGAAAAGAAGTGATTCAAAGTCTTAGAAGAGGAAGACAAAATTGGAGATAAATTGTGAAACGCATACATAAGCATTCTGCTAAAGTGTCTCTCTTTTATTTGCAGGAAAATATCCCGATGAAAAAAGCAAACTTCATTCAGTTTTTTTCAAATAGCTAGTGGCAATATTTGTTCCCTGTTAATGCCCTGATATTTCTACAAGAGAAATAAATAAACCTGATGTGATCATTTTAATAGCTTAGGGAATAGAAAGACTATAGATAAGAACAGATGGTAAAAATCTCTATTCTGTTTGAAATGTAACTTTATTTTCCTTATGCAACAAAATTATTTTCTATTTTTAGACCCTGTTTTTCAAGAATGACAACAATTCAATCACAGTTACAGTGCTTTCAAACCTTTCCTAAATCATGACTAACCTCTGAAATTATAGGAGGCAATTTTAAAAGGGCAGGCTGTCTGCTCCTTCATGATTACCTCAGAAAGCACTTTTGGCCCCATCCTCAAGCCTCGGAACTTTGGATTGTAGCAACTTATATTCTTGCATTTATATACTTTGCCCTTTTTTAAAGTCATAGTTAAAGTTTTTTTTTGTTTTTGTTTTTTTTCATTTTTTTGATACCAGGATTGGACGCAGAGCCTTCACATTGAACTAAATCCCCAGCTTCTTTTATTTTTGTTATGCACACACAGGTTATTCAATACATGTTCAATACATTCACATACATTTTATCTACCTTTTTGGAATGTAAATATCCATAGGTCAGGGTTAGGATCAATCTGTTCATCACTGAGCCCTTATACTAACTCCCATACTTGGAGAATTTTAGTGCTTATGTACACTTTGATAATAATAAGTACAGTAAATGGAAACCTAATGGTTAATTTTTACTTAAAGTCTATATTAGTGAGAGAAGTATTTCTGGGTAGGACAATATTTAGAGTCCATTTGTATACTTAGAACTTTAAAATAAAATAGTTCTTTCATTTATTTGATTAAATTTCACTGAGAAGTTATCTTTTCATAGTCACAGTTTCTCATCCCTAAATGGCTAAGATAAAGGCCACTGTTAAAGACTACTGTCAGTCCATTTCTTGGGCTATGAAAAAGAAGACATTCCAAATGATTAGGAACACATTATTTGTCACAGCTTGTTATGGCAAAGGAGTCAGTCACAAATATTTATGTTTGGCAGACTCAGGGGCATGCAAGTGAGTGAAAACTTGTGAGTGTAAGAAAGGAGAAGTCCTCTCATGTTCTGGTTGGAAGTTGCTGGAATGGTGTAGCTGAAGGCAAGCTAATGATGAGATAGGCATCTTATCAGGTTGGTTTCATAATCAGCTTTGGCTTTTTGGGGTTGGAAGCAGAGAACAAAGTAGAGAAATGGGGAGTCATTGAACATTTATGAGTGAAGTCAATTGGAGTTTGCATTTATCTACCTGGACTGGTCACTTTGGAGGTTATGGATCATATTATTACTTTTGTTCATTTTCTGTCAATTTTGCATCCATGCATTTAGTAGTCTATAATTGAAGCATACTTTATGTCAAGATTGGGTGATAATACTGTAGTCATTATGTTAGTCACCATTCCATTGCTGTGACAAAATACTTGAGAATCAAAACTCAAATGACAAAAGGTTTATTTTGGCTCACAGTTTCAGAAGACTCAATCCATGGTCACTTGGTTCTCACTAAAGAAGGGATGGTTGAGGATGCCTGCTGACTTTATGGCAGCCAGGAAGCAGAAAGTGAGAACAAGGATGGGAGAGAAAGAGACAGAGACAGAAAAAAAGAAAGAGAGACAGACAGTGAGATAGACAGAGAAAAGGGGCCAGGATAAAATATAATCTTCAAAGCTGTGCCTCAGTGACCTATTTCATACAATGAGCCCCCACCTCATAATGAGCTCATGGAGCAATGAACACTGAGGGGATTAATCATTCAGTAATTTTAAAGCTCTTATGACCCAATTGCACCTGCCAAACTTCCAACAAACGAGCAAGTGTTTTGGGGTAATATTTCAGATGAAGCCATAAGAGTCATATTATGTATGTTTTATATTCAATTATAGATTCATTGAATGAACATTTCTTATGCATTTATCATATTTGTTGAACAATGTAAGATAATGAGGACAGAGCAGTAAAAACGATAGGAACCTTCATTCCATGCCAGCTTTCAAGAGCCACTTTCATTTGTCCAAAACAGTAGGACTCCCTTCTATTTTAATTCCAATGTGAAAATACAGTAAAATTTTATTTAAAATTTTAAGTATTTGGCAAAAACATTTTCTTAATTACTCTGCTTCCTACTGCAAGTCATTGAAAATGTTTCTCAACAGTTAAAGAAATATGTAGGTTTATGTGATTGCGGCAGTCTTGAATCAGTGTAGGCGTAAATATTGTTTGTTTGTTTGCTTGTTTGTTTGTTTGTTTGTTTTTGGTCAGGACTATAGTGGCTCTTTACCGGTACATATTTGTTTTATTCTCTTACATTTGTCAATTTTTAATTCAAGCTCTTTTTAGTTATAATGGTTAATAATTAAAATAATTTTGTTTCTTACAACTGTGTTTTATAGAAAAAATTGTTACTTTGGCCATCAATAATACAGGAAAAACTCACAAGTACAGTGTTGATTTTATATTACTTTTTACTGTTGCATTAACAAACTAACATATTTAGTGGCTTAACATGATGCATATTTACTTTTTCTCTCATGGAATTTAGAATTGTGAAATCAGTTTTCTGGACTAAAGTCAAAATGTCCAGTAAACTGGTTCTTTGTAGAGGCTCTGAAGAGATAATCAGTCAGTTCTTTGCCTTTTCAATTTCTTGAGGATGTTTATACTCCTTGGCTTGTAGGTCCATTTTCCAACTTCAAAATAGATCACTCCAATGTCTTCCACCATCATTACATCACCAGTCTATTCAAAATTTCACTTCTCCTGATTCTTGCTTATAAAGACTTTTAATAGTAAAAGTCCAGGTAAATAATGGAGGATAATCTCCACTTTTCAGATCTTTGATTCAGTTTCACACATAAAGTCTCTCTCAACAACAACCATAGATAAATAGACTCAGCCCACAAGTGTATTTGGGAGGTATTTTCAGTTTATCACAGACCTCCAGTCTTCCTTTTCATTGTTTAAACCAATCATTGTTTAAATCAATCACTGAGACTGGAGGGATGAGATTAGAGACCAAAGTCTAAAACTGAGAACATGATAAAATTCATTTCAATTGTTTTGCTGTCCACCATAGGCAGTATCCATGCTGTATTGCTAATTCTGTCCAATTCCTGCTACCACCTATAAAGGTAACATTCACAGAAACTCCTGTCCCTTTGCATAGATACATATCAAGGGCAATCCTCCAATAAAGAAAATTGGAGGGAAAGCTGAATCCTGAGCATGATGAAAATAGAATGACATCACTTATAAAGATTTTCTTTTGTTGTTTTCTTGCAAAAAATGTGTCTGGACTAAGCCTTCCTTAGAACAAAGAAAAAGTAAGAATAAGCAGTAAGAACAACAAGGAAACTAAAAAAGCTAGGGGAGATAGGTGTGTACAAAACACACTTTCTTGAATTTGTGTGTGGCAGTGAAAATTAAATTATAAAATATTTCAAGGAAAACTTAATTAGCTATATGGTGCTAAACCATCAATATGTGCTGCTTAAAGTAGCTTTTCATCTGCCAATTAGTGTCATAGACTAGAAGACTAATATAAAGTGCTTCATAAAACAAGACAAAGGTTCTAACATTTTATACCATGTTTAACTCTGATAGTCAGTCCTTCTGAGTAACAGCAGTAATACTTGGGTTTTTTTCAAAGATAAATTATATCTTAAAAGCTAGCCTTCATTTAACAAGTTCAATTAAGATTTATTTTTATTGAGGAGAAGAAATTAGAAAGGAACAAAGATATCCACTGAGTTTATTGCTGTCCTCCAAGCAATAAAACATTTTAATTAAACCATCAGTTTTTGTGTGCCTACACAAGAATTCATTTTTCTTTAAAAAGGCCATTTTAGGGAATTATTTCTGATATTTAATAAAATATTTTCAAAGTGTTTAAGTAATGTATTTTCTTTGAGCTTTATTTTTAATTTTTATTTTTTACATTTTAGAGAAGATAGAATAGAATTATGCACCATTTAACAAACTTACTTTTATACTCCTAAATAAAACAGTGAATCTTAAAATGTAATATGAAAGTTTTATATTTATATAATTTTACAACTTATATAATCTATAGTTCACAAAATTTTATGTTCAAATTGCAGCTTTTCTTACCCCATCCCTCATACAGAGAGGGACATAGCAAATTATTATCAAAAGACAAAAATAGATCAGAAATAACTGTCAGTGGAAATAAGGCATTTTAATGGCTATAAAATAGATACGATAAATTTATTTGTAAGGCTGTGTATTATCAACTTAAAAAATTAACTGTTTCAAAACCATTGAGAATTTATTTATAAAGAAATAATACATTATATTTTTTAGGTAGCCTCTTTTTATTTATCAAAATTTTAATAATACAAATTATATGAAGGTCAAAATAATTTTGATTCTCATTGAGTCTCAATGAGAAGTCTTATCAGAAGGTATTTCATTTCTGTTTAATAAAATTATCATTTTCTCCTGAACATATTCAATCTATAGAAAAATTAGCCTTGTTTTTTTTACGGTGGTAGATTGAAAATTGATGATCAATTTAAACACCAGCTGAAATTAATCAGAATGGTGCTGAGTGTAGATGGCCCACCTGAGGACTTTTGCCAGCATAAAAAGGAGACCTGGCAAGGAAGAGTAGCTCTGTGGGTCCTCTTAAGTGGTGTTTTTCTGGAGCTCTTGGTTTTTCTGGAGGAGCTTGTCCTGCTGGCTTCCCTAATATGAAATCGGCTGTTATCATCTGAGGAGCTCAGAACCTTTTGGCTGAGAACAGCTGTAGTTCACTTTGGGGAGTTCTGGTCCTTACTTCTTGGCTCCAGAGGGGAAGATGGTATGCTTTCTCACACCAGGAAGACAATACAATGTTTATACATATGAGTCTGATTTATTTCACTTATGAGTATGGTGTCGATTTGCATCCATTTATTTATAAAAGTCTCAGGTTTATGTTTTTATGGCTGAGTAGTACTCCACTGTATAAAAATGCCACATTGTTTTTATCCATTCCTTAGTTTATGGGCATTAGGGCTGTTTCCAAAATATAGCTACTACAAATTGTGCTGCTATAAACTTGGGTGCACATATGTTGTGTCATATAATGTTTTCAGTTCTCTTGGGAAGATATGCAGAAGATGAATAGCTGAGTCAAACGGTACCTGTAATCCCAGTTTTCTGTGGATCCTCCCAGATGTTTTCCACAGTGGTTGCACATGTCTACACTCCCACCAACAGTGGAGAAGGGTTCCTTCTTCCTCACATCCCCTCCAGCAATTGTTCTTGGTTGTCTTCTTGACAGCCATTCTTTCTAGGATGAGATGGAATCTCAGTGTTGTTTTAATTTGTATCACTTGAATGACCAGTGATCTTGAACATTTTTTAATATATTTATTGTCATTGTATTTCTTCATCTGAGAAGTATGTATTCATCTCAGATGTGAATTTTCTGTTGGATTTTTTAGATTTGGGGGTCTGATATTTTTCAGCTCTGTATATGTTCTAGATAGAAATCCTTTGTCTGAGGGACAATTTCCTAAAACTTTTTCCACTCTGTGGGTTGTGTTCTTACTTTGTAATACCTTTTGCTGTTACACAGAATTCTTGACTGTAACTTTTCTTTAGAATTTGAGTGTAATCTCCCCTTCACAAGGCACTAATCATGAATTGTTTGTCCTCTCATAAGGTTAATGATAACTACCAGAATATAGGTTTAGTGGTCAGATTCAAAAGTTAGAGAAGACTGGTGAGTCCAATCTACACTTCTCATTGTTATGGTCACCATGGAACTTCATGACTACTTTCTCACTCATTAGTTCATCACTCTGACATCTTAGCTCAAGAGATTAAAGAAAGAATTAGTCAGAGTGGTAGTACTCTTTTCTCACAGATAAATACAACCTTTAGATACCTACCTTGTGAGCTAGGACAGGATACAGTTTAACAATGATCACCCAACTTTGTACTTACTTTGAAATCTTTATTACATAAAATCCAGAGAAAGCAAAACTATAATTAGAGATAAAAACCATGAATGTTTTGTTATTCTAATGTTTTTAACACCCAAAAAAATTTTAGAACATTTAAATATTAGTGTACCATAAGCATATAATTATTGAGAAAAAATAAGGATAATGAATATCAAAATTCACAGTAGCACTTTAATTTCATACATAAGCATAAATCAGACCCCCAATAAATGAGCAAGTAACATACCAATAAAACATTGATGAAAAGTAGAAGGATGATTTGTAAACTGAACAGCCAATGTGATTCTCAAAGGAACTGACACATTATGAATAGTAAGCAAAATCTCTTTTAAAAATAGTAGACAGTGCTATCTCAGAAATAAAATTAATTTAATATTGATTTAAACATTTCTTTATTCTAGCTTTCTAGATGAGTGTCTTCCTTATTTAGTTCAATTTTTTACTTTTTACTAGTGTATGTTTGGAGGAGAAAAAACATTTTTAACCATTAGCCAAGATTTAAAAAGTTTTACTATATATAAATCTTCAGTTTAATAATATTAAAAGTCTAAGTAATTTGTAGGGAAATAAAAGGAGAAAAACAAAAACAGATCACTGCAAATGTTTACTCAAATTCCAAACTTTCCACAGCTGACAACTGTTTTAAAAAGGAAAACAAATCTAAAAGTAGTGCATTAATTCAAATGCAGAAACGCATATGTATGCCAGTATTCCTGCCATCATCCTGCAGTTCCTTCAGTTTTAGTTTTTCACCTGATTATTTGTAAGAGATCTTTTTTATATGATTTTTATGTTACAGATTAAGTTGTGTCTCCTTAAAAAGATATTCCTCTGGTACATCTGAGTGAGATGTTATTTGGAAACTGGTTTCTTTGCACTCTAATTATGCCTCAAATTAATTTGAATACGTTGAGCCTATAATCCATGATGACGCAGCGAGAATTCTGAAGCAGGCACTGAAGTGATGCAAATACAAATCAAGGAATTCCAGGGATCACTAGTTGTCTAGTAAAGCTACAAGAGAGGCATGGAGCAGATTCTGCCTTTAGGCCTCTGAAACGACCGTATCTCCTGAATCCCTTGATTTCATGGGTCTCACCTCCCGCACTGTGTTAATAAATTTCTGTTGTTTGATGCCTCCACTACTGTGTTATTTGTTATAGGAATCTTGGGAAACAAGATCGGAAAACATGGAGATTCCACAGAACTCCATAATTGTTATTGTTGATTATAATTCAGTTTAAAAGATATGCTTATTTTAATATTTAATTCAAAATTTAGTTATGAAATTGCTACCAAAATTCAAAATTATTAATGATTTCTGATTGAAGTGAGAGATACAGTCTAAAACTTTTTATTTCAACATTTTTTTCTTAATATACAGGAAAGTAAATAATCCTGAAAATGTTTTGAACCACTGGGAATATAATATGTGAAACACTGATCAGATTTTAAAGTTAGTAATATATGATTCTGAAATTGTTTGGCTTTTTCTTAGCTCTACTAATTTAGGTAGGGCATTCCTAAGTCTTATAACATTAATGGCAGGATAAATATCAGATTAATAAGATTCCTCTGAAACTATGAAAGCACTATGACTTTCCTTCACTATTGCTTTTTAATAAAGAAAATTAGGAAAGTAAAGACTTTTATTCTTAATGTGGAAAGAAAAAATTCTCTTACAATTTTGATTTTTCACAATTTATGTTAAATGATATATCTCACTTAGGCAAGAAAAGATTATTAATTTTCAGCAAAGTATTTTCAAGCAATAAAAGCTGCAATTGTTATAGATGTTAACGTAGCACAATACATTCAATATTCTGGCCATTATAGCTAACACTTCATAGTCCTGTGCCACTTTGGAAGGACTATCAGGACCAGAATGAAATTTTGGGGAGGTTATTACTTTACCTTGGCTTCACAAATTTCACATGACACTGAAGTAGATAAAGATCTCTGAAACTCAATTCTCCTAACTTTATTTACATAAATTTTATTAACGTTTCTTAAAGAAATGTTTTGACTTTTATTAATGCTTCCATGTCTATGGTGTTAACACACTTGAAAGTTTCAAAATCATAAGTCTAACCAACTCCTCTTCACATCATCTCAGTAAATCATATTACTTTAGGGTATCAAGGAAGCATGGTGGAGAAAAAGAATAAAGATTGTTTTGCCTTTAAAGCCCTTTACTCTTGCAATTCAACAGTAAATCAACAGTGAACATTTGGTTTGCCTGAGGCAAACATGAAATCTGCTTGCCTGTTTGGAGCTTATATTGTCTTTTGTTCTTATCTGATAACTCTTCATAATAAACAGGAAACTCTCCTCTCTTAGAGACCCTCAGTGCGGCTTGTCCCCACTGAGTTTATTCATTTCATTCAAATGATGTGAAATTCACTTGCCTGTTTTTGTATTCGTGAGGAATATAGGAATATAGTTCAATCCACAATCTAGAAAGAAACAGAAAGAGAAGGCCTTGAAAAAGAATGTATTGCAACACAAAGATACATTCCCCTGCTGCTAATTCTGCTTTATTCAGACGTGAGATTTTGCATGCACAAGGCTATTGCTCTCTCAGGGAAGAAGCGACACTTGTTGAGAGGAAAACCATCTGCTTCAATGAATGTTTAAGGAGTCAGGCCAGGAAACACTTATTTGAGATGCTTTTCTCATTTAAAAAAAATCAATGTCCCATCATATATCTCTAATAACAAGTGAAATTTTCAGGAAGCTGCAATATAGCAACAGCGACTCAAGATAACAGGAAACGAGGGAAGTAGGGAAAGAACAGGCGGGAAGAGGTGTGATTTAGCCCATCACTGCTTCATGAAGCGTGATTTTGATGTATTAAAATGTGTCTTATATGCATTTTCTTTTAGAATTCATTTGTTTTTCCCTATAGAGAAAGGAATTTGCTTCATATAACAGTGACCCCAAAGTGTTTAAAATTCATAGAGAGTGAAAATAAAAAATTGAAATTCAAAGTATTCACAAAATAGTTAAAGAAGTAACTATTGCTTGTAAATTGTGACAACTAACCCTAAATTTTTATTTAAAAAATGTTGATTTGAGCTTCTCTTTGAGTCCCCCTGCTGAGGATTGAGGGGCTATCACCTCAGTCTCCATTTTAAAGAGGGCATAGATAATGATGTTGAACTGAAGGCTTATGGCAGTTTTCAGATCTCTGTCACTTCCCCCATAAGGGGGTGATTCCATGTCTTTTCCTCTTGAACATCTCAGGGTTCTCTATCATTATTAACGAATGTAGCATAAGTGAAGTAATGTACCAGGAACAACTGCCATGCTGTGAGGAAGCCAAGCAGCTTCATGGAAAGGTTCTTCCTTTTCAGCATTTTGATAGCAAATATTTTGGTACTTTTATCTTATTTCCACCTACTACTTAGATTTTTTCCTTTTCTTATATTTTAATTTCTCATATCAGGTGAATCTATGGCACCAGCATACTCAGGATAGCTACTGTCTTTTTTTGGCAAAATATTAATTTTGATATCATATCCAAGGAAACCAATTACCAAAACATCTTGTATTTTATTAGTCTTACATTCAAATTCATCATTTTATAAATGTCAAAACTCATTTTTAGTTAGGAATGAATATATCTATCCTGATTTGCAATTATGGCTAATGGCTAGGTTCTGCTGTTATTTGGTGATATACTAGAAATCGTATCTCCCTCATTAGGCCATAGCGAAGAACGAACACACGTATTAGCACAGGAATAATGCAGGAGAGAAGAAAGTGCCATCATGATGCATCTATCTCAGGTAAGATCTTTGGGTAGCTGTTAGGCATGAAGTCAGAATTCTTCCACAAGTAGAACCTGAAAGAAGAATTTAAACTATTCTTTTGAAAGATGATTTTTAAAAATAGTATGGCTAAAACAATTGATGAAGTAAATTGATTTAAACAGTGTCTCCAAAATTTTAAGACCATCTAAAAGACAGCTTCTGTTTATAAGAGAAACTTCTTTTGCAAGTATTTTTGAGCATATGCTCAAGGTGAAGTCACACTAGTGCAAGGTGGAATGTACATCCAAAAAGTTGTGTCTTTATAAGAGAAAGGAGAGGAGTCTTTGGACACAAGGACAGTGACAGAGACTCAGGGGAACATCCATCAGATGATAGAAAAAAAGATTCAAATGATAAAGCTATAAGAAATGAAGTGCCAATGATATTAAGTATCAAAATGAAAGAAAAGTCTAAAAAGGATTCTGCCCTAAAAGTTTCATTAGGGTCATCACCCTGACCACCTTTCTAAATTTCAGAACTGTGAGAGAATAAGTCAATGTTCTATTCTTTTAGAACATTTATGTTTTTTTCAGTAGCTCTAGTAAAGCAATACAGGAAGGGGAAGGAAGGAAATAAATGATGAGTCATTAAATTTTGAGCCACTGTAACTTAATCACACCTGGGAATTCTTTGTACCAGTAGAAAATGAATTCCTTAGCTACTCCTGTTGACAGATAAAGTACTACATGATATAATTACCTACCATTACCATTGGTTAAATGGTATTTTCCACAGAATTATGCTGTTCTCCATACTCCTGATTTTCTATGTACTTTAGTGGACCCACTATTCATCAGAGATAACTGTCAGCCAAGAAGATAGAGACAGAGAGACCAGCAGTCAGAATTCAGGTATGTGTGCACAGCAATGGATATGGCTTGCAGAATGAAGCTATGACACTACGAGTGTCTGTTAAAAATATTCATATAAATCCATGTTTCTTGCTATTATTCAAGTTATAAGCACCATCCAAATACAGATCTCCTTCATAAATTTCTAGAACTTAGATTCAGTTGGTCTGCACTGGGGCATATATAGAAGGCTAGATTTTGTCTGGTATTACAAACAAACTTCCAATAGAAGTTTCAGTAGAAATCTGTTAGGATTTCTGTAGAACATTTGCACTTCACTGCTCAATTTAATGTGGCTTATGACTGTGTTAATGCCTTCAAAAATCAAATAGTGTCATATAACTCAGAGACCTTTCAATAGAAAAGGATACCATACCCTCTGTATTAGTTTCAGACTGTCTGCTCCAAAGATACAGTGGCCATTTACTTCACACTTCTGTGAAAAAACATGGTACCAAAGTCCCATCACTGCCTGTGATAGGGTGCTTGTGCAAGCAGAGCCTCCCAGAGCAGTCGCTTGTGCCCACGTCTGGCCTCTCTGATTTCCCTTTGGCCCAGATACTGAGCTTGGATCACCTGCCATGCTCCCTGCTTCCTCACGCTCATTTCACTCTACAGCCCTAATATTTCTCAATTGGCATAAACTTCTTTTCATTGCATAAAAGTCACATTAAAAGTTAAACAAGGAAACTATTCATATCTTTACACTGAGAGCTTTTGGTTTTATATAAATCTGCCAACCCCTCCACAATGACCTTCTTGAGGTTCTTACCAAGGGACTATTAGAAGGAATTATATTAATGACATAAATTTGGTTTCTATATAAACCTCAAATGTGTTCATGATTGTTAAAAACTAACTTGTTAATGAAAGTTATTAGTCATAACACTAAGAGGGCATGAGGATATGAGCAGACTACTCTCATATTCACCAGGTTACTAGAAGAAGAGTGAAATTTTTTGCAGTACTAGGGATTCAACCCAAGACTTATGCACTGAGTTATATTCCCCAACCCTTTTATTTTTTATTTTGAGGCACTGAGTAATATAGGTATGTGTTACCATGACTGGATTTTTCTTGTTAATAAAAAAATCAACCTTACACTGAATGGCAGATGTAAAACGCAGTCACCTAGGTAGCTGATAAAATTATTTATTAAATAAAATATTTATCCACTCCATGTCAATAGAGAATGATGAACAAATACAATGTCAATTTTTGAGAGGTTCTCGTATGTAGCTCAGGCTGACCTTGAACTCAGTATGTAGCCCAGGCTGACTTCAATCTTCCTGCCTCACCCTCCAGCGTGCTACAACCTCTATTTATATGGAGTTTAAAAATGTAAAGGAGATAAACAAGGGCTGAAGATATTGCTCAGTGGAACAAGCACCTGACTCTGCAAGCACAAAGTCTTGATTTCGATTCCCAATACAGAAAGAAAGAAAGAAAGAAAGAGGAAGAAAGAAAGAAAGAAAGAAAGAAAGAAAGAAAGAAAGACCAAATAAAGTTATATAACTTTAGTAAGAGCAGAAATTAAAATGATTCAGAATAGAAATTTATGGAAACCATTTAACTGTGGATAATGTGTTCATGAGAAACTGCTCAGAAGTATATTTATTCTTAGATAAATAGAAAGGAAGGATGATAGATTGGAAAGATGAAAGAGCTGTAGAGAGTTACAAACCAAATAGAAACATTGTGTGAAGACCCATATTGCAAAGATTGGGATAATATTGAATCTGAAAGTAGCTTGTGTGTCTAAAGCATTGTGTTTAGAAATAATTTTTCTGCAATATCTACAATGTATAAGATCCTATAGGTGACAGCAAGAAATGTCAGTGTTTTCCAAATTTGATAAATCCTAAGAAATTAAATAATGTAGTTTGTATATTTAAAAGATGTTCCTCAGATTAGAAGATGCAAGCACAACTACAAAGACAATCAGCCACCAGATATTTGACAAAGGGGCTAAATATGTCCACTGGAAGAAGGATAGCCTCTTTAATAAATGGTGTTGGAAAAATCAGCTCTCCATATGCCAGATACTGAAACTAGATCCGTGCCTATCACCATGCACAGAACTAAAGTCTAAATGGATCAAAGACCTAAATATTAAAACAGAAACACTAAACCTACTGGAAGACAAGGTAGGTAGAAGTCTTGGAGACATAGGGGTAGGCAGAGAATTCATGAACAAAATGCAAACTGCATGGGAAACACTTCAAAGAATCAACAAATGGGATCTCATACTATTGAAAAATTTTACACTTCAAAAGAAATCACCAACACAGTGAAAAGAAAACCACCAGAGTGGGAAAGAATTTTAGCCAGCAACCCCTCAGACAAAGGACTTATATCCAGAACATATAAAGAATTGAAAAACATCAACCTCCCCAAATTCAAAGACCCTCTCCAAAAATGGGCATCTGAGATGAACACACAGTTCTCAGAGAAAGATATACAAATGGCAAATAAATACATGAAGAAATGTTCCCCATCACTGGTCATTCGAGAAATGCAAGTTAAAACAGCATTGAGACTTCACCTCACTTTGAAAGAATAGCTGCCATTAAGAAATCAATGGATAACAAATGTTGGCAAGGCTGCGGGGAAAAAGGAACACTGCTCCACTGTTGGTGGGAGTGTAGACTTGTGCAACCATTATGGAAATCCATATGGAGAATTCTCAGAAGACTAGGATTAGAAGCTCCATTCAATTCAGCTATTCCCCTCCTGAGTAGTTTCCCAGAAGAACTGAAAAGTTCATATCACAGTGATATATGTACACCCATGTTCATAGCTGCACAATTTGTGATAGCTAAATCCTGGAAACAACCAAGATGCCCATCAACTGCAGAGTGGATGAAAAAGATGTGGTATTTTTATACAACGGAGTATTACTCAACTATAAAAAAGGATGATCTTGAGGCCTTCATAGGTAAATGAGGACAAGACTATCCTCATTAGTGAAATAAATAAGAATCAAATTTATAAATATCACATTGTGTCTCAAGTGTAAAAAGTAGTAAGAACTATAAGAGTAATAAAATCCAGCATGAGTAATTGCTATTATAAAAAAGGAAAAGAAAGGGCTCTAAGGGATATAATAGCATGTATGTTTGAGTGTGTAAAATAGATGACCATATTGCTGAATCTTTGTTAGATCTTTGAGCAGAACTGTTTGAAGTCTCACTGTTTGAATGTCTACTACGTATCTGTTAATTTTGTAACTTGAACAACTACATCCAAGATGACAATATGTAATTTATCAACTAGTGATTTCTTAGTGTTATTTTCTTTTTTTCTTTTAGAATTCTGTATTATTGCTTTTTTCTGTTTTCTTTTTTTCTCTTTAAATGAAATTTTTAAAATGTGTAATTGCTATTGTAACAAAGAGAGGAAATAGGAAGTGCTATAAAAGATATAACTGCATTTAAGTGTGTAGGATTAATAACCATATTTCTAAGTTCTTGTTGGATTGTTTAACAGATCTGTTTGCAACCTCACTGCTTGAATGTCCACTATGTATGCTTAAATTTTGTAACTTGAACAACTATTTCTAAAAGGACAATAAGTAATTTATCAGCTAGTGATTTCTTACTGTTTATCTTTTTTTGGAAATTCTGTAATATCTATACCCATTTTCTGTTTCCTTTCTCTTTAAATAAAAAAAAAAAGAAAAAGACATTCCTGTCTTCCTGCATGTGTACTGAAGAAAATATCTGAGAAAGAATATAACACAATTAGAATCTTGTGGTAGTTGCCCAATTGAGAAGCCAATTCTTGTTTATTGGGATTTTTTTTTTTTTGAGACAGTATCTCACTGTGTAGTACAGGCTGGCCTTGAACTTGTTTATGTAGTAGCCCAGGTAGGCCTTGAACTTTCCATGATTTTTCTGCCTCAGCCACCATCTGTGTTTCTCCTCTGAGTTCCAGGCAATATTTTTATAAAGTGATAGAATTTGATGCAGTATGACTATTTAAGGAAAAGTCACTGAAAATGAATCATTACTTCATATTGTTTAGGGATGAATGAGCTTCACTTATGAATTTCAAATCAGAATATTACTCCAACATTATGGAAATCATGTTGCAATAGTAATTAAGAATACAATCAGATCTATTGGATTTGAGTTCAATGGACATGTACTTTTCATATTATTTAAAATTTTGACACAATGTATAAGATATAGTAAATTCATTCAGTACATAGCCATTTGTTTTGTTGAGTTTCATAATAATTTGAATAAATGTAAAATAAATGTGAAAAGATATCAGTCAGTTTTTAATACACCTACAATGGAAACCAGTATGGAAGTTCCTCAAAAACTAAAAGTTTCTGAGTATCATATGGTCCATTTATACCACTCCTTGGTACATACATAAGAAATTAAAGCAAGTATATTATAAAGATCCTTTTATATCTTTTTTATTATGATCCAATTCACAATTACCCAGAATTACTAGAATTACTCACAATTACTAGAGAATCAACCTAGGAACCCATCAAATGAATGGATAAAGAAAATGTGAAATTTATGTGAAATAGAGTATTATTCAGCTAGATAGAAGAATAAAATTAGATCATCTGCTGGGAAATGAATATCACATACATGTATTAAAATACCACAATTAAAATCAATATTTTGTAAAGTTAATTGAAAAATTAATTTGAACATTATATTTTAAAATATCAAAGTTTCTGTTAAAAGTAAGAAAGAATAAGAAGTTACTTCAGCTTCTTAACTTATATATTTTAACTATAAATGACTGTAATTTTATACTTTTAATACTACCTTCTTAGTTTTACCTCCAGTTATAAATTTATTTGATGAATATTTGTATGATAACATCATTTTAATGTTAAAGCAAAAAGTGTAGTATACAAGGAATAATACAGATATAAAAACAGTAAAACTAAATATATTTATTCTAAGTGAAATTAGCAAGGGGATCTGGCATTTTTATTTAATAAATTATGTTGACTTACAATGTTTTAGCAATGACTTTCCTTATTCAAAGCTACACAATACTTGCCTAGGGTATAAATACATGTAGGAAGATAGAGACAGTTGTGAGGAACACATATATTCCCAGATAATACCTATGAAGCTGTTTGTCATGTTGAAAGGCTAGAAAAAGAAGAATTGATTTACTGGGTAATGTTCAAGTCAGTAACAGAGCAGCAAAATGATGTATCACTGTACAAATAAATCAATCTGGAACTTCTAAAACTATTTTTTGAAACATTAAATGTTCTGAACGTCTTTCTTTTACAAACAGTCTGTTGCATAATATAGGTTCTTAAATTTAATCAAATATCCTGACTTAAACACATATTCTTGAACTTCCTCTGTGGAATATACTCTTCTAATGAAAACCACCATAGAAGTTGAACTGAACAGTATGTGGAATCTACCATGGCATGTATCAAATGCTTGAGGGCCGTTTTCCTCTTTGTACAGTTGAGTTCTTGGAAAACATCATATAAAATATAATTTTTTCACTCCAAATATGGTCTAGATCATATTAAAATATTTCATTTTTAGTTGCATCATAAGAAGCAAGAGCATTAATCTATTTTAAACATGTAGAATCTGTGCATGTCAAAGGGAGAGGTTACCCTTGAAGAATGGACCCTGGCTGATGGTATTTATGCCTTTTTTGTCATAGCGGTGCATGCATTTTTACCACATTAGTTTATCAAGCAGCTTTCTATGGCTGGGGAAAGAATATCTGACATACATGACTTAGAGGAGGAAGAGTTTACTTTGCTTTAAGTTTCAAAAGTTTCAGTATATGTTCAGCAGGTTTCAGGGATGAAACATCACGAGAGACAGACATGCTATAGGAAAGCTGCTCTACTCATACATTTAGGGAGCCAAGCAATAGAGAAAAACCTTCAAGGAAAGGCTTGGGAGTCAGATATAGTTGCCAATATCATAACCCCCGTTATTGACTGAGACACAACCAAAAGTGTAGGCTACTAACACATAGACTTTTCTCAAGTCAATATTACTGAAAATCAAGATTAACTATCACAATACATATGCATTCATTGAGTATGGGATTTGAGTAAACCCATGTATAGCTTTAGTGAACATTAATTTTAAATGACAGACCAAAGAAAATCTACAGAAAGAAAAGAATCACATATGTCTTTAAGTTCTTTCAAGAAAAAAGCTTTATTTTTCCATCTTTGCAGCATGACACATGGGAAAAAGCAGAATATAGTAAATATTTATTAAATATAAATTGTGTCATTTCATTAAATGTATTTTGTAATATTTGGACTTATTTTTTCAAATTTCATTAAAAGTAAAAATGTATTTTCTTCCCAAACATCTTTGTCTACATTTCAGATAGTCTCATGACTCTCATGACAGAGTCAAAGGGTACAAATAATTTTAAGACTACTGAAGCATGTTTCTCAAAAATTTCAATATTACTTTACCAGTTAATATTCCCGCTATATTTTAATGCCCAGGGCCATTGAAGGCATTGGCTAGTATATTTTTGGTTTTAGCTTAGATAATTTGACAGAAAAATCATGTTTTCTTATTCTGTTCTTGATTCTGTGCACCAATAGTGAATTATTCATTCTACACTGAATCTAATTATTGTAACATATGTATTCCAGTCTGTAACTTTGATATTTTCATGAAAATGTATTTGATATTGGTTTTGGTCATGTTTTTATCAAGGTGAAATAGTCAATAAAAGTTACAGATACTCTTATTTTATATTTGTCTCCTTTAGTACATAGGTTTATTCTCAAAAAATAAAAATTATTTTTACTGATATCACAAGTTGTCTTCTTTGTATCTTGGTACAAATAAGAATATCTGTTATGAGGTCATGACTTGCCAAAGCAAATTCTACTCTAGAAATGGATCTTTCAATGAATCTGAGTTCCAGTAATAGAAAATGTTTCCTTTTCTTCTAATTATATTTTGATTAACTGTTCTCACACATGTCTCCTCAAAACCAATCTAGAAGAAGCCTACACTAAACAAGGAGAAGTCTATAAATGATTAGAAGATTTGAGGAGCCAGCATGCTGCTTACAGAAGTACAGTGCATACAATAGATGCAACAAATATCTATGTTGAATGTTTAAATTAAAAAACAATGCCAGTATAAATTCACATTGCCATTAATCTTCTGTAAAATATTTCATCTCACTTTGAAGGCATTTATCCCATCATTCTTGCCACTGTCTTAAACAGTTCTGAAGTCCTCTTTTGTGAGTAGTCTCCTCTTTTGTGAGCAGTTTAGTCATCTCATGTAGCATCGCATGATTTTGCTTTTTTCCACAGTTAAAATAACTATAAAAATAATTATTTAGCATTGATTTGGAAGTACAAGGTAACCAAGACTGTTCAAGGATAGACACGCAAAAAAAGTAGTTCTGAAGCACTACTTGAGAAAGCAATAATGGGATAGTTTCTTAGAAACAAGGTTGACTGTTACTAGAATTAATGTAAAAGTGTACTCTTTGTAACTAATTTTTTGAATTAAGATATTCGTTGTGGTTTTCCACCACAACTCATATATGCAAAGGTGCACATGACTCATATGAAGACAGATGGATGCACTGGTTTCTTTTTTATGAAACCCTAAAACACAGTTCAATCTCCTGATTTATTCTGCAACAATTTGTCCAGCATTTTTGCCAGTTTTATGATATCAATAGTGAAAATAAATTTTAAAAAATCATAAGTTTCAACTCAGTGATCTACTGATTATCATTGACCTGGACAAGATCTTCAGTCTCCCAAATGAGTGTATGATGAACGCTTAAACAAATGAGGTAAGTGTGTGATTTTAGGGTTCTAGGATTATCAAAACTCTTGAGCAGAGTTTGAGACTCTCAAGGCTAAGACCAGGAATGTCTCTGGGCAGTCCATATTTATTTAGTTTTTCAAACAAGGAAGGGGTTACAGTGGAAAATGCAGGAAACTGAGCGGGATCTTGGGAGTGACTCAAGGATTTTTCCAAGTAACAGATTATGTTAATTTAGGAGAACTATTTTATGTTAATTTAGGAGAAGTATCTTAGGAGAAAGTCTCCAGGTTGACTTTCACTACAGGAGTGAGATGCCTGCAGCTACAATGTCTGTCTTGTTAATTGGAGTGGATTCAGGTGTCCCTCGCTGTGGCCTTATCTTGCTCTTTGAAGTATCTCTTTGGTCTCAGGTTGGCCATGCCCTGATCATGCTGTAGTCCTGCAAGTATGCAATTTCCAGCTTCAATCGCTCTCAATAATGTATGTCTATCTTTTAAAATTTAAGGCTTGAAACTACATAGAAAGTGGCAAATGAAATAGCTCTGTAATATTTCATATCCATGAGGTTCTAGGGTAAAATAAGGAAACAAATAAAACAAAATACAGTAAGATGGATGAATGATAAGGAAGATGAATATATTCTTTATTTTCACCACTATATTTTTAGAGGACAATGCAAGGCATAAGCTGTGAGGATATGTCAGTATACAAAATGAGTAATTATTCAAGAAATGATGAGCATCAAAAATTGAAAGAAAACAAACTTCCAAGATTTAACATCTGTCTGTATTCTAGAATTCTTTTATCTCCATGTTCCTAGCCTCATCTGTGATTAGCATTAAAATTAGATGTCAATAGAAAAACAATGCAATATATAATATGTTCAGAAGTCTTAAAATTATTGCAGAAGTAACACTGCTCATGACTATTTCTCTTTTAGTTTTAGAAATCATCTTGAGAACTTTATCATTTTGAAAGTTCATATAACTATTGTCTTGGTTAGTTTTCGCTTATTGCTAGGACAAAACACCCAACCTCAAGTTAAGGAAAGAAAGGCTTATTTAACTCACAGTTTGTGGAGGTTTCAGTTCATAGTCAGCTGGCTCCAAGGCAGAGTGGAACATGGCAGAGGGCAAAAGTTCATGGCAGCAAAGAACAGCACAAACAACAAGAGAAAAAGGGGAGGAGCATGGGGACAAGACTCTGTCTGTTCCTTATATTGTAAATAGGCCACATTTACTTGGGTGTGGGCCATAATCCCAGCATTGGACAATAGTCATTTATGAACTCTAGAAGCCTGCCTCCATGACTGCATAAGATTTTGGGGGAATATCCAGACTCTATCATAAGGGAAATATATACATATGTATTTCAATGAATATAGACAGAGCTGTTTTTCTTTAAATCTGTGGCCATTCACATTTCTCCCCAAAACTTCACATGGAGCAATGTCTGACCTAAAATTTAACTAAAAAAAAGTAAGAAAGAAAAAGGTGGATTTCTATTTTCTAGTATATTGTGCTTCAATCAGCAAATTTCCTACTAGCTATTTACTTACAATTTTGGTTTTACTTCTGAGCACTTGTGAAGGGAAAACATCTGTGGGATCTGTATTATATCAATTATTGATAGTGTTATGTGGACACTGAAAGATTTTTGTCTGCAGAGAGAAGCATCTAGGGAAAAAGAGTTCTGGATAAAAGCAGGTTTGTTCATATTTGAAGAAAATTAGCAAATAAAAAGGCTTGCAGATAGGAGACTGGTAAAAGTCTAAGAAAATTTAATAAACCATAGTAGTTTTAACTGAAGATCATAAATTTCTAAATGATACACATTAAAATTACCTAAATAGAGCGCCACAATTATTCAGAAAAATTACTCTAGCTAATAAAAAAACTGTACATTTTTAAGATTCACTTTTTGATATATTTCAAAACATATCATAATATCTATGATGGGACTATATCCCATTTTACATACCCAAAAGTATATTTTCTCAGTCTTAAGGGGGATCACTAATAAAAATATAATTTGTGAGTTAAATAAAACACGCTTTTCTTGCAGTTTCACAAAAGGCAAATTAGAATAGTATATTGTTTAGATACTGTCATGAATTAATTAATGGCCAACTTACAACACCCAGCTAAACTGCATCTGGGTGTTACTATGCTGGATGTGGAAGGCCCACCTTCGGATCACTACCAAAGGCATAAAAAGAGAACTGGAGAGGAAGCTGGTGTGCTGTTCATTCTTCTAGAGCATCTTTTCACATTGGCTTTCCTGATATGAACTCAGCATTTCTCATTATTGGAGGAGATTCAGTCTTCACTGTCACTGAGGATGGCTGCAGTTCTCTTCAGGAGAGCTCTAGTTCTTACCTTGAGCATCGCCTTCTGGCTCCAGTGCAGATTTCTCAGGTTTCTGGCAACAGATTCTTCATCCCATGGGCACAGACTTTCTAGCTTCCACCACTAGCCTTGGACTTTCCCAGTACAGATCTGTGATGTAAACTGGCATGAGATATTGTCATTAGCTCTAGAACTCCAGCTTGACTCGTGGAGGACATTTCCATGACCTCTGGATCTTGAGCTGGACTTGTGCAGGACATTGCCATAGGATCCAAGCCCACCGTTGGATTCTTTGAGTCTCTATTATAGTGTGGACAGATCTCCCATGCTGTTTTGCATTTGACTCTTTGGGTGAATATTATAAAATATTCCTATAAATTATGTGTCAGTGTTAAATATTTTCTCTTGCATATTCAGACTACAACATATATATACATTTAAGCCATTTAAAAATACTTAGAAAATAAATATATAAATAAAAGTATCAGTAATAGTGATCCCTAAAAGATATACACAGAGGAAAAATGCAGAAAACTATACTGCAAAGATATTGTAGGTTCTCATTTTTAGATAACGTTTTTGCATTATGAATCTTCATTTTTTATTTTATAGGAAATATATATGTTAATAAATGTTAGTATATTATTTACAAAATGAAAATGTTTTATTAATGATTTTCAGAAATAGCATATTATTTTCTTAACTGTTGAGAGACAGAGGTCAGTCATAGTTGGTAATCCAGAGAGTTGCATAGATGGATGTAAAAAGAGTATTAATAAAAGAATATTCAAAATGGTAACCTGAATAGAAAATGTAGATTATTATTGTCTGCATTAAGCACATTGTCCAGGGTTTTTTTTAAAACAATGAATGACTCATATGAGCATCATAAAGGACAAAGCATAAGGTTTCACATAGTTTTCTATGGAACCGCACAAAATAACACAGAGTGCTGAGAAAGAAAAAGTCTAAAGTTTTTCACCAGAAAACCAAGAATATCTACAGACAAATTCCAATAGTCTAATGAGGCAAAAGTTTATTGGATGAAGTGAACAAAGACTGAAAACACTAGAAATGGAATTCAAATAAAATCTTTGAAGGCATATCTGTATGAGGAGATATGAGTTCAAGGTAAGATTCAGAAGATTAGGGACCACATACAACCTAAGAGATAGGATAAAAGTTAGAAATAATGTCTGTCTCAAGTAGAGAGTGAAACACTAACATTGTTAGATCTCTATGGTGACTTTAGGGATACAAATAAAAGTGCTTCCTGCCTGAGGGGTGCTGTGTCTGCATTAGAGAAGGCAAATGAGAAAAAAGGAATCTATAAGAACAGTCCTTACTACTACTACTACTACTACTACTACTACTACTACTATTACACACACACACACACACAAATATAAACTCACTCATGCACACAGTACTTCTGTAACTGGCTTTTTGAATACTGCACTGTGATAAAAATGCACTTTTTACAACAACTGTGAAAAACAATCATACTCATTTATTGTTTACTTCTTTTCTTTTTTTTCCACAAGAAAAAATACATAGATATAAGGATCTCTCTTTTCATTCTATTCTGAAGTCTAAAATAATCCTGGCATGTATTGGATATTTCATAAAAATTTGCTAACAAAATAAACACATTTAATTCTAGGTTAGGGAATAAATATGAAATGAATAAATGAATACATGAAATGTGGTTCTCAGCAACTTGCTGTAATTTAAACACACATTTACTTCAGAGGTACAAACAGGATAGATTATTGAACGAGTTAGAAAACATCATCCAACATGAGTTAGCCAGATTTTCATTGTGATAATAGACTATTTGACACAAAGAGTTTAAAGGAGGAAAGGGTTACACTGACTCATGATTTCAAACACATCAGTCTATGGTTGTTGAGTTCCAAGAAAGAATTACCATTATAGAAGACATAGCAGAGCAGATTCTCACTCCCTTGAAGCCAAGAAGCAGAGAAATTGGGAGAGGCTGAGAGGAACTAACCTAAGGTCAACTATAACCTCAAGATCATGATCCTAAGATCCATTTTCTTTTTATAGGTCCTTTGTCCTGATTCCATCACTTCCATAAAATGCTAACAAATTCTAATTTCATCATTATTAATTTAGTCAATGAAATTAGAACCTTCATTATGATATCACCTTCCAATATCTTGAAGATTCAAGATATCGGGGGACACTTTAGAAAATAATGCAAATGGAAAAAGATAGTAAGGAACCACAATAAAGTAAAAAACAAAGTCTCAAACCTATGAGTCTACAACAGTAGAAGAGAGTTCATTTTTCCCCACAGCCCTGCCAGCATTTAGTATGGAGACTCCTCAAAAAACTAAAACTAGAGGTTCATATTGTCCCAGTTATATCCTTTTTGGCACCTTCCTAAAAGAATTAAAAACATCGTACCAGAGTGATGTGTACACACTGATGTTTATAACAGCAATTGGTTATAGATAAATCTAGGAAATGGCACAAATGGCCATCAAAAATGAATGGATAAAGATGTAGATTTTTTTTTCTTTATACAACTGAATACTGCTTAACTGGAAAGAAGGATAAGCTTGAGACATTTCTAGGTAAATGCATGGACTTTCACACTATACTCTTAAGTGAGATAAACTGAACACATGTGTAAATACCACATTGTTTCTCTGGTGGGATGAAACTAAAAGTGTAAATACAGACCTGAATATATACTAGATATGGTTAAATAGGGAAAAATATTCAGTTGGGAAGGGGAAATAGGAAGGGTAGAAGAGAAAGGAAGGAAGGGAAAACAAAACAAAAAAAACATGTAAAGAAGGAAAAACTGATAGTCTGGGAAGACAGCAAAACAGTTAGCAGCAGAGTAAACAGCCTCACAGAGAAACAGCCCAAATGCTGGAATATAGCATAATGGAGAAGACAAGAAAGAAAGAAGTAGGTCCCCCTGACCCAGGAAAAAACTAAAGTGAGAATTGAAGCCTATGGAGAGAATAAAAAAAAAGAAAGAAAGAAAGAAAGAAAGAAAGAAAGAAAGAAAGAAAGAAAGGGAAAAAAAAGCTTAAACAGAAGGCTGTAGCCAGGAGTGCTTTCAACAGAGCCAGTCCCACTGTGCAAGAAGAGACATTGGAATCCAGACCTGCATGGTTACAGTGAAGCTGGTGGCTGGCAAGCCTGAAGTCCTCCGTGGGGAGACACCATGGCAGAGGAGAGTAGCAGACCAGAGCACTGCACTAACTGGTAGTGAGTGTGGGGGACTCGGTCCTACTGTGGGAGTAGGCAACTGGTCAGGCACTATTTGGGTGTCAGGCAGGATAAGCCCAGAACCAGAACTGCAGCTGGCTTCATTGAGCCATTCCTAACCCAGAGCAGACTGGTGGAAATTACTTGGACTGAGTCCCGCTCCTGTGCACGGTCCAAAAGCCACTGCTGAGGTTTCCCTAAAGCATCCCTAACCAACCATGCCCGCCTGACATGTACCAACATGGTGAAGACTCCCTGTGGTTAACCAGCTCAGAAGGGAAAGGCCAGCCTGCCCTGCCTCTGCTTACACTCCAGTAGTCACCAGCACACTTGGAAAAGCAACAAACAGCAGATATCCCTAGCCAACATGCTTCACAGTAACTATAACCAATACAGGAAGTGCCAGGGACCAAACTACTCACTTGTCCAGGAGAAATCAGGAAGATGACAAAAGGAAGGAAGCAAAAGGCAGTCTCTGGCCTCCAATGCAAGCAGTACTGGTCCAGGAGATGTAAACACAGAAGAGATTTGGAATCACACACCTGCAGTTTCTGAAGTAATGGCAACTGAAATAAAGAAACAACTTCATGAAGCTATAAAAGAACTTAGAACAGAAATACTATTACAGGTAAGAGAAGATATAAGAAATATAATAAAAGAATTGCTAAGCACCTCTAAAGAAGACACAGATGGAAGAATAGAGGCACATAGAAAAAGGAGGGAAACCTTCAATGAAGAATATCAATAAATTTAGAATACATGAAACAGATTCAAAGAGATCACCAGAAAATTAAAAACTCCACTGAAAGCTGGCAAAACTGCTTGAAAGAAACTAAAGACAGATTATCAAACCTTGAAGACAGGTTTGCAGCTTGCGATTGTGAAAGGATCTCTTAAAAATAACAAGGAAACAGGAAGTAACAATACAAAGGCTAGAAGATGACAAGAGGATCTATAACTTAAGAAAAAAATAAAGTGAGTGAAGAAGCAGAGGTAAACACAAATGAAATACAAAGGCTATTTACAGAACTAATGAAAGAAAACTTCCCAAGCATAGGAAAAGGAAATGATATTCAGATAAATGAGGCATACAGAACTCCAACCAGCTATAACCAAAATAGATCTACACCCAGACATATAATAATCAAGATCCAGAAATTCAACACAAAAACAGAATATTGAAAGTGGTCATAGAAAAGAAATAGATCATCTATAAAGGAAAACCCATCAGAATCATGACAAACTTCTCGACACAAACCATCAAATCAAGAAGAGCTTGAAGTGAAGTATTCCAGGCCCTTAAAAAAAGTAACCTCCAACTCAGGTTGATGTACCCTCCAAAATTATCCCAAAGATAGCAAGATATACTATGGTAACCATTTTCAATTTCCTATTAACTTAATCTGAAGCCCTATATTGCTTTCACTACCTTGTTTGACTGATTTTATTCAAATCTGTTTTGCTTGATAGTATCAAGTCTGATGGTATAGGCACTAATTTGAAGACAATAAGATTCATTATGAGCTGGGGATTTAGCTCAGCAGCATAAGCGCCTGCCTTGCAAGCACGCAGTTGTGAGTTCGATCCCTGGTACAAAAAAAAAAATCATTATGATACCCATTCTGGTTTGACTATTATCTTCTTTTGAAGTCCTATAATTCTCCAATTTTTTTTATTGGTTTTGTTCTGTACTGTTTTATTCAATTTTACTATGCCTGATGATATGGACAATTATTTTGAAGATAACAAGAGGCATTATGGTAACTATTGTTGATCACCTTGTGTTTTCTTTTTTAAATCATGGACTATGTCTATCCTTTTGTTTTGACTGACTGTATTTTGTTTTTTGTCTCATTTGGTCTTATTCTTTCAAGATAAAATAAAGAGGAAAAACTGACAACAAAGTTTTGTTAAAAAGAAAAGGAAATACAGTTGAAGGAGGGTAAGAAAATGGGAAAAAAAAGGAATTGAGATAAGGTTTGCACAAATAAAAAGTTTCTGTGATAAAAATGCTCATTATGCTTATTAAAAATGTACTAATAAAAATCATTATTAAAGAAAAAATATTTGATATTTTTGTATGCAAAATTGAACTAAATTTAACTTCTGAAGTATTCCTCCTTATGATCCTTATTTTCTAAAGAAAAAAATTAATCCTATCAAATTTAAACATGGCTTTATTATACCTGCACATGCATATGAATAACTGCAGTGGTGAGGTCTGAATGGAGTAGTCAGAGCAAGATTTATTATGAGTTATGTGACTTATTTTATTGTTTTTATTCCAATGTTTCTTATAAATTTTTTACAAGGAAAGTAATTGTAATGTCTTGTGTGAAATCAATCCTCTAGAGGGTTTACAATCTCAGAGACTTATTTCTGTACTACTGATTTCTAAATATTATGAATTTTTTATGTGAGGTAATAGTTGAATAATAGTGTTTTATTTTTATATTTCACTTTGTAAAATAGATGCATTATTCTCTAAATAGGTTTTCATACTTATTAAATTAAACAAATTAAAAGACTAGGCCTCTTTCTCATATTGAGCATTCAATTAATTAATGTATCAATATTCATTTGATTGTCTCTATTTCTATATTTTAATTAATGTACCAATATTCATTTGACTGTCTCTATTTCTGTATTTTGCATATTACTTACTTTGAAGCGATTCATTTTCTTGTTCTTCTATATGATAAAACTTTTAAGTAGAAAGATAATTAATAGGTGTTTTAATGATATATTAAAGGTTTATGAAATATTTTCTCTCTTTCTCTCTCTCTCTCTCTCTCTCTCTCTCTCACACACACACACACACACACACACACACACGTACAAACAATAAGTTGATCCACATTTCAAAGAGTATAATAGTGACAGTTGAGATGTCAAATATTGTAATCTCAAATATTGACTACAGTTATCAAAGGATTGTAATCCCTTTTCTAGTCTTCCACACAATCCAAAACGTTGCATTTATAATCCCACTGAGATGTTATTGCAATCCCAGCAAGTTAATTCCAATCTACCACCTCCAATGCAACCCATGGCAAGAGCAAAGACATAAAGACATACTCCAAGTTAAGGGCAGCCAAGCAGTCCTAAGTCAAATCCTCATGAGGATGTGGGGACAGAGGCCTCTCCCAGAATCTATTATCTTGGGCTGGGGATTTAGCTCAGTGACACAAGTGCCTGCCTTGCAAGTGTGCAGTCCTGAGTTTAATATTGGGTACCAAAAAAAAAAAAATTATTGTCTTGTGAAGAAGGAGGTGGTTTGAGGATGAGTGACAGTGAGGATGGTGGGAACTACGTGAGTAACCTGAGCTGGCTAGCCAGGTAGGGAGAAAAGCATCTCTCCAAAATGCAGAGATAAAGATATGCAGAAGGGTCAATTTGCATAATTCAATTAAGGTCACAACTGAATTGTTTTAGAAGATTGTTGCTCTGGCTTCTGATATGTAAACTTTTGTGCCTTGGGGAGTCATACATACCTCTTTACATTGAGGCTCATGCCCAGGTGACATTCCTGGAGCTGACTGGCTCTACCATCCCTCTGTGCTTATATATTTTAGAGAAAGCACTATGTGAGGAAATGGAAGACTGTCTGATGGCTTTAGAGATTACATAGCAGTACCTTGGCTAGCCTTATTTGTAATGCTTAGAGCCAATTGAGGAGAGAAGGAAATACCATAGTCAGCTCTGCACATATCAGTACAAGGAAATAAGTCTTGATATAATCAAAGTTGCAGCAACTGTTCTGCATTCAAGGAGAGTCATTCAAATTGCCCCTACACTGGTTCTTCTATACGAAAAACTTTTAAGTAGAAAGACACTATTAAATAGGTGTTTTAATGGTATATTAAAGGTTTGTGAATTATTCTTTCTGTCTGTCTCTCTGTCTGTCTCTCTGTCTCTGCCTCTCTCTCACTGTCTCTGTCTTTCTCTCTCTCTCTCTCTCTCTCACACACACACACACACACACACACACACACTAAGTGGGTCAACCATTCAAAAGCATATAATAGTGGCAGGTGCAGCTTATACAAAAGATAAAAACAGCCTTCAGGGCTGGAAATGGCTGTATATCCTATTAAGATTTTTCTCTCAGTGCTTTTATTGCTCTGCTGTATTGGAAAATATGAGAATTTCTGCCAAGGAGTAAAACCCACTGAGGTTTTATGATCTTCACTGTGTCTCTTGTTGTTTTAATATCTATAAAACTGCAAAATCTACCCAACAAATCTAAAAGTACAAAAAAATAAAATGAAACCTTATGCTTTGGGAAGAACAAACTGTCCTTCAAATAAAACTGAAACAGGAGATCTATTAATTTGTACAATATAAACTTCATTCTTAAAACTCTAGATGTTATTAAAAATCTCTATCATTTTGTTGCCTATGTTTTGAACCAACAATGACAATTCAAACTAGAAAAGTATAATTTTTTCTTCCTGCCTGATTAGATCACAATGAAAAATCACATCCTACTTGTCTTAGTTACTTTTCTCTTGTTGCTGAGACAAAATATTTGACATCCAAAATGAAGGAGAGAAAAGTTTACTTAGCTTACAATTTTTGGAGGTTTCAGTCCATATTCAGCTGGTTCAAAGGCAGAGTGGCATTGGTAAGGGGAAATAATTTGTGGCAGCTACAAGAGACTAAAGCAAACCGGGGAAAAGAGGGCAAAACCTGCCTCCTTCTCTACCATATATTGTATGTTAGAAACCCACACCTGGGTGGGTGCAGCACTCACACCTCCAATCCCAGCACTAGACAATGAACCAATCACAAACACTGGACTCAGCTGACTTTGCAAGACCCACCTCCCCATGGCTTCATGCAGCTTTGAGGGGTGAGCTAGACACAACCACAACACTACTCATATAGTATTCAAATTTTTCTTTTGTAAATGATTGAGGTAAAAATTGTGTTCCATTTTTTATTTCCTAAATCACATATTTACATAAAACAGAACTTAAAATATCTCCTTCCTTATCAGTGAGTATAAAATACCACTTCTTTGCAAGGCAAGAAAGGTAGAAAGTTCTTAACCAGAAAAAAATACACTTTTTAAATGCAGTACTTTAAATTTCACAAGTCGTTGATTAGATTATTCATCTTAATCATAAGCTGAAATTTATCATATTAACATAGTATAATCCTTAACTATTTTAGAATCCCAAATATGAGAAAAGTAATTTAAGTGAATCAAGTAATTTAAGTGAAATTTCAATTGGTGGATGTAAAGAAAACTATTTTTGTGAATACTGAAGTTAAGAACAAGACAGGATCATGAAAGTCTCCATGTTACTCTAAAATAATAGCATAAAATGATGATTTTTGTTGGCCTTGAATTTTGTTCCTTAGCAGAACAGACATTTCCTAGAAATTAGAGGAAACTTTTCAACTATCTACCTATATTCTCTCCCATAGTAAACCCTAGGGTACATCAAATGTGTATTATATTCTCTCCTAGTTACAGCCAGCTGAACCTTGACAAGAATAGTCTTGGAATGATCCTCTCTGCTAACATTTTATACATATCCCTGTCAAGTAGTTATTATCATTGACATCTGGCAGAATTTCAGAGCTTATCATGTTCTCTAACACCTGCCAAGTGTTATGCAGAAGACTCAGTAGTGTATTAGAAATGTCTCAAAATAATTACTGTTTCATTAGTGACTTTAGTAGTGTTTTGTGGTGATACTTTATTTCAGGAGACATGTGTTTTAAGGCAACATATTTTACATGAAACTAAAAAGAAACATTATTTTCAAACATTAATGAATGGTAGCATAGTTTTATTCCCTTATCTATGTAACCTGATCAGAATATTTGCTTTGCTTCCACTATCAAAATTAATCCACAGCAGAAAACAGTCATTTAGGAAATGACTCAGATTCAGCAAAGAATAATCCATATGTATTACTAACTAAATCTTTTCATAGAACACTTATGACATAAAATAATCATTAATAAATAAAATAAAGAATAGAGTAAAGCATTATTTATATTATGTTCCTTTTTTACATTTTATCTTTTTTAAAAACTTTTTTTAAAGAAAAAAAAGCAAAACAGAAAAAGGTAGAAACAATACAGAATTTCAAAAAAAACAGTAAGAAATCACTAGTCCATAAATTATATATTGTCTTCTTAGATATAGTTGTTCAAGTTACAAAATTAAAGCATACAAAGTGGACAAACAGTGGGGCTGCAAACAGGATTGATAACCATCCAACAAAGTGGTTATCAATCCTACACACTTAAGCATACATACAGTAGTTATATCCTTTAGAGAACTTTCTTTTCCTCCTTTTGCTTTTTAAGTCCATTATCTGTTTAGTTATATCATGTTTCATCTTTCTCAGTATCTTACTGATCTGTTTAATTGTTATTTACTTTTTAATCACCTTATATAATTCTGTTACTTTGTTTTTGAGTTTCTCTTCATCTATTCCCCATGGATCAGCTTTGGTGGAGTTGGGAGATTTTGTAGGTATTTTGTTACTTTGTTATCTTTTAAAAAAATTTTTAAAATTATTTTGAAGGTAGTAAAATACAACAAGACAGAACAAAGTCAATTGAGACAGTACAGTGAAATTGGTACAGGACTTCACAGCAGGTTACCTGGATAACAGTAATAGGTACCATACTATATCTTGTTATCTTCACAATAGTTGTTCATTCAATTAGGTGTAGCAAAATCAAAGGAAGTACAGAACATTCTAGAACTTATCAAAACCAAATATTGAATATAGCAGTACAATTAATCAGAGCAAAGCAAAACAATAATCAAAATATTTGCCTTCAAAGAGATGGTAGAAGGAAATACCTCTATTTGCTACACTGCATATGGTCAACCTCCCAAGAGCTGCTCAGGCCTCTGGCTCCCATTTGCTAATGGTGGGGGGATGGGATGTTTGATTATCAGCCTGCCCACTGGTAGGCTCATAACCATGGCAGTGAGCTGGTTGCTTGGTTTTCCAGCGCCCTAAGTTCCAACATGGCTCAGACCTCAGGAAGTGCTGGTGGTTCTTGCCCTGGGGTGGCTGCAGCTTGTTGGCTACAGCTGCTTACCAGAGTGGAGAACTGGTTGCTTGTTTTCCCAGTGATCTAAGTTCAACATGGTGGGAATCTCAGGAGGTGCTGATGGTTCTCCCATTCTATCTATTTTGTGTATGTTAGTGTTATGTTTACAACTTTTGACTCTCTGATAGAATAGGAAATTCACATTATGTCACTTCCTTATATTTATAAAAAATTCATATATACAAAATAAAATTTTTAACTTGATAACATACATGTCTAACTTAACTTTATCTACCCAAAAATTATTCCAAGTTTTGACAAGTTTAGATTTTGCCTGAATGGAAAGTTAACTGTATTCTGGAATGGTGCTCTTACCATTGTGATTATTATAACTGTAACAATCAGAAAAGGATTCTCTAGTTTATTATACTTTCCATATTTTAAAGCACACTTTTGATTTTTTAATTACTAAGAATATGGTGTACAAAAATGCATCTAGATAGAGATCAACTTATTTGAACTGAAAAAACAAGCTAGATTCAGGCACTGGGATGCAGTATCATTTGAAATTAAGTCTTGCAGAGTTGTCTCAGAAAGTATTTTTGTGTAGATTTACTTATTGAATCATATAGTAATCTCCTTAAAATTACCAATAATCATGTATAATGACAAATATATCAATACAAAAATAGAGATAGGTATTATGAATGCACAATTACTAATTAATAATAAGTATACAAATTGCCATTATATGTTTATATTAATGCAAAACATCTATACATATATATAGATTTAGATTTAGAGTGATAATAAAAATAAATATTTCCCATGAAAGATTAGAAGAAAATTAAGTAAACAGTAAATAGGTAAATACATATATAAATACACAACTAAAATTTAAAGTATTTAAATATATACACAAAATAGAATGTTTTTTCCTCAATTTAATTTGCAACTGAAGCTGTTATTTACTGAAGACTGTATGAATTTTTTTAGGAGGGATAAGATAACTGTAACATTTTGTTAAATTCTAAATGATGGAAGCACCCCAAACAATGTGTGAATAAGAAATTTGAATACATGTATTTGGAGTAAAACATTAAGGTTTCTGGTGGGGCCATCAATATAAACTTGGGTTGTCACCATATATTTTCATTCAAACCATCTATTTGTTGAAGTTATCTAAAGTTATAATGCATAGAAAGAACATACAATACAATCTAGGAATGAATGAATGTCAAGATAGGGATTTGAGGTGAAGGTGGAGAAATGACCAAAGAATCACAGGGTGGAAAGATTCAAAGGCTTTGTATAAAATGTATACACTAATTTGATGCTTACCTACATTGATTCAAAGAAAAAAAATACATTTATCTTTATTTAATCCACCTACCTTTTATATTTTTGATTGAGTGTATAGCAAATAACTTAGAAATAGTGGTATCAAACCTCAAAATTTCTAGTCAGGATTTAGGTCTCATTAAGAGAGACTATCTCTCTAATATTGCATTTCAATACAATCTCATTTATTTTTTCATTTCCAAGGAGTGGTTTCTCATTTCTATGTTTATGTTTTCTTTTCTCAGAACTTTTGCTATTAATTATATAAAACAATCTTAGTATTATTTCTAAAATCTGAATTATATTGTTATTTTTTTCTATTTAAGCAACATATACATTTTGTGCTATATAAATTGGATTTTAGAACACACAAAAATTAAACAAACAAAACTAAGTGGCAGTAAATGAAAAAGTGACAGCGAAAATAAGATATTTATCATTTAATCTTCACTAAGAAAATAATTTAGTTAAAAGAATTCAAATAAAATTTGCTAAAAAAATTGGTAAGTGGAATGTTACAGAATGTGTAAAACATTGTGAATAAATCATTGATCAGACTATATTTTCTACATACGTATTGCTAGCTTAATTCATAAAAAAGTTATTTAAACATTCATTTATGTTCTCAAACAAGGAATACATGATAAAGTTAATGCCAACTTTTGTTTTATAATGATAATTTTAGTCATCATTCAACAAAATAGTGTTTTGAACATCATTTGTATGTTACTAAAAATGAATTCATGATCCATTTTGCACTAACTATTAAGGTAACTTATGTAAATATTTCCTTCACTGTAGGAATAGATTGGATTGAAAATCATTCATTTCCTCCATCAATACTGTGTACAGTATGTTGTGTGTTTGTATGTTTTTGAGAGACCTGTTTTGCATTCTCATTCACTCACTGAAATAAGTAGAGTTGAATAGAGACATTCTCTTTTAGCTATCCATTCAAATAAATTATTTTGAGCAGTGAATAAATTTGCTTGCTAGAAACATTTCAATTCAACCTATAAAGGCTCAGGCTTTCAAATGAAGCACAACACCTTTTGTTTTCTGAGAGAACACAACATACCCTGAGAATCCTTTCTTGGTTTGGCTCAACAAGGAAAGTTAGGTTTATTAGATCTGACCACCAGGAACAGTGTTATGGTCCATATTTTGAGATCAGAAGTAAAATGTAAAGATATTCCTTTTAGAATTCTCCTCAAGATTAGACTGCAGATGAATGGACACATTTATATCCTTAACTCTTCCTAAAGTTTCCATCAATTTTCCTAGAATTTCATTTTTGTCTAGTCACATCTCATCTTTCATCTCAAATAATTTCAGTTTAACAGAAAATAAATTTTTTCCCACAACTATAAAATGGATTAACAGTATATGTCAATTTTAAGCACTATGATTAGACAGAAATTACTTTTTTGTTAAAATATGCTGCTCTCACTTCACAGGTCTCTAAGATTTTGATCACTACAATAAGCACATTTTCTATTTACACTTCTATTTAGTCAGAAATGCACCTCCAGAATTTATGTTTCAAACACTATTACTTGCTGATGATTTCTTTATATTTGTATCTTTAAGCTAATCCAAGTAGCATTTGACATTAGGATGATCTACTTTACATTTACCAGTTTCTTTCCTTTATATACCTATTTCATAAGTTTCCATATTTGGCTTATATTGTATAACCTTCAGTATGTTTAAATTACATTTGAATTTTGGATTAAAAACATAACCTAAAATGAATAATAAATAAATAAGTTCAAAGTAAGTTCAATGAGATATAGTGATATGGAAAAAGAATATGAGCTAAAAACCAAAAAATATTAAGACAAACAGTGAAATACAGAACTTGCAATCTATATTAGAATTCATAACACATAGGTTAGCATTATAAGATGAAACAGATTTTGAGTCAAAAGATACAAACTTTTAATATTTGATAGGTATAATGTCTCTCAAGATAGGGAGTCAAACAGAACTAAGTCATGCTAATTTTACAGTTGTTAGGATTTGACCAATAAGCTTAGATTTTTGGCAAGGAAATTTGCATTTATAACAGGAGCATTTTTTATAAATTTGATGAGATGACAGTCATTGAGAAGTTTAATATTTTGTTATTTATTTTGAATCAGAATCATTACTAACAAAATATAGCATATTTGTTTGGCATGAAGAAAATAACTAATTAATATGTATTTGATACAGATCATTAAAGATCATATAAAACCTCACATTTCTAACACAGTTGCTATAAATAATATTTTTGCATTTGTTTTCTCAGTCCAATTAACACTCAAGAAACAAAAATTAGTATTAGACTTAGACAAAAAAATAAAATAGACATAGTGTTTATGTAAAAAAATCACAATTTAATTGTGTTTGAAAATGATTCATAGGAATTTCAAGGGATTCATTTGCTTTTCTATGTTAAATTTCAGGAGTAATAACAAAAAAACCTTGCTAAAGTATATTAAAACAATTTGTTAAAACACCAACAATCTAGAAGAACAATCTTGACTCTGGAAGTTAAGAATGAGGCATAGTGACTATGGAGAGAATAGTTGAGAGGAAAAAAATAATACTAAAACAAATTTTAAAATCATTTTCAATGGGAAAAATGAAGGTTATTAAAGGAATTAGTTGTCTTTCAAAGATGAAATTCTAGTAAAATTCAGTACAATTATTTACACTCAAGTTAAATGACAAAAATAACACTAGTAAAATATAGTTGCAAGGAAACTTTTTTTACATAGTGCAGTTTACCCCATTTTTAGGCTTTCTTGCATTTTTCTTTGAAAAACCCCTGAATGAATATGATGACATAACTCATCACTAGATCAGAGAGTAAATGTACCACCCAAATTTAAGAAAATCATCATATTTCATTTATTAAAGCACAATAATAAAGATTGAATACCTGAGTTATCTTTAAAGTTTTATTCTTCCTGTCAGGGAAGTGAGGTAATTAAAATGAAACAATATAATGAACTCAATAAGACATATAAACAATGTTTGATTGCTTTAAAAAACAAAAAAATAATTAACAAAGAGAAAAGAGGGTAAAATAACTGAAAATACTTTTTATATACCAAACTTTGAATGATAGATTGGAGGGGCCGTAGGATGTTAGACATTGAAGTCACCCTGACTCTCACAATCAGCCAAAAGAACACAAGGAGAAGAGTAAGTTTGTCTAGGTTACTGAAGCTCTGCTCTGAATGTGTGCAGTCCTAGAGTGTGCTATTAACATCATGTTTGAAGATCTTTTAGAGATTACTGTAGCTTTCACAGTTAATTCATCTTTCTGTATAGAGAGACTGTGATAATAACAGAAGGATTTACTTATTTTAATTTTAAGTGTACACTGACTCAGCAGACTCGTGTCTAAAGGGCTGAGTCTTGAACAAAGGAAGGGCTCTATACATGGTTTTATACATGTTGTTGGGCTGGTGGGGAGAGAGAGTTGTTCTATCCAGTATTATAAAACTTGTGTGTGATCAAGTAGATTTACAGAAGCAGAACAAAGGTAGTTTGTAAAGCTGTTACAGTTTTGCAACTTAAAATATCCCAGGGACTTTTATCTCATAATAACAGAATATTATCAGGATCATACAGGGACAAGGTTAAAGATTTTGTCTGTATTAGAACAAAGAAGGACAACTGTCAAGAGGGGAAACTCTAAAGAGGAATTGCTTAGATTGGGGAAATTTATTTTTTCTCTTTTTAAATCTTGCTTCACTAGTTTGTTTTCTTTATTATACTGAAAGCTGCTTTTATAATTCTAAAATGTCATCAGAAATCAATAATAAATTATGACGTAATAAAAATGTAAGTGAATTGCTAATTATAGTGCTCATATTTTTTTATAGAAAATTTTTTATTCTTCTCAAAGTAATCTCAATAGGAATACTTGGAATATCATACTGGATATAATTTCTTGAGTCATTCTTGGAAGGAATTTTACTTGAGATAGTTAAGAACTTCAGCAGATAATAAATTTAAATTTTCTGATTTTGTTTTTAATGAAAGAAGATAGAGTTTTGAAGATGAGAAGGAGGAAAAAGAGAAAAGCAATTCATGATATTTAAGAGACTTTTAAATTTTTCATGGTAATATTTAAGGCTTGTATTTATCCACATATGTCCTGTTACTGGGACAAAATGCACAACCACCAAAAAATTAAAGAGGAGATGTATTTGACTCAAGTTTTGGGTTCATATACAGCCAACTTTTTCCATGGCAAAAATGGCATGTGGAATGACACAGTGGGGAATCTTGCTCACATTAACACAACCAGGAAGCTTGAGAAAAAGGATGAATCACTGTCAAAAATATACCCTTCAGATCATGTCCACTGGTCAGACCTGCCTCTTCTGCCCACACCCCAGTTTCTAATACTATACTCAGTTCTGAGCTCAACAATGAATTAGTCCACTGATGAGTCTAGCACACCCATAGCCAAATTCTTCTAGAAGATCCACCTGCTGAACACAGCCAGAGTAAAAAGTGCTGAATGACAACACAATAACTGCATGAGATCATTGTCTTGTTGCATTCAGCATATTGCACTTATTCTGAATTTGCAAATATTTTCAAAGCTTATGCCATCCTTCTTTCCTAATTGGTGCCCAACAAAGTGAGGCTTATAATTTCCTTAAGAAACTAGCCAATGGGGTACTATTTTCATTGATAGTTTAATTCCAAAACGATGAATCTTGAGTTTTGATAAAAGATAGCTTTGTTTTGTAAAGCTATCAGGGGTCCAAAAGTGTTATTTACATTTTACATAGGGCAAGTATTTATAATGACAAATTCCTTCCTAATAAATGCTCTAACAAAAGAGACATCAGCAGCTTGCATTAAGAAAATTCTGTCTAAATTTTATTAAAGCTAATCTAAACATTAAGATAATCTTTCTTATCCAATAACAACAAAGCAAAGACTTTTGGCCTTAATTCAATCCTGTCTTCTTCCTAATATCTAGATCATATTCTATTTTCTGAACTATGAGTATTTGGGCCATAGTTTACAGTGAGCTGAATAGTGTATTGAATAGATTTTGTCTGCAAGCACTTCACAAGGGAATGATGCCCTATATCAATCTTCAGCTACACACCTCAGGCGATTTAATCCACTGAGGAATTTAATCACTTTACTCTCAGTTGAGCATAATGGGTAGAATTTGTTTGTTGAATTGTAATGAATCCAAATGGATTGCAAAATAGCTTTAACCCTTCACCATCATGAAGGTTCCCTTAATGGAATGCCTACATTTGTTAAATCCTTATTATCATTTATTATATTTTATATAAATATAGTATTTTTCCAACTTTATTCAATGCTATGTTCATATTTTGTGCATTTCTTAGATAATAACATGGTGTCTAACACAAATTGGCCCCCATGCAATATTTGTTAGAATAGTTACCTCTTGTTAATCTTGTTTATATTTTAGAATTGTACATAATATCTAATACATGTTTTTTTAATGGGAAGGAATATATTAAAGAAAATGGATATTGATGAGTATATTATTTTACAACTATTATACCTTATATTATATTCTAAATAGTGAAAATGAACCAGAAAATCTGCAGTGAAGAATGGAAAGCAGTGTTTATTGATAAATTTCACTATTGATTGATTTATAATAATACCAATATAAAAGGAAAAATGATTGTTTTTCATACCTTAGAAATTTTTGTAATTACTTTCTTAATATATTTTATTACCATCTAATCAAATAAAAGTTTAGCTTATTTAGAATGCAAAGTATCTTCATTTTTAAAATAATGTCTTTTGAAGCCTCAGAAAATAGGAAATCTCATTTTAATTATAGGTATTTTATTGAGAACTTTATAACCTAGATAAATAATATCAAAGCTTAGAAGAAAAATGTGGTCCATTGTAAATGTTACACAAGATGATAATGATAATGATTTTTTTAATTTAAGAGAGCTTTTAAATTTTTGATTCGCACAAACTATTATCTTCATGGCTAAATAGAGTATTGATTGCATTTAGAGGTTCTAAATGACAATAAAGTGATACTCATAAATGAAAAACATTAAATAGAAAAGTTTCTAATTAACATTGTAATTTATTATCATAAAAATAAATGCTATTGCTATAATTTATGATAACTCTACTTGAATAACTAACTTTAATTATGATCAATAAGTCTTGACTAATAGATCTGAGTTAGCTGCAGTTAATTCCAGTACAAATTTGTGACTACCAACACTGTGTTAACAAAAATAAAATATACATACAATTAAATGAAACCAGTTAATCTTTTCCTCTTATGAGATAAAATTATTTAAGTTGTGAAGTACGTTTGCTCATACAAAATTCAATTTATTTATTTAAATAGGTATGAAGGAGAGGAATGAAAGAAATATTCTTCAAAATAGGAAAGGAAAGAGGGGAAGAATGGGGAACTAAAGCAAATTAAGATGTGATAAATACACATACCAATGCCCCATGATGAATATAATCATTATGTACTGAAGTGTGTAAGGGTAAATATTTTCACAAAAGAAGTATCTCAAAAGAAAGAATGCATTTTAAAAGTATTTTGTGATGATCAAAACAAAACACAAAAGGATCAGCTACTTTTGTTAGATAATCTTCAGAGTTGAGACAATCGCATTTTGTCACATCTTACAAATCTCGCAAATTTATGGAATCATAAATGATAGCAAAATACATTCATATTTTATTTGTAATGCTAGTTTTCTTCACAAATATTTTTTGAATACTTTCTAAGTGCTAGGTACTGTTCTGGATTTAGGTGCCTGTGTAAACACTGCCTTAAGAGCTCCCCAGTGCATTGTAAAAAACAAAAGGTACAGTCAGTGTGGCCTCTTGCTTCTGATAGACCAGGTTTCAAATAGCAGGACTGCTGTGGGAATATCATCAGTTTTTAACTTTAATGTGTCTCTGACTCTTCTATAAAATTTAAATAGTAACTAATATGCTGGGTTCTTTCAAGGGGTACGTTAGATGATATGAAAATTAATGGATTATGATAGATACTGTAATCCCAAATAAAAAGTACAGTTATTCAATTATTATAATCCCTTTTCTAGTCTTCCTCACAATCCAAAAAGTTGTATTTGTAATCCCATTGAGACATTATTGGAAACCTCAGCAAGTTAATTCCAATCTATCATCTCCAACGCAACCCATGGTGACAGTAAAGACATCAAGACATATTCAAAATTAAGGGCAGCCAAGGGGACCTAAGACCAATCCCCGTGAGGATGTGCAGACAAAGACTCTGATCCTAGTCCTCTCCCAGAATTTATTATCTTGTGAAGAAGGGGGTGGTTTGAGGATGAGTGACAGTGAGGATGGTGGGAACCATGTGAGTAACCTGAGCTGGCTAGCCAGGTAGATAGAAAAGCATCTTTTCAAAATGCAGAGATAAGGATATGCAGAAGGATCAATTTGCATAATTCAATTAAGGTAGCAACTGAATTGCTTTAGGAGGTTGTTGTTTTGGTTTCTGATATGTAAACTTTTGTGCCCTGGGGAGTCATACATAGCCTCTTTACCTTGAAGCTCATGCCCAGTTGACATTCCTGGAACTGACTGGCTCTACCATCCCCCTATGTTTATGTATTTTAGAGAAAGCACTATGGATGGAAATAGGAGATTGTCTGATGGCTTTAGAGATTACATGCCAGTACCTCAGCTAGCCTTATTTGCCATGCTTAGAGCCAACTGAGGAGAGAAGGAAATACCATAGTCAGCTGTGTACATATCAGTATAAGGAAATAAATCTTCATATAATAAAAGTTGCAGCAGTTGTCCTGTGTTCAAGGGGAATCGCTCAAGTTGTCTTTCACAAGTATGCATTAGAATTCATAGAGGTAAAATAAAGTTGAAACAGGTTTCCAACTTTAAAATAATTTATAGAGTAGAGAACAAAATGTACTATGGACTCTCTAGTCTCCAATTTAGTTCTGATGCTGTATTTATCTTATAAAATACTGATATTATACAAGATTTGAAATGTTATAGCAATTCCACAAAAATTGTTATAGTTTTAAAAAATAATGTAATATAATTTAGAAGTTTCATGGTGTTGTAGTCATGGTTCATACAGAGAACAATTAGAGTCAGGACTTGAAGTTTATAATATTTTTACAATGGTCACCTAGGTTTACACAAGAAAATGCAAGAAATCTATCCACAACACTAAAGACAGAATATTTAGCCAAGGGCCTGAATCCCACAGCAATGTTTCACATGAGTCCAAACGAAGACCCAGTGCTCACGACAATGCTTCCCCAGAGTCCAACTAGAGGTCTAGAGCCCACAAGAAGGACTCACGCCAGTCTCTTTACGGATACATGCTGGGAAGGCCCAAAATTTAGCAGTGGAAACCAGGAAGTCTGTGCCAGTGGGGTGAAGGAGCTGTGCTGACAGGTTGACAGGTTCTATGCTGGAGCCAAGAAGTCACACTCACAACAAAGTCCAGGGCTGTCCTGAAAAGCACCACAGCCATCCTTAGCAACACGGAGGCCCCGAGCTCCTCAGACGCTCCTCAGAGGACAAGCACAGTCGAGTACATGCAGGAAGCCAGCGTGGTGAGTTCATCCTGGAGACCAAGCAGCACATGTCTTCCTCTCTGGAGCCAGGAAGCAATGCTCAATGTGAGGACCAGAGCTTCTCCAGGAGAACCAAGGGCTCAAACAGCAACTCATGCGAGAACCCACAATACCTCAGTGCACTAACATGATGTACAGCACTAACGTGAATAGCTTCTCCTTCTCCATGTCTCCATTTATGCTGGCAACTTTCCTCAGGTGAAACATCTACGCTCAGCACCATGCTGATGTAATCCAGCTGACTTTAAGTTAACCACCAGTTTTTAATCCATAACACATGGTTAAACAATAATATAGGCATAAATAATGAGCAACAGTGTACTATACATAGGCATCTTGATAGAAGTTCTATGTATACTTTCAACAATGAATTTTAAATGATAATAGTTTCTTCCATATTCTTTAAAACATATTGGCTCAAGAAACAATGTCACTCAAAGAATTCGGTCAAAAATTAGAAGATAATACACCATTTTTATCATCTGAAAGTTCTCCTGAATAGATTATAATAAGAGATTAAGAAATAACAGACAATGTCACACTATGAATTCAAAGTGAGGATTATAACTGTAAATCAAAAAACAAAAACAACAAAACACACACAGATATAACACTGAAATTATAAGGCACAAGTGCCAAAAGTGTAATGTGTCTCATACAGAAGACAATCTAAACGCAAAGAAGCATTCCTTTCAATTTAATCACTGAGTCCTTTTTGTTATTTTAAAGATACCAGTAATTGCCATTACTAGCTAAAATATAATTTATTAAAGTAGAACAATTAGCTAGGTGAAATTATGCATGTCTAAAATATGAGTATTCTAAGCCACTGAGGTAGGAGCATTCCAAGCCAAGTTCTAGCCTCTCATCAACTCAAAAATACCTAGACTGAAAAGTTTTTTAAAAATTAATTTAGGCCCAGAGGCATAAACACCTGCCTGACAAATGTGAGGTTGTGAGTTTGACCCCCCAGTGCAAAAAAGAAAAAAAAGAAAAAAAAAACACTTAAATTTTTTTTAAAAATAACATTTGTTTCTTAGGACAAAGGCACTGAATTTAATCTAGTTCAAAAAAAAAAGAATGGCAAAGAAGGGAAACAGGAAAAGGAAGTGGAAGAAGGGGAGAAGAAGCAAAAGAAAAACAGAAAGAGGAAGAAAGAGAAGAAGAAGAGCAATAAACTACATAGATGAGGAAGAGAGGAATGAACACAAAAATATAAGACAATAGAGCAATTATAGTTATATGATTCAGAATAGAGATCAAGTCCAGTTAATTTAGTGATACTTCAAGAAACAATGTTATTTTCCGAATGTGACTCACTCCAGGAATTGAGTCATACATGGTTATTTCCCAAGAGGTGGTGTTCCAAGGCCATCATATGAAACTGAATAGGATATGTTTTAAGCTTATATGATATAAAGCAACATATGCATTTCTATGAATATTTGATATAGCTCAAATTGTGAATTAAAATGAAACGAGAAACATCAAGATAGGGCTTTGCATTTTGATCACTTGAAATCTCAACCACCAATACTGCATTGGTTAATACTTACCACTTCTTAAAAATAGTTGCTACCATTCTCTGATGTCTACTGTGGGAAACAACTTGAATAACTCCCCTTGAATGCAGGACAATTGCTACAACTTTGATTATATCAAGACTTATATCCTTACATTGATTTGTAGAAAGCTGGCTTTGGCATAAGCCTCAAGGTACAGAGGCTATGTATGACTTCCCAGGGCACAAAAGTTTACATATCAGAAACCAAAACAACAGCCTCCTAAAGGAATTCAGTTGCTACCTTAATTGAATTATGCAAATTGATCCTTCTGCATATCCTTATCTCTGCATTTTGCAGAGATGCTTTTCTCCCTACCTGGCTAACCAGCTCAGGTTACTCCCTTGGTTCCCACCATCCTCACTGTCACTCATCCTCAAACCACCCCCTTCTTCACAAGATAATAAATTCTGGGAGAGGACTAGGATCAGAGTCTTTGTCTGCACATCCTCACAGGGATTGGTCTTGAGTTCCCTTGGCTGCCCTTAACTTTGAATATGTCTTGGTGTCTTTAGCCCTGGGTTGCACTGGAGGTGATAGATTGGAATCAACTTGCTGGGATTCCGATAAGGTCTCAATGGAATTGTAGGTATAACTCTTTGTGTTGTGAGGAAGACTAGAGAAAGGACTACATTGCTTCAATGACTGTGCACAATGTTCGGGATTACAATATGTGCTCTATATTTTTCAACTCTGGCTCAGAACTACTTTCTTTCCTAGCCTTTATCAATAAACAATGTGTGTTTTGTCTCCTTTTTTACATTTTTACAATATTGCAAATTTCCATCAGTGGAAAAATAACACTTAAATATATTTTGGTTATTTTCAAGCCTGACATTTCCTACTTTAGAATCTTTGAGGATAACAATTTCCCTTATTTTCTTTATAATTATATGACTTGTATCTATATTTCACAGTAACTGAAAAAAAGGCAAATCAATACCCGGATGTCATATATTTGAAACTATACATTAAATATTAAAATAAAATGTTAATATTATATGTTTATTACATATATACATGTAGGATGAGGCATAGTATTTACTCAATAAATTTTATGTCTACTTCTGCAACATTTCTTCGTACAAAGCATAACATTATAGAATTCTGTTTAAAAAAATGTATCCTAATCTTTGTGTAAAATGTTGTTGAAGCTGAATATATTTATATATTATTAAGCAAATTTTACATTTAAAAAGACCACATAAAAATGACCTAATATATTTTAAAACTTTTAATCAAATGTGATTTTTATAAAAGCTCTCAGGGTCAGGGATTTAGCTCAATGGCATAAGCACCTGCCTGGCAAGTGCTAGGTTGTGAGTTTGATCTCTTCCCTCCCCCGCCAAAAAAAGTTTGAGGGCTATGATGCTTAGTGTTATGTGTTTATCTTTGTGTTTTGGGGTACCCAGTTATTTGGACTAAAGCAGTGTAGATGTTTCTGAAAGGTATTTTGTAGACATAATTAACATTTATGACAAGTTGTATTTAAAAAGCATATTACTTTACACAATGTAAATAAGTCCCAGCCAATGTATTGAAGGGCTCATACATAAAAACTGCAATGTTCAGATGGAAAAAATATTCCACTTGGTGACTATAACAACAACAACAACAAACCCACATGAGTTTCCAGCCTCGTGTCCTGCTCTATGGATTTATTTTCACCCACTCAGCCAGCATAATTATGTTTATATTCTCTGTCTCTCTCTCCCTCTATCTCTCTGTCTTTGTTTCTGTCTCTCTCTGCCTTTCCCTCTCTCCCTTCTTCTTCCCCCCTCTCCCTCTCTCTACCTCCCTGTCTTCCTTCCTTCCTTCCTCCCATGCAGACATATCAGACACTGTTGTTTCTCTGGACAACCTAGGCTAATACAATAACCTAAAAGATTAAATATTATGAGTTTCTGGAATGCTCTGTTAATTTCTAATATGAAAAGATTTGCTTTGATGGTGTCTTAATAAAGAACAAATTACTTAGGAAAATCATACCAGCTTCATAAAACAGAATGATTTGTATTCTAGAAATGACTCATATAATAGACTCAAAATCTCTGCTAACAAAATGTTTGAAGATGCAATGTTGTCCCACTTATAGAAATGTTACCTAGAACGTCATTTAAATTCCAAGGCAATATGGACAATATGTATGTACTTTTACAGCACTGCTTCAGAAGATATTGAAGAAGATACTCAATTAGAATGCAAAATATATTAAGGCTGGGATCTTGTCTGTTTTTTTACCCATTGCTATATTTGTAATGCCTAGAACAACATATTGTATTTAGAAGACACTGCAAGAATTTTTTTTTCTGAGTAAGTGAATATATGACAAAAGGGAAATTTTTCAGGAAATTATGAAAATTATGTCCTACTGATTCACAATACATACTGGTATATTACAGAAACTGAGGAACCTTTTATTCACTTAAATAATTTTACTAACATTTTATGCCCAGGGCCTTCAAACAGTTAACAGTTGCTACCATTCGAATAGTGACTGTTTCTCTACTGTCCAAGCGTTGCAGGCTTGGTCACCTTGGAACACTATTGGGAGGTACCATTGTTGAAGCTTTAGGAGGTGGTGCTTAGTGAGAAATCTTTGGGCATTGAGTGCCAGCTTTTTAGTAGAATTGTGGGACCTTCATCTCTTTTTCTTTCTTTTTGTTTTTTATCGGATGGTAACAGTGGTTTCTCTCTGCCACCTACTTCTACCATGCTGTATTGTATTGCCACAGTGCCAAAGCAATGGAGCCAATCAGTAATGGATCATCTAAAACCATGAATTGAAATAAACCTTGTATCATTATAAATTAATCATCTCAAGTATTTTATTACAGTAATGGGAAGCTGATTAATATAACACATGTAAAATATAAATAATACTATCTGCTCCAATAACCATACTTGAAATACCCAAAGTGCTTATACTTTGAAGTGTCTTTGAAGGTACACGTTATCTTCAAATTGAATAAAAATATGTAAAAATACTGTTTTTATGTGGTGTTCAAAATGACAGCATTCAACTCTAATAGAGACACATTCAATCACCTCTTCTCTGAGCCTAAAAATTGAGAATTTTAGAAGCATGAAATGAGTTGTTTGTTGCTGCCTATTTTCTTATTATACATTCTTCACACTATTGTATTTATCTGAATTTTCTCCTTTCAATGCCAAGTTATTTATGCAGAATTAACTATTAGACTTTTCCCTTCTCTCTACTGAGTTTGAGGCAGGTTTTTCCTGCCTCACCTAATTCCAGTGCTTACTACCTTTCTAACAGCTAGTTACAGGCCCATGACACTTTACTCCTGAAATACCATTTAACGAGCAGGCTTGTTGTCTCATTCCCATACTACTCCTTTTTTGAATTCTCAGGGACCTAACTGGAAACGTAAAATACAAATTGCCACTGATTGGTTACTTTGTTAGGCTTTATAATGGACTGCAAAAAAGAGCCACAATCTTTTAATTCAACGTTTTCCATGGAGGGAAAAGGGAGATTCATTGATCGAACAAAGATAAAACATCAAGAGTTTAAAAAATCCAATTCACTTAAAACAGTAAGACTTTATTTTTCAGTCAAATCTTTTTTATTCTGAGAAAAGACTTTATATTTACAAGTACTATGTGATGATTTTTTTGGCCCTTAATCTGAAGTGCTGCAGTAGAGATAAAAAGGAGACAAAATATGAAGAGCCCTTTAATGAGGGAGAGGCTGTGGAGCAGTCAGACCCACTAGACCAAGGGCTGGGGGGCTGCTTATCTAGATTATCTCTTGGGAGCAGTGGTTTGTTAGTTGACAGTGATGGATTAGTGCTACGTGTTAGTACTTGCAGGTTAGGGATTGGGGAATCTTTGATGCATGCAGAAGGAAGGACTGGAAGTCTGGCTTGGATCAGGAGGAGCAAGTCTGATGAGGTGTCTTTTTGTGGTTTCAATGCCATGTTGGACCTCTGCCATGATGACTAGGCGGAAGTGTGTGGAGAAAAGCCTATCACTTTGCAAGCACCTAATTCCAGCGTTAAGTTCTCATGTTGATAAATTATTCTGCCTTTTTCTACTTTATTGCTTTGCTTTATTTTCACTTGGTTTCTTATGAAGAATTATAATGAAATAATGAGCTCATCTGGAGGCTAGTGTTTTACTTCAACAATGTACAAAAATTTTCTAAGTAAACCCAAAATTATTCTTGAACAGAGAATTTCCCCTAATAATTTTTCCATTACTCCCTCATATATCAAAAGATTAAGTACATTGGTTTTGTGAGCTGATGTCTTAACCTATTGTTCTTGCTGTATTAAAAATATCCTAAGAGTTTGTGACTGGAAGGATCGAAGCGATTGCTCACAGTTATGGAGGTTAAGTCCAAGATCAGGGCTACAGAGATTTGGAGTCTGTTGGGAATCCACTTCTCACTTGACTTCACATAACAGAAATTATTATTTTTTTTTAAAAAAAAGCTATCTATGTTCTATGTTCTCTTTTATTTATTTATTTATTTTATTTTTTTCATTTATTAGTCCATGTTTTCATTCATCTTGGTCAATGGATATAATGCATTAGAGTTTGCTTATTTTACTTAGTAAACTCCTAAATATCATTAACAAGCACCCCATCCTGTTACACAGTCCCCTTCAGTGTTAGGATGGAGCTTCAACTTGATTAGCTTTGGGACCCAACCCATGGATTGGTGGAGCTTGCTTCTAGTTATGTCTGCTGGGCCATAGCGGTGAGGCCTTTGGATCTATATCTGGTCACTAACACTTCCTGCTCTATTATTTGCTCTAGTCACCATAAACTAAGCAGTGTTGCTTTTCTTTAAATTGTGGCTGCTGGGTATTGTGCCCAGCAATGGGAAAACTAAAGTAATTTCCTGAAACCCCACGTACAATTGCTATTACACTGGAACTTGGAATTTAATATAGGACTAGAAGAAGGTAAATAACCAACAAAGTTTTATCCTTCCTGCTTTTTCCATGGGATGAAAACAAGAACTAATTCTTGACTGTAAGCAAGCATAGCAACTCACTGTTCATATTATAGTCATTAAAATATTTACCTTGTGTATTTGTTTGCCTACACAGAAAAGAATACTTAACTCTACAGACCAAATAAATACATTATAATAATTTAGTTTTTTGTGTGTATGTGTTTGTTGTTTTGTTTTGCTTTTGCTTGTTTTATTTTAACACAGAATCTTTGACAGGTCTTTGACATAGTCCATTTCTTATTTTGCAATGAACTGATTTTTAAATTATGATATACTGGCAACTTAATTAATACAATAAATTAATAAAAATGAGCAATTCATTTGCCTTCACCATTAAGTTATGTTCTCTATTTTTCTTCAAAAGAATTAATTTTATGGCACAAATATATGCAAAATAAGCAGAAAGGAAGTTATATCACTGTTTTCTACCAGATAATATAATGCAAAACATAATGTACAATCTAATTAATTATTTTACATCCATTTTGACTTTTCAATATACTAGCCAATTTGCAGTGTTAAGACAATTCCCTGAGAAGTAGTTTTTTTTTCCTGATTTGCTTCAAATATTTTTTGTTTCCATATTAATTTTTATTTGTTTTTTAAATATAACAAGGAAGATAAGTAGAACCTATAAATCTTTTAAAAACACATTTTCTTAAACTATTAAATTTGTTTACACATCTAAAAAAATACAGTTAACATGCAAGAATGAATAATAGTCTTAAAATATTGTCAAGATAAAATCACTTGAGAACTAAATATAAAAAATTGCATGTCAAAATTTTGTTATCAGGATATAAATTAATTTTCCTTTATAATATATATCTTGGACAAATAAATATGCAATTAAAATTTCTGAAACAAATGTCAAATGATAGAGTGCTTAGAGTTTTTGCTCTAAATTAATAATAGAACTGTTCATTGACATTGTAAAAATGCAGAAATATTGAAAATGATTTTAATGAGAAGTTATAGTATGACTATATAATTTTCTCATTTCAAATAAAAAATATCTCTGAAAAGACATTAGTATAGAATGCTAAATATTGAATACTTACTACAAATCTATCCTCACTGAAGTTTATACATTTGTTGTGAAACATTTTTATCTGGAAAGTTTGTTCAGGTCTTTCACACATCACATATTATAGGACAGGTTTAAGGCATAAATTCTACTTAATCCTCTTTCTTACCCTGAAACAGTTGCTTAAATCCCTTTCCAATATCTCAAATAAATAAGAAATGACATTATTAAATATATTGACATTAAATTGTGCATTTAAATGATTTTCCACCCATTTTTTTTCATCAATGAATATTTTAGTACCTATTTTACTGAATTTATCTCAATCATTAATTTATCATTTTGGAATATTTACAATCTACATATTCATCCAGTTCCTCTTATCTTTAAGACTGTTTTCATATCAATAATCTGTTTTCCATTTTTTTTTTGCTTCAGTAATTACTCCCACAACATTTTCTAAATAGATACATTATATACCTATACCATCTCCATACTAGGAATGAAAACATCATGTACTGAAAACAGTTAGTACTGATACAAAGTTAAAAATCAGCTATAAAAGATGAGATGTTAGTTTCATGAAAGTTTCTTGAAAACAAAAAGTTACATAATGCCAACTTAGTACATTCAAAATTCTGACATTTGATACTACTAATAGTATCATGTACTATAGTAATAGTATCATTTGATACTACTAATAGTGCCATGATCAGTAGTTCCATTGAACACTTTCATTTTTATTACCTTATTATGATTTTCTCCTGTTTTCCAAGTTTACTTGACTGACACTAACCTATTGTTTTTACTCTAATGTGCACCTGGCCTATTTTCCACACTCTTCTGTGCCCTCCCCACTTGTCCTCAACTTCTTTCCTTACACGATTTAGAATCTGGCCTTCATTCTGTTCACTTCCTCACTCTTTCCCTGGCCAAATCTTGGAACACCTGGTTTCTGTGTCTCCCCACAAGCATATCCATACAATTTCAGGCACCTGGAGATAGAGCATTAAGTCCAGTGATTGGTATTTTTTTTTCAAGCTCACAGTACTATATGAAACACAACTGAAATTCACCAGTATACTGACTTTCTTGTCCTCTCAAAGTTTCCCACACCCCTTTTTTACTAAACAGTGCAGTCCCTTGTTATGTTCTAAATCATTTGATTTCTTTAATTTTTACAACGTTTTTATTTTAAAAAGTAAAACAGAAGAAAAGATAGGAACGATAAAGAATTTCAAAAAATATGAAATTAACACTAGTTAATATATTGCATATTGTTATCTTAGAAGTAGTTGCTCAAGTAGTTACAAGATTTAGGAATAAAAATGATCATTTATGTATAGATATATATGTGTGCATGTATATATGTATGCAAGATTGATAACTATACTACTAATCTCTCTTAGTTCATCAAAAAAGAACAGTTTGTACTTTCATTGCTTGATTAAACATTTTTTAATGATTTCTTAGATTCTTATTCCCTTAAAAAGAAATTAAAGGCTACCTTCTTTCCTAACCATTATGTAAGTCTCACAACTAATCAATATTTACACATTTATGATTTTTCTTTGTTACCATTTACTTGTCCTCTTGCACTGAGTAGATATGTAACTATAATGATGGATAGACACCCAGTTTTAAAAGTCTGCATCCAATGTGACTTCTTTGATGTTTTTCCTAGAGTCTGAAAACACTGTTTATTCATTTAGAGAAATTATTTGAAAGTAATCTATGAGCAAACTCTAGCTAGTTTAATTTTTGTTGTTATTGCTCTTTTTCTTTCAAATCCCAGCAGGTGATCATTAAAATCAATCCAAATAATTGATTCAGAATGGACTCACTTCCTTGACTCGCATATGACTGAATATTTTGTTTCAGTTAGTTAATCATTATATCTTCTTGGTTTCAATAAGAAGTGATCATGTATTTATGAAAATGGTAAGGTCTGTATGCAGAAACCAAGCATTCCATAAACATTTGAGGTTGGACTATACAGAATATAAGTTCATCTAATGCATCTCTTCCTCTCTTACCAAAATATCTCTGAAACACTTTTCAGGTTTGTTCTTTTCAAGTCTTTCACCTTCTTGAGAAACCATGAGCTATCATCATCAAACAATACAGAATCTTAACATTTCTGCTTTCAGGAAAAATAATTACAAAATGCAATACTCAAAATTCTCTCCATTTTTGCTTTACAATTTTATGACTGAATTTGAGTGGAATTATGTGATATAAACTTAAAAAGTTCAACTTTTTATTAAATATACATATATATGTGCTTATTTAACTTAAAATATTTATTATATTTTATGTGCACATAATGGTATCTATCATGTTAATGTGATGTCTTGATAAGTGTATAAATTAAATTTTGAAAAAAGTAAATTAAGTTCATTAAAATATCATTCCCCCAAATATGTACTTTCTTTCTTTCTTTTTTTTTTTAGATTTCCAACAGAGAGTTCATGCTGCTGAGAGATTCAGAGCTCTGTAGGTGCCTTTTTTTTTTTTTTCCAAAAGAGCTGTATGGCACATTCTACACCAAACTGCTAGTCACAATAGAAGGCTTATACAGGAGCACTCTGAAAGCAGTATTGTATACAGTGAGTACAGCCAGACTGCATTCCCCAGATATACTTTACATCAAACACTGAGATCCCTAGAAGCTTGCAGTTACCAGCAGTACCTCAGGCCACACTTCCTTGGGACAGAATAGTCTGTTGAAGATCCTCTACTCTGCAAACTTCAGGACAAACAGCAGAGTTGATCTGAAATGACAGACTTCCAACATAGAGTTTATAATACTGAGACATTCGGGACTCAGCAAGGGCTTTCTTTGCAAAAGAGCCCCAGAACATTTTCTAGACCAAACTGCTGGAGTCCAGCTGTGGCAGGGCTCAGGGGTCCCAAAGGTGGTCAGGGAGTTGGTGAGTGAGAGACAGAAGACACTGCACACCCGTCTGTGAGTGAATCTGAATCTATTTTATTTTTTAGAAGCTGGAATATATATTTGCTAACTTTTTTCACCTTTGTAACACTTTAATCTTGCTACTTAATTAGCTTGGAAAATGTAAGCCGATGCACCTGGATGCCCACAGGAGGGAGAGATGGAGTGGCAGCTGTGAAGCTATCATGCCGCTCCCTACATTTTTTTCCTTATCACTTATGGGAGTATGGCAGGCCCTGTGAGGATAGCGCCTGTCTTGGGTCAAGGACTCTTCATATGAACCCAACCAGGCCTTACCTGTCATGGGCCTGCAGGACAGCAATTGGTCCCATGCCTGTCTTAGGCGGCTGGTGGCATAACATATGTGTCCCAGTTGCCCGTCTCTGGCTGCCTGTAGGACAGCGCCTGTCTTGGGTCAAGGACTTTTCATATGAACCCAACTAGGCCTTACCGGTCATGGGCTTGCAGGACAGCAATTGGTCCTGTGCCTGTCTTAGGCGGCCGGTGGCGTAACATACGTGTCCTAGTTGCCCGTCTCTGGCTGCCTGTCCGGTGTCTCAGGGCAGTTGTCTCACAGGAATTTTGTAAATCCTCCCCCATGAGCTCTTTCATTTAAAGCCTCTGTATAAACTCTCTCACACTACTCACAGAAGGCAAAATTTCACAATTAGTTTTCACAAAGGGGTTATCTAGAGGGTCTCCAGCAACTCCTCTGAAGTTTCCACTTTCGATTTCATACTGAGTATTACATGAAAATATATATATGTGAATTACACAAATTACAATTATCAGTACAAAACATTCCAAGATCCCCGCGCCCAATTCCCACATGCGGTGTCCCCCTCCCGGAGAAGCGACTCCCAGAAGCGCTCCCCTCCACCCATGGACCCTGTCACAAGGCGTGGATGGACTAGGATGTGGCATGGATGGAAAAGGGCGCCGCACCAAACTGCTAACCACAATGCAAACCTTCTATAGGTGCATTCTGAAAACAAGTAGTGCAGTTAGGCAGACCCGTCAGGAGTACAGCCAGAATTCACTCCTTGTATACGCTTCATTCCCAAATGCTGAGAGCTTTAGTTGCTTGAAGTTCTGAACTATGCCTGAAGGCCATACACTTATATTCAATTCTTTTTTTCCTCTCAATAGCATAAACTCTATTTTACTTTTTATCATTAAGTTTGTTAGCACAATTTAGATATACATAATGATATCATTCATCAAATAAGATTTGTGTGTGTGTGTGTACTGGAAATTGAACTCAAGACCTTGCTCTTGCAAGGCAGAGCTGTGCCTCTGAGCTATACCCCAGCCCTGAAATATGTACCTGTACATATGTATATCTTGATTCTTTTTTCTGTTTCCCTCCCTTATGCCACACTTCCTCTTCTTATTTACAAAAGTTTTATTTCCATTTTATATTTGTTTTATTTTTTTCTCTTCCCTTCCTTCCTTTCCCCCTCCTGCTCCCTTGTGCCCTTCCCTTATGAATATTTTTTTTCTAACTTGATAGTATCTATTATATATTTTAGTCTTTACTTACACGCTTGGTTTCTCACACCACAGAAACAATGCAGTATTTAGACTTGTGTGTCTAATTTATTTCACTTCAGAGTATGGTCTCAAGTTACATCCATTTACCAGAAAGTGCTCAAGTGTATCTTTTATGTTTTAGTAGTAATCCATTGGACAAAAAACCCACATCTTTATCCATTCATAAATTGATGGGCATTTTGGTCATTTCAAAGATTTAGCTATTAAAAACTGTGCTGCTGTGAATATAGGAGTGCATATATTACTGTGTTGTGATGCTTTTAGTTCTTTTGGGGAGATACCAAAAAGGGAAATAGCTGGGATGAATGGAACCTTTAGTCCTATTTTTCTGAGGAAACTTCACATTGATTTTCACAGTTTTGGAAAGTGCACACTGCACCAAGTATGGAGAAATGTTCCTTTTTCCTCACATCCTTGGTAGCATATGTTGTTGGTTGATTTCTTGATAATAGTCATACTTTCTGGAGTAAGATGGAATCTCCATGTTGTTTTGATTTTCATCTTTTGAAAGACCAGTGATTTTGGACATTTTTTCATGTATTTATCTTTCACTATTACTTGTTCATCTGACAAGTATGCATTCATCTTACATTCTCGTTTTCGGATTTGATCTTTAAATTTAGAGTGTTTGACTCTTTTCAGCTCTCTCTCTCTCTCTCTCTCTCTCTCTCTCTCTATATATATATATATATATATATATATATATATATCATAGATTTTGTATAGTCTATTTATTTTTATATTCAGTTTTCCCAAAGAACAGCTGGAAAAATATTCCCACCATGTGGGTTGTCTTTCTACTCAACCTGTAGTTTAGTTTGCTGTGCAGGATTTTTGTTTTTTGTTTTGTTTTGTTTTTTGTTTTTGTACTGGGGATCAAACTCATGACCTCATGCTTGCCAGGCAGGCATTTAAGCCATTGAGCGAAATCCCTGGCCCCTGTGCAGGAGCTTTTTAATAAGATGAGATCCAAGTTGTTAATTTTTGTGGTATTTTCTATACAATCAGGGTATCATCCATAAAATCTTTGTCTACATCAATGACTTCAAGAGTTTTACTTAATTCTCTTTTCCATCAGATTTAATGATTCTGTTTTAATATTTAGATATTTGACTTTAGTGCATGGTGAATGATATAGGTCTACTTTTAGTCTTTGGCAGTTGAAAGCTAGTTTTTCCAGCACCATTTGTTAAAGAGGTTATCTGTTTTCCACTGAGGGTGTTTGGTCTCTTTGTTGGACATAATGTGGCTGAATATGTTTCAAATTGTGTCTAGATCTTCTAATCTGTTCCTTTGTTCCTCAGGTCTTTTTGTTTTCCAGTGCCATGCTGTTTTTATCAGTGTCATCCTGCAGTACAGTTCCAAGTCAGTGATTCTGATGCCCCCTGCCTTGCCTTTGTGGATTAGAATTTTTGCTATTTTAGGACTTTTCTGGTTCCAAATGAATTTCAGAGATGTTTTCTCTAGTTTGGTGAAGTGTTTTTGGTATTTTGCTTAGGACTGTGCTAAATCTGTGTAACAATTCTGAGAGTATGGCCATTTTTACTATGTTGGTTCTTCTTACTTAGAGCAAGGAATATTTTTCAGTTTTTTATATTCTTTTTGATTTCCTTTTTCAGGGTATCATCATTTTCAGTGTAAAGATCTTTTACTTCTTTGCTAGATTGATACCTAATGATTTCTTTTCTATGCTTCTTATTTAGAGAAAAAAACAAAACAGAAAAAAGTGTAGATACCTAATTATTTCACTTTTTAATGCTATTTTGAAGACATGGTTTCTCTAATTTTCTTTCAGTAAATGTTTTTATTTCTGTACAGGAATTATACTGATTTTGAGCATTGAATTTTTATTCAGATATGTGACTAAATTTGCTTCTTAAATCTAAAAGTATTTTGGTGGAGTTTTTGCAGTCTTCTATGTAGAATATTACATTGTCTGTAAATAATGATAACTTTGTCTTTTCCTGTCTATTCCTTTACTTCTTTCCAATGTCTAATTTTTCCAGCTAACGTTTCCAGAACTATATTCAATAGAATGCTAATAGTGACCATCTGTGTCTTGTTCTTGATTTTATAGATAAAGCTTTCAGTTTTTTACAATTAATATGGTGCTGGCTGCTGATTTGTCAAAGATGACTTTAATCAGATTGTGATAACAACTGTTTATTGTAATTTTCTGTAAGATTTTTTATCATGAATGGCCATTGGACATTGTGACTTTGTCTGTCATATTGTTCTGACTTTTTCTGTGTTTCCTGAGATGCAAATGAGATTTTTATTCCTGGATCTGTTGACACAGTGTATTGTATGTGTTTATTTGGATGTGTTGAACCATCCCTGAATTCCTGGGATAATCCTACTTTGTCATGGTGTATAATCTTCTTGCTAATTTACTACCATGTGTTTGCCAGGATATTATTGAGGAGTTTTGAGTCTATGTTTATTAGAGTGATTAGCCTGTGTAAACCCTTTTTGGTTGGATACTGCTCTGGTTTTGGTATCAGGGTAATACTTGTTTCCAGGAACCATTTTTGGAGTCTTACTTCCATTTCAGTTTCAGTAAATAGTTTGAATGGCAATGGCATTTGTTCATCTATAAATTTCTTATGGAACTCAGCAATGACTCTATCATAACATGTTTTTTTTTTTTTGATGGTTTGTTTTTAATTGCATCTTGAGTTTCATTGATGTTGGTTTACTGAGAATTTTTACATGTTCTTGATTCACCTTTGGATAGCCATATGTATCTATGAATCTGTCCATGTGTTCTATTTTCTATCTTATTAAAGTTTCTCAAAATAATTATTGATGATCTCCTGGATTTCTACAGATTCTATGGTGATTTCACTCTTCTTGCATGAATTCCTGCATGAATTTGAAATTTTTCTATTTATTTTTGATGAGGATGGAGAAGTATGTATAAGCTTTATTTAGTCTTTCAAAAATATAATTATTTGATTCATTTATTCTTTGTATTATTTTCCTAGTCTCAGTTGCATAATTGCTGCTCTAATGTTTATAACTTCCTCTCTTGTATGAACTTTGGACTTCATTTATTCTTCTTTTTCTAGAAGTTTGAGGTTCAAAAATAGATTATTTAAATGAACTCACTCTATTTCCTGATGTGAGCATTCACTGCTATACATTTCCCTCCTTGGACTGCTTTCATTACATGGCACAAGTTCTGGTATGCTACATTGTTATTATTATTTAATTGTAGAGGCTCTCTGATATTTTTCTTAATTTTATCTGTGTCTCACTGTTTGATTAGGATGGTGATATTTATTTTCTATGTGTTTATGTAGTTTTTGTAGTTTATTTTGCTATTGATTTCCAATTCCACTGCATTGTAGTCAGATAATATACACGGATTAATTTCAATTCCTTAGCATGTGCATTTATATAAGCATTTTCTAAGAGCTAATATATGTTCTATTTTGGCAAACACTCCATGCACAGCTGAGAAGAATGTGTATTCCTATGTGGGATGAACATTGTATAGACATTTACTAAGTCCATTTGTTCATAGGTTTGATTCAGTTCTGATATTTGTCAATTATTTGTCTTGTTGATCTGTCTATTGGTGACAGTGTGATATTGAGGTCTCCCATTACAATTGTGTTGATGCTTGAGTTTTCATGTCTATTTACATTTGTTTTATGAAGTTTGGTACACTGGTATTTAATGCATATATATTTATGAGTAGTATCTTTTTTTTGTGTTTTCCCAAAATAAGTCTGTACTGATCTTATTTTCTCTTTTGATAAGTTTTTGCTTGATGTATACTTTGTCTGAAAATGAGAATAGTTATCTTTGCTTTTTTCTGGGTTCCTGTGGCATGTAGTATTGTTGTCCTAACTTTAACTTTCAGTATGAATTTCTTTTCAAGTTAAATGTTTTCTGTATACAAAAAATTGTTGAATCTTGCTTATTCATCCATTCTGCCACTCTATTTCTATTGATTAGTGAATTGAAACAATTTACAATGATGGCTATAATTGATATATATTGGCTTATCCTTGTTATTGTATTTATCTGTTATTTGTTGAGTTTGCTATGATTCTGATGGGCTTATTTTTCTGTGTGATTTCTTGGTTTTCTCTAACAACTTTTTAACATTCTGTTCTTGTGCTGAATTTCTGGAATTTTGATTAATATATTGTTTGGTATACATATATTTTTTATCATGGCTAATTAGCATTCTACATGCTTCAATTATCTGTATGTCAAATTCTTTTTCCATTGTTGGGTAGTTATCTACCATTGTTTCTGTGGACAGTTTTTTTATGTTGTTTGCACTGACTTCTGCTTTTTCATTTACTCTGATCAACTTTATGTTTTTCTTTGAACCATCTTGCAGCTGTTGGATTCATTTTTTGTGTTCCCTTGCTATTTTCTCTTCATGATTGTTAATTGCATTCTTATCTTCTAGATCTGACCTTCTGTCTTCACTTTAATTTATTCAGTTTTAGAAATGTTCTATGTAATTTTTAATTTCTTGGATATCTTTTTGTCTCTGTCTTGCATTTCATTACTTTCTGGAGTTTGTGTATTCCATCATTTTCCTAAGCTCCTGTATTTTTTATTTTTAATCTATATTTCCTCTACATTCACTGAACAAGACCTTCCTTATCACTGTCATCTCTTTTTTATCTGAGAGATTGTTTCTGATCTGATTTCCTCTGTAGCCTCATTCATCTGTTGCTTTGTTGTGATTTTTACTTATTTTGTTATCATTTCAGAAAATTCAAATGGATGAGTTCTGATTTCCTCTATTTCATTGCTTCATGCATTTGTCCTGTGTGGGCTGGAGAACTAGGGTTGCATTTTGCTTCTATGTTTTGGCATTTTCTACTTTTTAATTTTGTTTTCTGTATTGATGTTTATAGATTTCTTAGGTAGCTTTATTACTACTGCTACATCTTTCTTAGGAAATACCCATTCCTCAGATATATCTTCTCAGCTCTTGGTCTTTGTGTCTATCCAAGATCTTACTTTCCCAACTTATTAGGGCTGGGTAGCTGCTATCCATTTGGCTCAGCAACCAATTATGTGGGAATGCACTATGGTGATAATTATGAGCTCAGATAATCAGTGTTGTCATACAAGGGTGAACAACTGATTACATCAGGTAGGATATCCTAGCTAAAGTATTACAATTAAGAATAATAATAATATCATCAACCTGTCTAGAAATTGTCAAACTGCAGTAACTGTTAAATTGGTACCTTTAAGATCTATAGTTATATATTGAAATCCAACATAAACAAGGAAATTGTATGCAGTGAGCTTCCCCTCAGAAGGGGGGTTTTACCTATAGTGAGGAACTTTAATAGGTAAGCATCAAGGGCAAAACACAGTGATAACTAAATAGAGTGGAAGTAAAGGTAAAGAACAAAGGAGGGTGACCCAAGCTTTGGGAATCTGGAGAAGAAGACAGGTGATGAAAGTTGAAAGAGAAAGCAAAAAAATATTGAAGTGAACTAGAATGTCTAGTGACAATGTTCATTCACATGCAAATATCAATAAATCGAAAATAAAGCCAAGAAAAGAGAGAATCAGGACAGACAAAATAAAACAAATATTACATGTAAAAATCTAAGCAACACCCCCCAAAGGGAAAAAAAAACACAGAAAAAGCAAAATGAAACAGACTAATAAACAAAGAGAGAAAGAAAAAAACAAAATTTCTCTGGTACCCACAGTTCTGGGGTAGTGCATAAGTCAGACCCAGATCTGTGCTGGCTAAATCTGCCTACTATGTAGTAGGGTTACTGTGGGTGCAGGCCAGATCTTGACCTCCAGATGTGGGGTTTGGAGTCAGAGTCTTTGCTCAGCAGGTTTTTGAATGGCCTGCTCACATCTGCTTGCCCTGTTTGTCTTAGTATTGGTCTCTGGTTGTTGAGGTACCTCAGGCAGATGGCCCAAGATGCTCCCAGTCCCTTGTAGAGTTGGCTCCTCTGTTCCACACTGATGGCTCCTCTCCCATACTGGTCAAACGGTGGGGCTGGGGAAGTACTGACTTCCTGCTCATTGTCTCTCCATGTTCAAGCCTGCTTTCCTCACTAGTCACAAGGCAAGAGGATGGCTGATTTCCTAGCCCAAGGAGTCTTGAATCCAGTATCTACATGTTTTCCTGCCTTATGCCAGTCACAGGGCAGGAGGGTTTGTGCTATTCCACTCATTAACTCAGCACCTCAGTTGCAGTCCCTAAACTTGTTCCTGCCAAAGGTTCCAGTTAGCCAATGGGGAAAAAAACAAAAACAAACAAGCAAACAAAAAAACAGAAAACAAACCAACCAGGCATTCATGCAGGGAGTTGCTTCCTGGTCATTTGCCACTGTATGCTCTGGTGAAATTTGCTGCCAGGCTGCAGCATTCTATTTGGACAGAAGCAAAAGGGACAAAGTCCCTTATAGCCACATCTATATTTCAGTGTATCTTCTTTTTTTCTTTGTCTCTCTAAATTTCCTAGAATGACAGACCTGCTCTACATGAAAGTAGGAGACACAAAGGCAGCCCTGTGGGCTGGATAATCAATTTATAAAGTCTATGCCACTGTTTTGTTTGAACTCCAAGTCTCTTTTTTTTTTTTATTGATTTTGGCATCAGGGTTTATATCCCTCTGTTTCTTCCAATTACAAATATTTTTGTTAATTTTATCTGAGTAGTTTTGAAATGGCTCATCATTTATTCAGCCAGGATTAAGAATCTGTTTAAAATATTATCTTCATTTGGGATGTAAATAATTCAATTTCCTTTAAAAATACCTAAATAACAAACACGTTATGGCAGCAACAGGTTCGTGTGCAGTCTCAATTCAGGCTGTAATAGGGAGCTATCACAGAGTCTGCTTTTAAGAACTTTCTTTTTTATATTATATGTTTTCAATTCAGTATCTTCTAGTTAATTAAATTATATTGATAACTGCTTAAATTATTGAAAAATAGAATAAAAACATAATTTGATAAACATTAAAGTATCAAATGTGAGGATAAATCATAAACTGACTGGAGCCATCCTGGGTCATATCCTGTGTCATGACTACATGTGAGCTAACTCTAGCCCACTTTCCCTGCATGATTACCCAGAAGATGGTATGTAAACAAGACAGAATATTTCTAAGCATATATGAATAATTTAACTAGAGTTTAAAATTTTGAAACAGTCTAATATTTTGCTTCATCTTGTTTAATATTTAAATTTCATGGATAGTTATTATCTAAGGTAAAATGTAAGCATTACCATATATTGGTAAAAATTTTGATGTCTTTGAAAACTAAATCTTTCCATGAAATGCACTAGCAAATAGTTTTATATTTACATCTACATCACCCCCTAAAAGAAAGAATATTATTGATTTCATTTTACTTTTGATAAACTCTATGTTTGAGCAGGAATATTTTGAAAAAGATAATATTTTAACTTCATTAATGTAGTAGAATAATGTAGTAGTTCCATTTTTAATACTAACATTCATGAGAATTACATTAAAATCTTTTGGTTATAAAAATATTGAAAATATTTATTGAGCCTTTAGTGAGTATTCAAAGTACTATTTTTAAATTTATAGTGGGGAGCACAGAATATATATATTTGTAGATATAATGTGTTTATACAGGTATAAAGTTATATGTATACACACATAAGTATATGGAAACATGAATTGATTAGTTGAGCACTATTATACAAAATTAGAGAAGTACTTTGCTATTAATTTATGTATTGTGCATTAATAATATGCAACTATATATTTTATTTTATAGATTTATATATAATGCATCATATAGTTAATTTATTACACTGTTGAAATAAATAAAATCCATGAATAATATGTCATGGTCTATATTCCTTAATTAGAACTTCATATTTCTATTTAAAAATTTATTTCAGAAAACTTCCAGATATCTGGTAAAGAATTTCTATTGGATATCATGTGTAAATATAAATACAACTGATGAAAACATAGCCATTAAAAATAATTCAATAGCCAATTCCAATGATTTTTAAGTTTCAAGTAATGAAATCTAATCAAAACATTGTTTTAGCTTTGAAAATATTTAAGGCAAGTTAGAAACTGATCATATAAAGAGCACTATATTGAAATAAGATGACTCAAAAATTGATATTATTGAGATGAGAACATAAATGAAATATTCAAATATTTTCATCCATTCCTAATATAAAAATATGTTTAAAACCCTTTATCATTTTTAAAAAGTAACATAAAATTTTGTTTTTTCACTTAATTCTGTCCATATATATTCAGATTATTGATTTAGAAGAAATTTCAACTTCACAACAATATTATTTGGTTCACTTTGGCTAACCATTCTGATAAAAAATTTAACTAAAATTTACCTTAATTTAAAACTAAGATAGGAAATCTGTGACACAAGTAGAGTAGTTTTTCAAGAATAATTCAGAAAAGGCTTTGACAGATTATCAAATAACACACATATATGCAAACATAGTATTTTCTAATGGTGTAGCATATCATCAGAAATATAAACTTGCAATAATATGTATTACTTCAGAGTAATGTCTGGAAACTGATAGCTGGATTCACTTTGTTTTCACTTTCCCAAGGTTGAGGAGTTTGTTGGGGCTAAGATGACCATTTGAAGCTAAAAATTACATTCCATATTCTTTCATGTGATTTTTAGAATCCATCTACTTATAGCAGAGTGATTGAAGTCCTCTTTGTTTACTGGTTATCAAACTGAGGCTGTTCTCATCTATGAGGTGATAATCTGAGCTCATTTTGTGGTCTCCTCCACTGGTTTCTGACATTAAAATATCTGTAAATTAATGAGGATTCAGATCCTTTAAAGGGCGTAGTTGATTAGTTAAGACCTATCTAGATAATTTTCCCTTCAAATAGTAAAGTACGAACTGAATAATTTTCTTTCAGGGAAAATTGCATTCTATTATATTTACAATTCTTTTCTGGATCTCAAAAGGAACGTTTCATATAGAATAAGAACATTAGGAGGGGTCAGGTCTCTTAAAGCTATCTTAGAATCAGGTCTGTGAATATATAGCTTATGCATATATATGATGCTTCAGGTTATGAAACACTAACTGAATACAAAGTCTACACCTTGCTTTTGACTTCACAGTGGAGTAAATTTAGGAAATATTTACATACTGATAATGGAGTCTACTTGTTATGTGCAGAAGCCACAGTAGTAATTCAGTCACAGTAGCAGCCACAGTAATAATTCAGAAATTAATATCATCATATTTCTTCCTATAAATAAAGCTAAGAGGATTTAAACAACTGAGAATTTCCCTTCACACTTGAAGATTCTCATACTAGAATTCTAAAGACAAACTGGACTGTGAGCAGTTTACCTTTGCTCCCCACTGTCCTCTTTGGAGGGCTTCCCTTTCCCTGTTCTCTTGGATAGATCATAGCCATTCACTAGATAACACCAGTACCTCTGAGAATCCTCTGATTTCTGAATTAATCCAGTTCTATAAGTAGTCCTTTCCAGAGCTGAAATTCTCTGTTTGAATGACTATACATTGTTTTCACTACTAGAGTGGGAGTTTTGTTAGAGATGTGGTTTGGTTTGCCTGTGCTCATTATGTCACTGTACCTTGGTAGCATCTTTAATGAGTGGAGGAATAAGCAACGGAAATAAAGCAGAGAACAAAGAAAATTAAAAAAAGATGGCATCTCAAAAAAGAACCATCTTCCAAAAACAACTTTTAAGTTTATATGATTAATATATTTCTTAACTGATTTTAGTATAACAATGCTGGGAGATGATATTAAATTTCTGTTTTTCAGAATATTGTGGGTCATTTGTGAAAAGCATTAGATGCTCCAAAAAAAGGTAAATAACATGTTAGTCCCAGAACACATTCCAAGATGGCAAAGTTCCTCTTCCTCTTACTGAAGATTTTCTTGCATTCTACAGTAATAAATGTAGACATTCTTTTTCTTCTCTCCTGAGACATACATAACTTACTCATTGGATGAGTATTGAGACAGAGCATCTATGGTTGTATACATATATGATGTTTGCACAATGACAAAATCTCATGAGGTTAAGTTTCTGATCATTCAACCCATCCATATGTAATATATGACTCTATATTGCTAGAATAACATGTAGAATTTAGGAAAGTGCCATATTTATGATTTTAGTTTTATTACACTAAAAATATACAATTTAGAGTGAATCAAAAGAAAGAATCACATAGAGACATCTAGGAGGGAGTCAAATACAAAGCTTCCACCATGACTTCCTTGACTTATCACTATGTGACAATACCATGACTGCCTTGGCTTTTCACTATGTGACAGTGTCCCTCATCTAAACCTTGATCACCATAGTTTTATTGGTGTTTCATTATTTAGACATAATTAATTGATTCAATTGACCAAATGATCAAACTCTATCCCCATTCCTCTTCCTTCCAAGAGATCCTCTAACTACATAGGTGTTCTTTCTGCCACTAGCTAAGTTTTCTTGTTAGCATTAAGATGTGTAGGTGCCCGGTGTGAGTCACTTCATTAGTAGAATGATCTGAGGCACTCATTGTGAATAATGCATTCTGAAGCTTAGAAATTCTAAGGATTTACAACTTACCTTCTAGGAACTGAACAAAAACTCCAGCCAAAGAGTTTTTTCAACACAGTTTATCACCATGTCTATTTTTTAACAGTTGTACAGTTGGAATAAATAAACACTTTTGTTGCTCACATTTAATAACACTAAGAAATCTCTCTTCTTTAACAGGTATCATAGCTTCTAATGAGTTTTACTTCCAAAATTGTTTCTACATTCTATAAAGAACCAGATGTGATCCAATTACAAGAAGAATGACTGTTTTAAAAAATTCTGCTATTTGCTTGGTAAAGATGAGAGTATTACCATGTGAACTATTCAAGCAGAAAAAATACAACTATCACTGGCTGAGATATGGATGAAGAACTTCTAAATTAGTTTTTTTTAATTAAAGAAATATGTTATGTTAGAATTTTGTGCAATTGGAGTCCTGTACGTTCTATCCATTAAAATAAACAAAACTCAATTCCTAAGGATGTAATGAAAGAAAATATATTTTTAAAGTAAAATGATCATTCTTAGAAAAATAAGTGTTGCTAAGAAACATTTCTTGTAATACATGAATATTCGTATCATCCAATATGCCTTAATGAATTTTTCCTAAATAGTACACTCAAATACATTTTATTCCAACCCAACATTCTTCCTTTTTCCATTTTCCATTGTTAAATAAGAGAGAGAAAATTTGAACAGTATGCAGAAATTATTTCAGGGACTTAACAAAAGAGTTAAATATTTCTTTTTAAAATATTTATATACTTTTATATACTTCAAAGTAAACATGAATATTCTTAGAATTCCAATTTGGTTTAGTGGAATCTACTGGTGATGATTTTAAGCAATATAACTTCTGAAATTTTGTGAAAAAATGTCCTCAAAGAGTTTAATACTACCCTTTTGAATTAGCCCTGTAAAGGTCATATGTTACAGAAATTTAACTTGAAGTTTCAAAAATGACCAAGAAATTAGTCATGAAAATAGTTAATCCATCCCCAAATTCTTATACTTTTGTCAAACTTAAAATGATGCTATTTTATTCTTCTTTTATCTCTTCAGTAAATAACAGTATTGGGGAAATGACTGTCAAGTGATGTCAAATCACTGAGGCAATGAAATAAACTTTATCACTCATGTCTAATAGATAAAGCCACTGACCTGAGGTAAGATTAATATACTTTATATTTATTGAAATGGATGAAGTATGAAAAGAAACTGAGCTCCAGTATTTCCAACTTTAGTGCAAAAAGTTAATTTTGCATTGTGATTAAAGTTTTGAAGAACAAACTTCAAACTGAATTTTTAAAAACATTAATCAATTGCATAATTTATAAGAAACTTTGTAAATACTAAATTGTGTTTGTTAAATAATGCAGCAGTTATATTTGGTAGCTTTAGCTTTTCTTATTTTAATGTGATCAGCTTCCCAGGATAGAGATGTTATGCCACACACTCACAGGTATAACTATCTTACATCATTTTTGGTGTATGGGATAAAAATGAAGTGCCATGTGCCAGCTTCTTCAAATTTCTTAAAAGAACAGCTGACACATTTACTTTCCTCTTTTCACTTGTCCTTTCTTAAATCCTGCTGCCTTTATGCATGTGATGACAAGTATTGAAGTTGCCATTCATCCCACAGAGAAAACTAATGTGGAGTAAATGAATGAGCAATGGAATAAAAGGGGCCTGGATATCTGAGAATTCCTTAAATTGAGTTGCTGTAGCAGCCCTTGCTTCACACTTTTGTGAAAAAAAGATATTCTCACCATTTCCAACTTGTGATACTTTTATTTTCTCGCCAGCGAAATCTATTCCCAATAGAAGTAGACATCTCTCATAGAATAAAAATATTCAAGACAGTGCTACTTAAATGTGCTGTACTAAGAAATATTTCTTACAAGTCTTTGACAATTGAAATACAAAAATAGATATTTTCGTGCAATGATGTTTTCATTATATTAACAAAAGTACTAGCTTTTATTATTTTGAAATTTTAGAAAGAGTAATGAAAATGATTTGAGACCATTTAGGTGATATGATTTTGTGTAGGTATAATTCTTGTTATTTTATTGTTATTATTATAATTTCCACTTATAAGCACATGCCTGACAGAGTCTAGGTTTTATCCAGGCACCCAAAACTTGTGAAACTAGTATGAAAAATCATTGTGTTTTCTCTCAGTTCATGACTAATCCAGAAGAGATACAGGGAGCAGATGGAGAGACAGAGGGAAAAAGAAAGTTGTTACATTTCCTAAAGCTTCTATAGATATATAGTGAGATATCATAGGAGAAAAATATAAATAACCAGTGAAGAAGTTAGACTATATCATCAGTTAGCAAGCAGGAAAATGCTAACACATAGTAATCACCCTCCTTATACAAAAAAAGAAATTTCTTCCCAAATAGTCTTACTAGAACAGCTGACACATTTACTTTATGCATGTGATAAAAAAAAATCTACCAATACATTTTACAAAAAACAAAATTTCCTAATTTGTGTCTTGATGATTTCCCTTGCATTGTGCAAATCCTTTTGACATTTTTCTTTACTTATTGTCCAATTTTCTTTCTTACTTTCCTTCTCTTTCTTTCTCTCTCTCTTTCTTTCTTTCTTTCTTTCTTTCTTTCTTTCTTTCTTTCTTTCTTTCTTTCTTAATAGTCTTATATTGAAGATTATTTTATAATAATCTTTCCTTCTTAATATTCCTTTCTTTATATTTCTCAATAGTCTTAATATTGAAGATTATTTTACAACTTCTCTCAAAAATACAATATACAAATACAAATACAAATAATGAGAACTTCAATTTTTCTTTTTACTACAGACTATGGAAATTATAGAAAAAAAACAGTACAATGGCTTTTTATTACCTACAGCCACTTAAAGATAAACCATGACTCCATTATTAAGAGGAATTGAATTTTTTAAATCAGATCTAAAGAAAGTATAATTTTTGAGGGTGAATTTAATTCAACAAAATGAGAAATATACATATGCTAATTAAAATTCTCCAAAATATAAAATGTTGTTCTCCCTATTAAAAGTAAATAAAAATTATGTTTATTTTTTACAAGACTATAATTAACTTTTAATTAAAACTAATAATATTATAATCATTCAAAAAGTCTATTTCACTAAGGAGTAATTATTATGCATTTATTTTGTACTCATGCTATAATATTAAAAGGTAACAGCCACATTTTATACAAAGGAATTTGCATTCAATTTATTAAACTTTCAAGAACAATTTTATTGTTAGAATGTTTTAAAAAGAAGTAAAACAGAACAAATTTAAAATAATAATAACAATAATGAATCAGTACCCCAATGGCCAAAAGTATTTTAAGGAAGTACTTAAACCAGTCACCAGATACACACTCGCCTTGGGTGAGTGAACCTACCAGAAACCTGACACCCAGGACAGCCTACCCAGGGTGTGGGTGCACACATGCCTTTGAAATGTAGTAATCAGCAATACCAGCAAGTAAAATTGTCTGTACCAGCAGCTAGGAAACAGCAGTTGGATTCTGGCAAACTCCACCAATAGAAGGCCAGCCCCAGGCTCCACCGCCCCAAGTCATACCTGGCACAATTCCCAGGGCAAACTTGGCCAGAGTACACAGCACTTTTCTGGGATCTGACACGAAAATTATCACAGAACTGTAAATACTAAACTTATTTTACTACTTCTGTTTTCCTTTGTTTGTCTGATTGCCTATCCCTGGCTGGTTGGATGTTCTTTTGTTTTGCATTTTTTGGTTACTTTTGTTCTGAGATTTTTTTTTTCTTTTTCTTCCTTCTTGTGTTTCTCTAGCCTTCTTTTTTTCTTTCTTTCTTTGTTTTTCATTCTCATTTCTTTTTTTCTTGCAATGACTGAACTCACAATCTTGTGCTTCCCAGGCAAGCACTTTGTGCCACTGAACTAAATCCCTGGCCCACATTCTCTTTCTTCTTTATGGTTTTGTGTGTGTGTAGAATTCTTACCTTTCTTTTTCTATTTTCTTCTATAAATTCTCTTTTTTCTCTTTCTTCAACTACTTCTTGAATTTAAAATTTTAATTAACTACTTGTTGAATTTAAACTTTTAATTAAATATTGTCTCTTTCCTCTCTATTTCACCCTATTTCATTATTTCCCACTTGTGTCCTCTAGTTTCCCAAAACTTGGTTGATGACCCTTTGACCTCCTGCCTTGACTCTACTATATTTGACCTCATTCATCACTGTATCCTGGCCCCCTTCCCATCTTAACAACCCCATCCCCCACAGAAGGGTACAAATATTTCACTAAGGAAAAATCGCTTTATACATGTGCAGGGTATATATTTGATTTTGTTATATAATGAATGTTAGAGTTTGCTTCTGTGGTCAGAGGCAGCAGGTTTGTGGGAGACAACTGTAGTGATCCCCCTTGAATGCAGAACAACTGCTGCAACTTTGAATATATGGAGACTGATTTACTTATACTGATATGTACAGAGCTGCTATGGTATTTCCTTCTCTCTTCTATTGGATCTAAGCAATGCAAATAAGGCTAGCCAAGGTACTGATATGTAATTTCTAAAGCCATCAGGTACAGTTTCCTGTTTCTAAAGCCATCAGACAGTACTCTCTGTAAAAGATATGAGCACAGCGGGATGGTAGATCCATCAGCTCCAGGAATGTCACCTGAGTATGAGCCTCAAGGTAAGGAGGCTATGACTCCCCAGGGCACAAAAGTTTACATATCAGAAACCAAAGCAACAGCCTCCTGAAACAATTCAGTTGCTACCTTAATTGAATTATGCAAATTGACCCTTCTGCATATCTTTATCTCTGCATTTTGAAGAGATGCTTTTCTATCTACCTGACTAGCCAGCTCAGATTACTCACATAATTCCCCACCATCCTCACTGTCACTCATCCTCAAGCCACTCCCTTCTTCACAAGATAATAAATTTTGGGACTCCTAAAATGAGGGCCTTTGTCCTCACATCCTCACAGGTATTAGATTTAGGACCCCTCAGCTGCCCTTCACCCTAGAATAAGTCTTGTTGTCTTTACTCTCACTGTGGGTTGCATTGGAGGTGGTAGATTGGAATTAACTTGCTGGGATTCCAATAATGTCTCAGTGGGATTATAAGTATAACTTTTTTGGATTGTGAGGAATATTGGAAAAGGGATTATGATACTCAGGTAACTGTACTCAATATTTGGAATTACAATAGGTTAATGATTGCCATTGTTTGTCAGTAGTTAAATTGAACTTGAAACTATTGTTATTACTACTACTTCAATCAGGATGTCATACATGTTATAGTCAGTTTTTCTCTCTTCTGTAATACGGTGATCATGGGGTCAAAATCATCACCACAGCCCAGTAGCAAAGGACTAGGTGCTGAGCCAAACAGTAGCTTTGCATCCTCTAAAGAACCACCTACATCTAGAGGACAACCTTGAAGGAGAGACATTTCTGAGGAAAGCCTCAGTACTTGTGATGAAGCTATCTGCCTTAAGAAACTGACAAGCGTCAATATAGAAAAGAAGAGAAAATAGAAAATGACAAGACAAAGAAGCAAAATGCAACCCCAGACCAAACCATTAGCCCACACAGGACAAGCATGAAACACAATGAGACAGATGAAATTGGAAATCAAACACTGTAAATTTCTGAAATGATAGCAACAGAAGTTTAAAAAAAGGTAGAAAAACTAGAGAGAGAATAATCTCTCAGTTGCAAAAATAAATGTTGCTTAAAATCAAAGATACTAAGGAAGACACAGATAAAAGAATAGATGAGCATAGTAAAATGATGCAAATGAAAAAATGCCCAACATAGGAAAGAAATGCAATCCATGAAAGAGATCCAAACAGAAATCCAAGAGACTAAAACCTTCAGTGAAAATATAGATAGCAGATTGAATAAGAGGATAAAATACCAGATCTTGGAGACACAATTGCAGCTAGTGATCATGAAAAGAGAAATATCTTTAAAATAGCAAGAGACCATGAAAAATCAATACAAAAGCTATGAGATGAAGCAAGAAGAATAACATAAGGCTGATTTGGATCAATGGGAAACCTGGAGACTGCACAAATGCCATAAAAAAAAAAAACTCTTTGCAGAAAAAAAGGCAGAAAAATTCCCAAGCATGAATAAATAATTTGACAAACAAACAAATAAAGCATACAGGACTCCAAACAGCCATAATGAAAATTACTACATCAATACATATAATAATAAATATTCCAAGAATTCAGAACAAGAATAGAATAATAAAAGCTATTAGAGAAAAGAAACAAGTTATAAAGGAAAGTCCATTAGAATCATGACAGACTTGTCAACACAAACTCTCAACTCAAGAAGAGCTTGTAGTGAAGTATTTTTATTCCTGAAAGAAAGCAACTTCCAATGCAGATTGATGTACACTGAAAAATTATCTTTCAAGATTAATGGAGAAATAAGATACTTCCAAACAAAGAACAGCTGAAGAAATTCATGACCACCAAATAAACCCTATAATGGGTATTGAAAGATACTCTGGACAGAGATATAAATGGCCACAATTCCAAGAACAACAAGAAAAAGAAACTGCCAGGCAAAGTATCAAATAAACAGAGGGGAAAAGTAGGACACTAACAGGAAAATATCATGGCAAAGATAAGGCAATACATATCAGTTATGACTACCAATGTGACTTCAATTCACCAATCAAAAGAAACAGACTGACAGAATCAATAGACTGACTGAATGGATCAAGAAATAATAGCCAATGTTATACTGTATACAATTAACAAATTTAACACAAAAAATTCATACACTAAAAGTCAAAAGATGGAAAATAATCTTCCATGCAACAGGAAACCCCCCCAAATCAAATTTACACTTTGCTAATCTGGGGCAATGTTCTCTACAAGGCTGTGTATACTCGGAATAAGCACTTAATTTGTGATACTGTTTATCCCATAGCCAAGATTCACAAATCCAAGAATCGAGGTGTAGAAATAGGATTGGTATGCACCATATATACTTTTTGTTCCCAGAACTTTATATTCTGCTGACCCAGACATTTTAGTTCTGAATGGGGCAAGTTTCTCCCAGAAGGAGCAATAATGCTTCCATCAAACTAGAAGCTAAGAATTCACCCTGGTCATTTTGGGCTTTTCATGTCTTAGTGTCAGAAAGCTAAAAACAAATTTTGATGTTACTGGAGTGATAGATCTACACTACCAAGGGGAAATTGAGATACTTTTCCATTGTGGAGAGAAGAAATGACACATTTGGGATTAAGTAGATATTGTAAGAAATCTACTATTATTAACATAACCTGATAATAATGATTAAATATTGTAGCAACCTAAGCCAGGGAGGATGGCAAGAGGCTCAGAAACCTGAGAAATAAATATATGGTTATTTCTTCCAAGTAAAGAATCAAGTCCTAATGGAGTACTTTCTGGAGGTCAAGAGAATACAGAATTGGTAGTGAAGTAGTTAGTAATAAATATCAACTGCAAGTGCATTTCCTGTTACAGAGATGAGGATTTTAATGTCATGAGTATTCCTTTCCTTTTATATTAATGAGCTTGTGCATATATACACATATATTAAGCAAATGTCTTTGTTTTCTTTCTTTGTAATGTAACATTGACTTAATATTAATACGTAAATATTGTTAGATTTGTCATAATATTAAAGTTATTGACTATCTCAAGAACAGTATACACAACCCAAAGTAAAATTATACTACCTATACTTTTAAAGAATTTAGTAATTTTCCATTTGTAACATGGATAATTTAATTACATTAGACATAATAATGAAATAGCTATTTTATTTGGTGGTTTTATATAGATTAAGGAATTATGTCTGGTGATCAAGTTGATAAGTTATGAGTGGTGATTTTTAATCATGATATGTCAACTTGAATGGATTAAGAAACAGATTAGTAAAGCATAGTTCTTGGTGTCTGTGTGATTGATATATAGCCCAACACATTGAAAGTGAAAGACATCCCAATATGAGTGTAGCACCAACCAATAGGTTTACAAATTGGATAGAATAAAATAGAAAAGGAGCAAGAAGTGTCCCCCACTTTTTGAAAATCTTCATTCTTTACAATTATTTTTGGATATTAGTGTCCAGATTTCTCAGCCTTCCAAAGCAAATTTGTTCTTTGACCTCCCAGTGAGGTTCCAACCCTGAGACCTCGGAATGTCGCTGCATCTTTGATATCTCCTGTGTGCTGCTTCCAGGTTCTTTTCTGAATAATTACTAAGTTCTCTGCCACTAGTCTGTATACAGCCAATGGGATGCTTCCAGCTCTGATCCCAAAAATAGTTACTGGGTATCCTTCACCCTCTGTTACTGGCATAGTGAGTTCAATCCCCAGTACCAAAAGAAAATTAATTATCCAAACTATATAGGTGAATAGAGAGAAGTATGAGTTCTTCTAAGTAATTATATTTGTAATGTTCATTTGAAAAAAATTTTATACATTTTATATACAAATTAAATATTTTATTTAAAATATCATTCGAGTAGTTTTAAAACTAGATTTTTTTTCAGTATCTAACCTTAGGAAAAAGACCCACCCAAAAAGATAAGAGATTTAATAATGAAGAAAGTTACACTATTACATGCATAACTCCTATTGCACATTCTGGGGTAAACAGAGAATAGATTTTACATTCTACATCTGTAGTACTGTAAAGTGTAAAATTGATACTCTTAGTTTGCATGCAGTACTGGAAATATAGTTGAACTACATTATAGTTTATAGCAATTTAAGTAACCAAAAGTAGAAGACAATATTCTTGACACGGTGTATGTATTAAGTAAGCATTTTGTTTTGCTTTGTAAAATGTTATTTTATAAGTATATTTATACAGTATGCAGTAAGTGCTCTTTTATCTTGGGAAACTGGTACCTGTTTATAATAATACCTCATGATATTTACTTTTTCTTCCCCACCCTGCTTTCCCTTCTCTTACCCTAAGCCCTCTTCTTGTCTTCATAGAATCTACCTTGCCGACATCTCTTTTTTATTTTTTCTCTTTATTTACATTTGTGGTGTCTCATATTAGAGGAACCACGTGATAGTTAACCTTCTGTGTGTGACATATTAGCACTATGGTCTCACGGTGTATCCGTCTTCCAAAATTAGTTGACCTTATATTATCTCAATATTTTCATTTAAAAATTCAATTATCACTATCTTATCAGAATTGTAAATCAAAGAGAGTAATTTACTTGGCTTTAGGGATATTATAATTTATTTAGGTTTGCTTCTGATGGATATTTTCTTACACTTTTAGATGAGAGCAGGCACATTCAGAGTAGTATTGGCCATACACATATTTTACAATTTCATTATTCAATAGATTACATGTCTTACTACCAGTTATCTAAAATTAAATCTGGGAATAGGCCAAAGATGATTCGCACTAAAAAACAGTAAAAACAAAACAGTTAAATATTCTTTTCACTATGGCACTAAAAGTAGGAAAAACTGTCATATGTAAGTATAGGTCTTTAAAATATACAAATCCTAAGCTGTGAAAATTGTTATATTTCTATAAGCCTAAGATTGAAGCAGCAGCACAATTTTTGTTTTTAGATATGCTCAACAATTAGTATTTTTACACGCTAGTAAAATAGTTTGATAACCTATTTTTATCATGAGAATGTAAAGCAAAAAAATCAGATAAGCTTGACTTCTCTTTGCCATCATTTTGTTTGTCAATACATAAGATTCAAATGTGTCATTTCGTATGTATAGTAAATGCAAATCAATAGCACATCAAACTTCTTGTTTCTATGTAATTAACTTACTTTTCTTTGATTAACCTTACCCTCACACTGTCCAGTCCCTTTTATTTTTTTCCATTCTCTTTTAAACAACTATTTCTCTTTCCATTTCTAGAAGAACAAGAATTTTTGTTTATTTTTTTTTTGTTTGTTTTGGTGCTGAGAACTCAACTCAAAGCCTTGCACATGCTAAGCAAGAAATCTAACGCCAAACTCTATTCCTAACCACAAATAAAACATTTTCGTGTTTTGTATGTGATTGAGATTTTGCAGCAGTCATTTTCCCTTTTCCTGTTGTACTTCATTCAGCATAATGATCTCCAGTTTTATATTTTTTTTGCAAATTGCATGATTTCATTCATCTTATGATTGAATATGGCATATATGTGCCATATTTTTAATCATCTGCTGATGTACACTTTGTTTTCATTTCTTTGCTAATTTGAAAGTGCTGCAATAAACAAGGAAGTAAAGGTATCTCTTCAACATGTTTATTTCCTTTTCTTTGGATATATTTCAGCAATTGGATTGATGGGTCACATGATAATTTTATTTCAAATGCTTCAGGAAACTTTACATTATTTTTCATGTGGTTATACTAATTCACATTCCCACCAATAGTGTGCCAAAGTTCCCTTTAATTTACATCTTTGTCATTATTTTTTAAATAACTACTCTTTTTGTAGGGTGAGTTGATATTTTACCTATAGTCCCTATTTGAATTTTCTAATGATAACTGATATTGAGTATGTTTTCATATACATATTGACCATTTGTGTGTCTTCTTTTAAGAAATATCTGTTTATTGCCCACTTTAAAATTTAGGGTATTTGAAATTTTGTAATTGAGTTCTTTGACTTCCTTGTATATTCTCAATAATCTTGTCAGATGTATAACTTAAAAATATTTTCTCTCATTCTGCAGGTTATCTCTTGCTTCTGTTGATTTTTTTATATTGCTGCAAAAAAGCTTTTTTGTTTGATGTAATCTCAGTTGTCTACTGTTGCTTTTTCTTCTAGTGTTTGTTTGGGTCTTTTCAAAGAAATTCTTGCCCACTTCAGTGTCCTGAAGTGTGTCCTCTATGTTTCCTTCAAGCAGTTTAACAGTTTCAGATCATGCATTTAAATCTTTAACCCATTTTAGTTAATTTTGTAATTAGAATATTAAAATCACAAATTAAAACAGACAATGTAATATAATAATTAGTAATAATTCTTTAGTCTTTTAAGTTATAATGACATCATTTTCTTGAAATAAAATGTGAATAACAAATTTGATCACATATACATTTGGGGAAATTTCATACTTCCTAATATTTTCTTGAGTCCTACTGTTACTAATATTTTCTTGAGTCCTACTGTTATTAATATTTTCATTGGTATTAGATTTCAAATATTTTTCATTATGCATAATAAAACAATTTTATGATTTACATTTATTTCAAAAGGGAGAATTACCCTGCTTTTTAACTTGTGCACAATTCTGGATTTATGATACAATATGACTTTTCTTGGAGCTAATGTTTTCTGTCTCAGGTGAGCAACTACAAAAGCAAGCAATGATTAAAATTGCATTTGGTGTTAGCATGGCACTACATTTATGAGGAAAAGAGGTTACACTTTGATGGAAATATGTATTTCTTTAATATTGAAAGTAATGCAAAATAAATTGCTTTTTTGGAATATGCCTTGTCAGTTTTCAATTAAAACATAAATTAATATTTATTGAAGAAAGATACACTGATAAAAGCAAATGTTCTATCATTTATTAATTGTATTCAAAATGTACATGGGTCTGTTTATTAAGAATATTATGTAGTGTTTCTATTATGTACTGTTTATGCTTTAAATGATTACAAACATCTTGTTTAAAATAAAGTACATATCAATGTAACAAGTGTGATAAATGGTGAATGAGATTCTGAAGTCAGTCTTCCTTACAGCAATAAACACTCCAATTTAAGGGATAATTATTTTTCCTTCAAAATTCTAACTCTCAAGAATGAAATTTTTAAGTACTATAACATGCAGTGGAGTAAATGAATATATATATATATATATATATATATATATATATATATATATATATATAACATTCAGAACAACTAACTTCCATGCTTACACTGAACTCAACAAAAGGCAATGATGGTACTGATTCTTTGGCTCAGTGTGCTGAAAATGCAAAGCAATATGGCAAGCTAATGAAAACAATCCTCCAATTTCTCCAGTTTCAGATTGTGGAGATGGTAGCAATAAAATTTAACCATCATTTCTGATGAAATATGCAGCTTTGATTAGCAGGACAGTTGTTTTCTAAATGCAAGACACACACATGAATCTGTCTCTACTTGTTCTCTTAGCCCAGGAAAATGAGTAAGAAGCAGATTTATTTTAATAAAACATGACTCTGTTTCCTGGTATGACTGCATCTGATTAGGAAACATTAAATCAATCACAATTTGTGAGATGATACATCTTCTATTCCTTTGGATATTGTCAAAGATCATAAAGCAATTGAATGATTTGTAGTCATGAAACTATCCATGTCACAAATGTTGCTCTTTCCTTTAATTGCTCAAGAAAAACAAGCCTTTGGTAACTCTAGTTCTTGTATGCTAACAGTACAAAACAAATTAACAATAACCACTCCTGAACTAACATATGGCCAGACATATTCCTCTGCCAGTTTGTTTTCTTCTTTCCTATAATGATGTTCCTTCTCTTCTTTTTTACATCAGTAGGTAAGTGTACAGGAAACCTTACTCTTGAAGAATTTTTATTTTCAGAAAGTTCTCATTCTTGCCATATGATATAAAAATAACCACTGCAGCAAATAAAATCCTTCCAAATAAAATAAGTATAAATCAAGGTTGCTTGATGACTACCACACAGGCACCAGCTCTTCCAATATTCAAGGAAGCCATCTGTTGAAAGAGATGCAACACAGTTTAAGATAAATTTACTCTCATAATTAATCATGCAAATTACAATAAAAACTTCATACAAATGAAAATCATAAATAAATGTGCTTTCATTTTCCCACATCTGCAAGAAGTAATAAATAAAAATACACACTAAAGTGATATTTTAAAGGTAATATTTTTTACATTAAGAATTATAACACCTGCAAACATTTAATACATTTTTATTGAAGAAACTAAAATAGACATTTAGTAAAATGAACCTGCTATAAAATAGTTTCCTAGAAATATTTATTCCAATGTTCTCATAAATACTTTTGTGATGTTATTTTGTAGTAATAGCATAGAGGATATTTTAGAAGAAATAGCTATTGTACTTCAATCATTTTGAACTAATTTCCCCAGTTAATTACATTAGTTCAATTACATTGAATTAAATGTCTCATTTATTCCAGATAGAAAACTATAATGAAGTCACATCAATATTTTGTCATAGACAGTGATGACAATTGTTATATGGCTTATTAACTTTTTTACCTTATAAAAATAATTGATATGAAAACTGAAAATTGTAAAATAATATTGAATGTAAAAATGGTTAGACATAGTATGTCTGGGTTTTTTTTTTTCCATCAGAAATCAAACTCAGGACCCCACTCATAAGGCAGGCAAGTGCTTGTACCACTGTGTTAAGTCTGATGTATTAAAATAACAATTTTTTACAGAATTAAAATGAAAACTTATTTTTTAGAACTTTGCTAATATTTTGAGAGTTTTGATATCATCTTTCAATATGTTTTCCTAAAGATATAGGGGTAGACTAGATATTTTAAGATATTATTTCAAATTGTAAAGAAAGTGAATAAAATGTAAGAAATAAAATGGTCAAGAACAAAAGATTCTGATCACATGTCTTATCTTACTACTTCAGAAAGGACATGTTCTCATTTTCTAAGTAGAGAAATTATGTCTATTATCTTACAGTGCTTTTAAATGTATTTATTGTTAACCATCATCCCATTGTTGGTTAAAAATAATTTATATATGTATTTTTATTTCTTTTACTTAGTACAAAATTTGTAACAGTAATTTAATGCAACATAATTTTCTTTGTTAAAAATGTATTGCCTAAAATGAGATGATAGGAACCTGTGAAGAGATCAATAGTGTCTTTTACGTGAAGAATAATTTGTACAAGTTACCACAGTCATTTTTATAACCACATGGTGCATTGCTTTTTTTTGTTATGCTTCATTTGGCAGTTAAGTCTCACATTGTCTAAGTACACAAATACAAGTGTATCTAACTCCAAGATGCCTGCACTTATCACTTCTCACATTATCTAATTATTTTTAAGTGTTGTTTCATATCAGAACCATCTAAAACTCTTTGCAAAATAGGGTGTGACACCAATTAGAAAGATCACAACTACTGGGTAACTGTATTTTTAAAAATTTCTTCTCTGATGCCTTTCGATGTCCATTCAGTATTGAAGATCACTATGCACTGGACGAGTGCACGATGCACTGGAGAGTTTGAGTAGTTTCACTTTTTATCCATATCCTCCTTTATCTTTATCTCTATCCCTATCTCTATGCATCATCTATATCTTTTTATACAAGTCAGTGTGTGTATGTGGTGGGGGGAAACAAGCCCCTTCAATTTAAAAAAAATATATATATATGCTATTTCCCTCCATGTTTCACATGTCCACAAATGACACAACTTTCTACTGTCATTAAGAAAAATATAAAGCACCTTCATGACCCTTTGTTTTACCTCACTCAACTTTGCATTTGAATAGTCATCAAACCCTTGAAAGGAACAACATCATTGTAATCCTTCTGTTCTTTCTGTTCTAGTCTAGGTTATTGAATTTTGACTAGATTAATAACGTATTCTCTTAATGTTAATCTCTTTCCAATCCTACCTTCTACTAATTATTTTTTACATCCTGTCATGTGCAATCATTTTAAACACAATTCTGGTTACTTCACCTACTTAACTCCACTGGGACTTAAAGTCGAGGCTCTTTTTTAACATGGTTTCTAACCAAGCGTAATACAAAACTGTTTACGTCTCACAATTCACTGGTCATCACTTTATTTCTTGCTTAATGAAACATGCCATGTGTTCTTTCTTCTCTTATTAATTCTGCTTTTGAGCTCAAATTTCTTCCTATTATTTCATCTGGTTAGCTACTACTCATTCATCCAGCCTCATTCAACTTATCATTTCCTGTAAGATTTCTGTAATGTTTATACTTAACTTCTATCATAGTGATAATTATTTCCCTTACCAAATAATTTATTTACTAGTTTAAACTCTGAATATTTGCTTCATATGTAGACTGTAAACATTTAAGAAAGAATTTTTCAGTCCAAGGACCAACTTAATATTGGTTATAACCTGCACTTTTTCTCTTTAGAGTTTATATATTTCAGTATAAGTATGACGATATAATGTGAAGATTGACTGCAGAACCAGTCAGATAAAACCAAGTGTTCATGGTGGTATCAATGCAGGCTTTCTTAAAACTCTTTCACAATTTCCTACATGTATTTATTTTGTGCTGAATCACAAAATATACTCAATATACTCAATCACTACAGACTAATGTTAGGTCCCACAATATTCTCAATTAATTTATGTGAGAATAGCGTAATATAGACCACACATAAAATGTTCCTCTAGGGTTCAGAGACAAAATACTAAATGAAGCACTGTGATTCTATACAGCCTGCTGATGGGTGAGCAGAACATAAGAGGACGTCAAGACAACAATGAAAGGGTGAGCTTTATCTAGGTTGCTGGAAATGAGACACAATACTTTTTCTATCTTGAAGTATTAGTATTATATTCTTCAAACTAAGTGCAATAAACAATCCCAATGTGAAATAATAATAAATTTATTTAAAACACTTGTACACACAAACCCGTGTATGTGAGCTTTGTAAAAAGCACTATACATAAATAGAGCAATTGCTCCCAAATAATTTTCATTATTTCCAATTCTAAATATTGGAGAGTTTTCAAATTATACATATCAGTGGCTATTTTAATATTATGCCCACATTTATTCTATTGATAGGCATTTGTAAGGGTCAGTGACATAGGGGCTAAGTAACCAATTTCAACCACGTACAGGTTAAATGGCGTGAAACTGACAGAAATTGTTTAGTATATAGGGAGAACCTTTGTGATAGGCTCAAACACCTAAAGAGGTTTCTGTGTAGGTCTGCTGATTGTCTCAGGAGAATCTTAAAAACATAATCCCTGAAAGGGTACAGAAGTAAAACTTTAAGTATTTTAAGAGATTTAAAATTAATGTTTGTGTACTAAAATAAAATTATTGTAAAACATTTTCAATAGTGCTTTGCTGTTAAGATACTATGTGATCCAAGAGAGTATAATAAAATACAAATGAGGAGAAATGGTCATTAGAAGCCTTTTACCTATTATTACTGCATACATTATTTTGATTTCAATTTTAGAGGAATAATAAGCACAATTGTTCATTATTATAAATATGTAATGAAGATATTATGCTACATCATTTATATACCCATAAAATTTCTTTATTTAATGTTCATTTGTATAAGTTGCACATCTACAATACATTCCATCTAACTGAGACTTCTTTTTTAGCAAATATTCCATTTGGAAACACTACCGGCTCATAAAGTCGTACTATATTGTCTAAAATTTTATTGAAATAATATGAGAAGCAATCATTATTGCCTTTTTTATATTTGCTGCCCTTTGGACAGAAATGCTTCTTTTACAACTATAAAATGTAGAAAATTGTAAAACTGGGTTTTTCTAAATTTCTCATTCTTTCCTCAATTTGTTCTTTTTACTTTCCTCATTTAAATTATATCATTTTATTGAATTCATTTTTTTTTCTTTTAGAGAGGGCAATTCATAATACAGATACCTTCGCCAACTTTTACAAATGTGCTTTGTGCTTCAAAATTAGCCTAAGAAATGTTACTAAACTCCTAACATTAAAACAGGCAAAATCAAGGAAGTTCTGTATATTTAAAAACCAAGATGCTTAAAACAAACTTCCTTCAATCACTTTTCACTTCAATCACTTTTAGCCCACTTCTGTGGCCAAAACTAGAGCAATCCACTCATGCACCTGTAGTTATTAATATGCTTCAACTAAGTAGAGTGTTGGCATGTCACTTCACTCACTGATGGGAATTATTATTTATACAATATTTTCTTTTCAGATTTCTCACTAAAGAAGGAAATATTGGCACTATTGAGAAATTTAGAAAGTAAGAGCCACTTGAAGGTAAGGGTAAAATCTGAGAATGCATCCATTCCCTTCGTTAGGAGCAAGACCAAGCAGCTAGGTAGCACAAGGTGCTCTTCACTACAAGCAGATTCACCTGGCCTCATTCACACTTCCTTCTCCCACACACAAAACCAATGCATACACTTCAGCTCCATCAAAATCTTGAGCCTCTGATCACTTTGGCATCCAAAGGGTAATTTCTGATTTAAGAGAAGTCAGTTATTTCTTTCTAACTTCATGGGGCAACGTGATTGTCAAGAAATCAGTACTTGATACCTGACAAGCTATTTAAGCTCTTTGCTATGCATTTTCCAATTGAACTGGGACAAAATTATTCTATTTTATGTTTATGACTATGAAGATTAATGTTCATTTTAGAATCGTCATCAAGTAGAAAAATCTATCTTAGTGAAAATATATACTGACAAACAAAAATGACAGGCAGAAAGGTTGAATCCTGCAACACCTTATCTTTTTTGTTCCAGTTATTTCTGAAACCATATATCCTTCTTAACATGGTACTCTGAAGAAACATATTTTTATTTTTTCTTCAACTAACTCAAATTCTGTTTCTGTTTATTATCTATTATAATAAAGTTAAAATCCCAGCGAAATATGGATGATTCCTTTTGATATAAATTTATTAAGGTATTTCATGTATAAGAGGAAATTACACCAACCACTATTTAATGATTTTTTTAGGTTTAACACCACATTGTACTGAATCAATCATTTTTTGAGTCAGTGAAATATGACCAGACAGATTACTATTTGTGTCTCTATTCTCCAAAAGAAGGAAACACATATTTAAAGTATATTGTGCTAATGACAGTCTTACCTGTGTCCATTCATTAGTTTGTGGATCATAGGATTCCATAGTGTTGAGGTAAGTCTGCCCATCATAGCCACCAACAGCATATAACCTGTCACCAAGGAGACACACGCCAACTGCATCTCTGGGCATACTCAAGGGAGCCACCATTGTCCATGTGTCTGTTTTTGGATCATACCTAAAATTTAAAGACAATGGAACATAACATACTCTAATCATAACAGTTTGTATTCTATGATTGATACTATTTAAAAATATACCATGGAAAAGAAAACTAACATAGTATATTTCTCCTGAAAGTTCATTATGTTAAGCAAGTTCAAACATGCTAGAACCAATATCCACAATGTTTCATAATGTTGTATTTCAATTCTAAGTTATTTTTCAAAAAATCAAGATTTTTAAAAGGTACTATACATAAATATGAATGGTACAATTTCTTCTCTGAAGAAAGTTTTATGTTTGTAAATAGTTATTTTTCATAGCAAAATGGGAATTTTTTAAGACAGGTGTGTAGCATGTTATGGTAATAACACAAGAAAATGATTAAAATCTGAGAGAATCATGGAACACTTGAAGTTAATAAAGTTCTCTTAAAATGAGAAAGTATAGCATAAATTTTCTGAAAAACAAAATGTTTGTACAAAAATTAGAGTTTTGAAAAAACAGGTATCCAGTATGGTAAGATAGCTAATTTCAATAAAATATGAAAAATCAGTGAATCTCACAAGATACAACTTATTGATTGCCTGATTCCCTGGATCAGAAAATAATCTGTACTAAATAAAAATCTATTTAACGTTCGAAGCTTGAGTAAATAATGACAACACAAACAGCACTGATATTGCCAGGACATTGCAAGGATTCGCCATGAGACAGAAATTAGCAAATTAAGCAATTGACATGACATTATTGATTATTATTTATTTAAATATTTTGCTTTCAGAAATGCTTAATTATCTTACATTAAATAAATATACTACACATGCATGTGTGTATAGTATATGTATGCATGTGTGTATAGTATATGTATGTATAGTAATTTCAAGTGGCAAAAATCTGTAGACTTAAAAAATGAGCCTTATTTTAGTTAAAAATAAAATATTAAATTACTGCTCTGTCTTTAACCTGTGTTGGTTCATACCTAAAAGCCACAAGCTATTAAGAATCTAACAGTGAACAAATAAAATACTGTAAGACTGAGTGAAAGTATTTTGTTTAAAAAAGTAAATACGTTTATTTTGTTTTTCTGGTACAAATGTTCATTCACCAATTGGAAGTTTTAATAAACAGATTCCTAAAATAAAAATACAAACTCCCTAGCTTATTAAAAATAAAGCCACAAAAGATCTGAAATTTACATTGTAGCCCATACTCATAGCGTGCAAGAGCTTATAGGTGTTTGCACATCAAGGGTGGCCCGAATTGTGCACTCCCATGATGCTGTGTGTGCAGTGATATCCTGCTGAAAAATTGGGCCATCGTGAATCATAGACTGCTTAGCACTTAGCAAGTTGGTTTACATGCAAGATTTAGTAAATACAAAATATTGCAAAGAGAGAGAGAGACACACATGCATAAACACAAGATCAACTGTCAGAATCTTCTGAAAATTGTTAAACCTTTCCACAGACATTTTGGAATATATAAAGAAAACAAAAGTAAGGGTAAAAAAGGAAAAAGAACAAAAATAAATGACAAGCGTGAAAAGATTATGATCCAAAGTGTGGAACATTTCACAAAGTAACTAAATTTTTCAATAAACCAATGCTAAAAGTTAAAAGAAAAATAATAATGATGAATAAATACAAGCAAATAATTGTTTCAATTTATACATGAGTGAAAAACATAATAAAATAAAATAAGTATACCTCACTTGGATTCTGATTAAAACTTAGCCAAAATTAAAAGTTAAGATACTGAAATTTTAGTATAAGAAGCATGACATTTTAATAAAGAATTAATGGCATTTTTATTCCCTGGATGATAGCATTGTTGCTTTGTTAAAAATAAAATCTTGATCATGTTTGTTTATTTCTGTAATTAATTTAGAAACATGTTAGTTTGAAAGCATGTTCAAGCATTTCTTTAAAATATTTTGGGGGACAGAAAGAAGGATAGAGGGAAGAGAGTTGGATAAAACAAGAAAGAAAAATTGGTTTTAGTAGTGGAACTAATTAATGAATACAGGAAATTTATTGCGTTGTTTACTTCTTTTTTTTTTGCCAGCCAATTTTTTAGTACAAATCAATACAAAAGGAATAATGCATAATGTATTTTAATTCTAGGGAAAAGTCAATGTTCTTTAAATTTAATTTACTCCTTAATAAAATCCAGTCTGGCTTTTGTCACAATCACTTAACATAAATAGCTCTTTCTGAAGACTTTGTTTAGTTATTCAGCTCCAAAGAATTCCTTTTTCAAACACTGTTTACTAAGTGGACTTTATCATTTAACAAAACTAAAGTCAAGAGAATAGAGAAAAGAACCAATATTAGTGTGCTAATCAATACTAAATTTATTTCCAAATCTTTAATTCTTCATGTGTTTAATTCTTCATATTTCAGAGGAATTAAGAAAACAGGAATACGTCTTACATTTACATGTACATTTGAATTCCCTAAGTATTTAGAAATGTGCATCAGGGGCTGCGTGTAAACTTCATTCATGGACTACTTTCCCAACATGTGCAAGGTTCAAACCCCAACATGGGAGAAAAAAAAAAAGGAAATTCCTATTATTTTTTATATTTCAGAAATTTTCTGGAAATAATTTTAAAATGTTAATTCTTGTTTGAGACAACCCATACTTTTGATTTAGATTTACCATTTATTCAATGGCAGATATTATTTCAATTGCACAAAAATAAGCTTTTAGTATATGGGATGGTGATGATACCGAAATTTACATAATGCCAGTAAAATCAAACCAAACCCAACCCAAACTTTTAGTCCCCTTCCACCCTTGACAAACACATTGTATCCAAGACATGAAGGAAGTGACCACATAAGTTCAAAATACTCAGTAGTATTCTCTTTTTTTCTACTATTACTGACTCTAAACATATATTTTGTATTGGGGAATTCTATGGATTCATCTCCTAGCCTGAAGACATATAGAGTTATTTCCAAAATGAAGTGAATATCTGTTTTGGAGCTTGAGGGAGGATCTGAAGATGTATATGTGTTCCCAAACCATTGCTAACAATGAACTGTATCATGTCATGTTTTTGCTAAAATTTAATCCTAAACATTCTCTCTCTTTCTCTCCTGTCTCTCTCTTGGCCTCCGGTGCCTCTTTCTCTCTCTCTCTCTCTGTCTTGCTCTGTTACTCTGTTTCACTCTGTCTCACTCTGCCTCTCTGTCTCTCTGTCTCTCTCTCTGTCTCTGTCTCTTTCTGTCTTTGTCTCTATCTGTCTCTGTATCCCTGTCTCTGTCTCTGTCTCTGTCTCTCTCTCTCTCTCTCTCTCTCTCTCTCTCTCTCTCTCTATATATATATATATATATATATATATATAGTGTGTACGTATTTAGGCTATCTCATTTTCCTGTGTGTCTCAGCTTGGCCTACTTGGTCAGAATATGAGCTCTGCAGTGGAGACTCTATTAAAGTTTATAGCTCTCAGGCAAAAGAAGTACCAGCACATAAAATGAAAACTAGCTGAAAGTATATGTTAGACAGAGAACAAAAGTTCCTTTTTCTTTGAAAATTTCCACTGCAATTGAGAAATCTTTAAATGTTCAAGCTTTATTGAATTTTCATGCTTTAAGATACAAATCGATTGTAATATATTCAAAATAAATTTTTAAATATAGAATAGTTTATTAACCCTGAAGTCTGAATGTCCATTTCCTTAAATATTATAATATTTATATAAACATCAAATTAAACAATAGAGAAGTGATTCAGAACCAGGTGCATTTTCCTGGGAGAAAAAAAATAAAAACACAAAAAAGATGAAGATAATCACTGTAAGAAATGAAAAGCTTCTCTGAAAGAATGGTGGGTGTATTTCAAGATAGTGCATTATATGCACAAATTATTTTTAAATTAATTTGAATAAATTTGTGATTTGAGTTCTGAGGAGTGACAAAAGTATTGCTTAAAAATAAGTAAATTTATTTTGCTCTGTGCAGAAACTCAGGAGTCATCAAAATAAAAACATCTTGACTTTAGAAATAATTTAATATTATTAAAGCAAAGAGCCTAAGCCTCCACTGCTCCAGGGCGAGAACTATTGGAGTTTCCTGAGCTCTGCATCATGTTGGAACTTGGGGTGCTTGGAGAACAGCCACCGCCCTGGTAAGTGGCTGGGGGCCTGCCAGTGTGCAGGCTAAGAATCAGACATCCATCCACCACCCACCATTAGCAAGTGGGAGCAGGAGGTCTCAGTATCTCTCGGGAGGATGAACATATGCAGTGTGGCAAGTAAGGGGGAATTCCTTCTACCATCTCATTGAAGGCAAATATTTTTATCACTGATTTGCTCAGTTCTGATTAATGGTACTGCTCTATTCAATATTCTGTTTTTATAAGTTCAATATTTCCTTCCATTATGCTCTACCTGAATGAAAGAACAACTAATGTGAACAGAATGGGATGTGCTATTGTGCCTATTGCTGTTGTCCTGGTGACCTGCTCTGAGGTTCTGTGCCTATTTCACTGCACTGCCTTGCATGGGTTTGTTCTGTCTTGTTCTGCTGTATTTTGCTACCTTCAAAAAAAAAAAAGTAGATAACAAAGTAACAAAAAACGCCCAACTCCACCAAAGCTGATCCATGGGACATGGATGAGGACAAATTCAAAAACAAAGCAACAGAATAATAAAAGGTGATTGAAAAGTGGATAACAGCAACAGGACAGGTCAGTAAGATACTGAGAAACCTGAAACAGGATATAACTAAACAGATAATGGACTTAAAAAGCAAAAGGAGGAGAAGAAAGTGCTCTAAAGGATATAACTGCATTTATGTTTAAGTGCATAGGATTGATAATCATGTTGCTAAGTTTTCATTGGATCATTGAAAGAATAGTTTGCAGCCTCACTGTTTGAATGTCCACTTTGTATGCTTTGATTTTTTAACTTGAACAACTATGTCTAAGAAAACAATATGTAATTTATCAATTGGTGATTTCTGTTCATTTTTTCTGAAATTCTGTATTGTTTCTACCCCTTTTTCTGTTTTGTTTTTTTTCTCTTTAAATAAATTTTTAAAAAATAAAAGCAATGGGAAACAGTTCTAACACAAATCATTTGTTAAAGACTGCCTTAACAACAAAGTGTTTCCACAAATATTCTTGTTCAGATAATTTTAAAAGTGTTTTTCAAATTAATATTTAGTCATGAGGTTTCTGGATGAAAGAGAATGCGAGAATGTATATTTGAAATGTGGCTATTGATGTTATAATGAAATGTTGATTTATACTCCCAGTATCAGTGTAAGGAGAGTTTCATTTACTATACCTCCTCTCCAACATGCGGTAGTAATTTGTGTTAGCTTTTCTAGTGTGATATCACATTATTTTAATTTGCATTTTTTATGACTTACATCATCTGGTTTTATTCAGTGGTTACATGTAGTAACATGTAACCATGGTTACTACATGTAGTAACATGTAACCATGGTTACTACATGTAGTAACATGTAACCATGGTTACTACATGTAGTAACATGTAACCATGGTTACTACATGTAGTAACATGTAACCATGGTTACTACATGTAGCAACATGTAACAGTGGTTACATGTAGTGGTTACTGAATAACCACTGACTCTGCATACTCTCTGGTATAGTTTCTTATCCTTTCAATGCTGTCTTCTAAAGACATTTTAATAGGAATATTTCTCTTAATGGATGACACTTTTTTTTTTGATGGACGACTCTTTGTCCAGATTAAGAAATCTTCACATCTCAAAATTTTCAACATAATTCCTGTTTCACATTCCAGAAGTTTTATTATTTTTTTTTTTTTTTGGTTTCACGTTTCATCTCAAATCCATCTCAAGCTTATTTTGGAGAAACTAAGACTCATATTACTCAGGTAACATTCCCATGACCCGTCCTACTAGCTGAGTTCTCCTCAGTATTATTTAGTTTCTCCTTTGCCTTCACTGAGATTCCATGTATGTGTGATTCTCTCTCTGGACATAAATCTGTTCTACTTGTCTGTGATGATATCACAGTGTCTTAGTTAAATTATTTGAATAATACAACTCGGTTTATAGGTGATATGTGTTTGTTTTGGGAATTCAGGTATTTTTCATTTTTATTTAAATTTTAGGATTAGATACTTAGTGCCTGTGCACTTATAATCATGCTGCAGTGAGAATTACAATATAATGAGAATTTCATTGAATCTATAAATTTTAATATATTTAGAAGAAATTCATGTTTTCCTAATATTTGGTTTATTTCTTTTATTAAAGTAAGGGAAGAAATCAGTTTCTGTACTCACTCTGATAACAAATTGTTTTCATACTGGTTTACATGAATTTCTATATCTAATGTTACAGCTAACCTGTATTTCTGAAATAAGCACACGTTGGTTGAAATAGGCACTTTTTATACGATTTATTTGCTAATATTTTTTGAATATTTACATCTATGTTTGTGATAAAGTTTATTGTTTCTCTTTTTCTTGTATGTTTTTAAAGATGTGCCCAAGCCGTGGCTGCCCCAGGGCAAGACCCATATCAGTGTTTCCTGAGATCCGAGACGTGCCATGTAGGAAAACGGGCAGCCAGTTCACCCCTCTGGTGGGTGGCTGTGAGCCTACAGGTGCGTGGGCTAAGACTCAACATCCACCCCCGCCCCCAGCAAGTGAGAAGCAGAGATCTGAGCATGCTTAGCAATATAGCAAATAAGGGGGATTTTCTTCTGCCACATCTTTTAGGGCAAATATTTTTATCTCTGTTTTGCTCTGTTTTGATCAATGGTATTGCTCTATTCAAATGTTCTTGTAATTTTGGTATTTCCTTCAATATTGCTCTGCCTGATTGAAGGAACAATTATTGTGAAGAAAACCAGACGTACTATTGTGCCCATTGCTGTTGTCCCAGTGGCCTGCTGTGAGGTTCTGTGACAATTTCACTACACTGCCTCAGTTGGCTATGTCCTGTCTTGTTCTGCTGTATTTTACTACCCTCAAAATAAAATAAATAAAATAAAAAATAGTAATAAATAAGAAAATTTTTTTAAAAAAGTAAATAACAACAGAACATCAGCAAGGTACTGAGCAACCTGAAACATGATATAACTAAACAGATAACAGACTTAAAAAGCAAAAGGAGGAAAAGCTGGTGCTCTAAAGGATATAACTGCATGTATATTTAAGGGTGTAAGAATGAAAATTATGTTGCTAAGTTTTTGTTGGATCAGAGAACAGAGCTGTTTGCAGCCTCACTGTTTGAATGTCCACTTTGTATGCTTTGATTTTGTAACTTGAACAACTACAACCAGGAAGACAATATGTAATGTATTAACTAGTGATTTCTTACTGTTCATTTTTTTGAAATTCTGTATTGTTTCTACCCTTTTTTTCTGTTTTGCTTTATTTTCCCCTCTTTAAATAATTAAAAAATAAAGATGTGATATTCTATGCATTTGTTTTTTTCAAATAAAAATTCAAGTAATGATAAAAATGCATTTAAGTATTACATTACTATAATTTGCAGACTATATAGTATTATTGTCCACATTTTCTCTTCATGTACTTTTTCTCTTTTATTTGTTAACTACAAAGTACTTTATGACAAACCCTTTCAAAGGAAATAAATGTGCTTATTTTTAATGTTTCAATTATATGTTTGCTTTATATTTTATAAATATATTTTATCAATTCTTTCACTCCTAGTTTTGTTGGATTTAACTTGTTATAACTTTTGCACCTTCTCAAGAATCAAAATAACTTTTCAACATTCTACTGGTTAAATGCATGTGAATGAAAATATAAATTTTATTCTAAGTATGTCTACAAATTTTACTTTAAGCATTTTTCCACAGTGTTTGTTATATAAAGTGTTACTATTGCTTAATTTTTTTTATTTTAGCTACTTATTGCACAGGATTGTATTACTTAAATTATTTGAGATTAATATGATATTTTATTTATTTATTTCCAGTTTAATTCCTGTTTGCAGTTTGCAAAATTTCAGACTTTTATAATGTTTTTAGGTTTAGCCCTGCTCAAACCATGGTAAAATTTGATAAAAATTTTACATATGTCTAAAATTATAAACTAGAAAGGTATCTATTGTAGCGTAATTATACAAATTTTTTTCACAGGTTGTATGTAATCAACTAAGACAAAGAAGAAAAATCTTCATCCAAAGTGTGTCAATATCTACCTTTTAAAAAATTCTTGAATTTCCCTTAAGAGAGAGTCAGTTTGATAAAATATACATATATTGAATTTATTCCTCTTTAATGACTTATTTAATGTACGTCTTATTTGTACTACTATGATCTGTACACCTTGTCTGGATGCATGGACTTGATCAGGATTGGCCTACAAATGATTCATCCAGTATTGTGACCAGCAAAGCCTTGTGTCTGTTGGTACCTAAATGGCAGTGCCACCTGACAAAAGGTATAGGGCTGCACATCAGCACCTGCATACTGGCTTCTATAAAGGCCACTGAAAGGAATCAGGTTATGTTATGGTTTATGTCTAAATGTTCCCCAAAGCCTTATGTGGTTATGGGCATGGGATTTTTGGAGGTGGTTGAATCTAGTTTGTGACTGGTTTACTGTGTAGTGCTGAGATGGGCAATGTGAGTGTTGCACCTGCCCTAGTGTGGGTAGTCTGCACACTATATAAGGGAGGGAAAGGCTCATCTCTCACTCACACCCCTTTACTCTTATTGTTTTTATTATCTTTCCCTCTCATTAACTGTGGTCCTCTGCCACACCACTCTGCCTTGGAGGCAGCCAATTATGCACTGAAACCTTTGCAAACTGTAAGTTAAACTTTTCCTTCCTTAATATTGGGTATTGGATATTTCATTTCAGCAAAAATAAAATGAACTAAGACAAGCTAGAAGACCTAAATCCTTTCCTGAGACTGTCTCATAATGTAGTACCCAATGAAATCTGTGCAGAGCAAATGAAACACATGTAGCGACTTAATGAGTCATTGCTGCGTATGCCTGCTACTGTGAGCCCTCTCCTCCTGAAACTTCTTATCTTGGACTCTAGACGCCATACTGAGAAAGTCTAAGTCACAGGTAGAGTGCAGAAGAGAACAAGAGCTATCTAGTGGACACCTAAACTAAGCTTTCAGATAACAGGCAGCCTAAATTTCACACTTTATCCTGAGATAACAGCAGCATGAAACAATGTAAGGTTGAATAAAACAATCCAGCTGAAATTAGTCAACATGGAGACTTATGAGAAAAAAAATTGTTATTTTTAAATCACAAATATCTCATAGTTTATTATATGTGAAAACAGTAATAATAAAAACAAAAGGGAAAGAACTCAGGAAGAAATATGATTAATGAAAATGCCGCTTGAGAAAGTGTTCAGAGAAATGTAGTAAACAAGTAAATGCATGTATCCTGACAGAAAGTTTAAAATAAAAAGACTCATTTTACTGGACCTAACCTATATTCAGAAATGCTACAAGTTCTGGTAGAATTTAAATCAAGAGGCCCAGGCCTTTAGACATTTTAATTCTAATTCATAATTCTATATTTTTAAGTACAATATATGGTATACTCCTGATATAGTCTGAATGTAAAGTAAGAGAGCTAAAGAAATGGTGAAATTTTACAGAAGTTAGTATTCGCCTAGAAATGTATCTTAAAGTACACACAAAAGCAAAATAAAAGGAAGACACTATTTTATAAATAATTTGGAGTGATAAGAGGATTTCTTTAGGAATTTTCCTTGGTTTTCTATGTCTTCTACAGAAAGCACTTTGTATTTTTTTTTTTATCGGTACCGGAGATCAAATTCATGACTGCATGCTTGCAATCAAATAATAAATATGAACCCTCAACAAAAGAAAAAAAAATAACAGCTAGTCTCTTTTATGTCATCTTCATGCAGTTAGCTCTAGCAGCAAGACGTTAAGATGGAGAAGAAAAGAGTAGAACAATATGAGGAAAAGAATAAAACAGAGAAGAGAAGTGGGGGAGAAATATAAGTGGAGAAAGAAGAGTAAGATAATGCCCTCCCCACAAGCAGAGGAGCTCAGCAACCAGTAGGAGCTTCACTGACCCCTCCCCCTTCCCAGCAGACTTCAAAAGGCCTGAAAGACATGGGTTTGCACACCCAATCCCCAGAGGACAATGGTGAGAGCACAGATGAATCCTAACCATGCCCAGGAGACCTTAGTGGTTCAGCAAGAGATTCCACAACCTCTCTCCCAGCCAGATGACCTTTTGGGGCCATAGATAGTGTGGGAGAGCCCTTATTGCACACAGAGGATCCTGGGAAGGCCTGCAAGAATACCATGAGGCCTCCCCTGAGCAGAATGCCAGCAAGACAACCAGTGACAATGCACCGCCCTGACTGGAGTACACACCATAGGTAAGCGGGTCTGAAAACCTGGAAAAGTGTGAAGCCAAAGTAACAATATGAGCTAAATGTTAGTTCATATCAATACTCCTAGGCTAGTCAGCCCAGGAAGAATCCAAGACTCATCCAGTTGGCCCCACAGGAGGAATTCAGCTAACTAGTCTCTCCCCTACACTGTGAGATCCCTCAACGGAGTGAATATCAGGTACACAGTAGGACCCTGACTAAGATACACATGATGGAAAGACAGGATTAGTGGGATTGAAATGACTGAAATATGGACCAAGAGATGAAAATGACAAGACAAAAAACAAAATGTGATCTCAGATTCCTAGCCCATCCAGAACAAATACAGGAAACATTGACATAGAAGATTGAAATGACTGAAATTTCTGAAAAGATGGCAAGTGAAGTAAGGAAACAAACCACAAAAGGAAACTCTCTTTAAAATAACAAGGGACCTTGAAATAAAAATCCAAGACGATTCAAAGAAAAACAATATAAGACTGACCTGTCAACTGAATACAGGAGTCAATGTAAATGACATTTTTTAAAAAACGTATTTGCAGAAGTCATAGCAGAAAATTTCTTAGGCATATGGGAATAGTATCTGATATAAAAGTAACTGAAGCAGATAGAATTCCAAACAGAAGCTCCAGTGGTGCAATGGGTTAGTGAATGGGAAACAGGCAGAATTCCAAACAGCCATAATCAAAATAAATCTACAGCCAGACATATAATAACCAAGATCTCACAAATTCAACACAAAAACATACTATCAAAAGCTGTTAGAAAAAAGAAACATGTCACCTAACAAGGAATGCTCATTAGAATTACAGCTGACTTTTTCATGCACACCCTCAAATCAAGAACTTGGAGTGAAGTATTTCAAGTCCTGAAAGTAAACAACTTCTAGTCCAGACTGATATATCCTGAAAAATCATTGTTCAAAATTAATGGAGAAATAAGATACTTCCATGACAAAGAACAACTAAAGAAATTCATGTCCATCAAACCAATCCTACATAAAGAATAAAAACCTTTATAGTAGCAGCAGCCTCTTTTAGAGCATATTGACAAAAAACTGACTGAAAGGAAGTAATGATATGTATGGACTAGGCTTTTATTCCTAGTACTTTTCTTCTTTTCAAGTACATTTCAGTGTTTGCTGAGCATGGCAGATTCTACAGCAGAAATGCTAAATGTTCTTATTTGTGCAATGGATGCAGCAAGCAATTCTGAGAGAAGATTATGTACTTGGTACTGTTTCCAGTCACTTCCAAAGTCAGCATGGGCCACAGAGTGACCCTGCCAGCTAGGTATGCAGGAAACCTGTGGGACCATCACAGCCAGCTTCCTGTGATGAGCTCTTTGAAATTTGGCTTTCTGTTAGCTACGTTTCTTCCAGGGCCCACCATGCCAAACTGCAGGTGGACAAGGTAAATATCACACCAAACATGTGAAGAATGCTTTGCTTATAGCATTTTATTCACAATTATAATATTTATATTTCTCATTTAATAAGCAGCTTTATTCTAGTGAAGTGTATTGCTTAAAAGAGATGTCTTTATGTAAAAAATGTGAAATTTTGTTATACCATTATGTCCTACATAATTGCAGTATCAGATATTGCATTCGGCACATGATTCAGTGGACTGTTTCCAGACCTGTATTTGTCAGTGAATAATAAAAAAGATCATTACACACACACACACACACATGAGTTGAAAAACATCAGACTCCCCTCCCAATGCAAAGGTCTGATCCCAAAATGGGCATCTGAGATGAATATGCACTTCTTAGATGAAAAAATACAAATGACAGATAAATATATGAAAAATGTTGAACATCACTGGTTATTCAAGAAATGCAAATTAAAACAACACTGAAATTCCATCACACTCTAGAAAGAATGGTTCTCATCAAGAAATCAATCAATAACAAATGCTAGCAAGGTTGTGGAGAAAAAGGAATCCTTCTTCACTGTGGACTCACTTATTTGACCTTTCTATCTATCCTTTATCACCAATTAATTTATCTGTATAACAATCTGAATTACAGGTCATCATAAGGTATTTTAACTTGGAAATAAAACTGGCATCAGTTTTTCTTAGTGTTTGATGGGCTGACTGTCTGAATGCTTATGCTACACCAGGTATTGTGCCTGGGTGCATTAACTTGAGATGCGGATACAACCCATTACCAGTTTATGGAGCTAAGATCAGTAGAAAAATACATAGTTTTAATTAACATATTGATATTTGGCACATAGCATGTCCTCCATTGTTTCTTTAGGTGTAAGATTCCTCTAGCAACTCTAAAGATAATAGACTGGAAGAAATGAAACTGGATCTTGCAAAGTCAAATTTAGAGAGTTCCCATTATCCTCACATTTCTCATTCTCACAAAACCTCATTACTGGAATCCAAATATGAGAGCAAATGTGGCCCTGATCTATTATTAGACACTTAGGTTCACTGCTGCCTCTGAACACATTCTCTATCCATTTCCTGGATCTAAGTTTTATTTAAAATATTAAATTTGTAGTTAGTCATTTCTTATGTATTTTTCATAATGTTTTATCTCTGTATAACACAGGTCAAAATACACGCAAAATAACATCTACATTGTAAATAAAAGCATGCATAAATATTATTGTTGAAAAGCAGAATTTCATGATTGCAAATTCTCCTAGAACATACTGCAATTGGTAGACACAGATTTTGTCAGCCAAGATGTGCTCATTAGGGTGACACTCATCCTATCAGTTTTTATCTGTTTTATACACTGTTCTGCACTTCTTGTTCTGACTCAGCCCTTGCTCTCTTCCCTGCTCTGAAGTTCTAGGGTTGTTTGTGCTCAAGATATCTGACTCTGAATATTTTTTTCTAAGTATTCTGTAACTTTTTTAAACCACCATGATATACTGCATTTGCATTTTCATAGGATGCCATTGTGATATGATAAAATTTGACATACTATATATGTAAAAGACCAATGGTACACTATTCTTGTTGCTTCTAATGATCTGTTTGCCTATGCTACATTCTAAAAATGACATTTTATGAGCAAAAGGTTCTGGAAAAACACCATTATGTATGTTGATTTATTGATTTTTTTTACATAAAAACATCACTATAAAAAGATATTATAGAAAGTGTAAGGAAGCTAATAATCTGACAGGTATATGCATTTGGCTAAGAGTTATGATACTGGTGTGTGCTTGTGCATTACTTAAGCTGTGCATACCCACAGCACTCCTGTAACTTAAAATAGCTATGCTTATTTAAATCTAATTTTGCACCCTGAATGTATTCCTAGACTGAATTATTTATGCCTCAACTCATAAACAACATTTCAATATATTCTACAGTAAAGTTAGAAAGGGAAATATGAATGAAATATCATTTCATTAGCAGCATTTATGTAAGAGATTTAAGGTAAAAATAGGAGCCTCCTCATATTCAACCTCACTCTATTTTCCCAAGAATCTATTAGAAAAATGAGTGAATTAATTGTCAGACTATTTTTATTTTTGAAAATAAATGATTGCATTTCTGTGTGCATAATAGCATAAATCTATTTATTAGACTCTAATTGCTCTTCCCACTATAAAACCTATAGATTACAAAAGGTTTAAATGAAGACACAGTGAGTTTAATGTCCTGCTCTAAGTATATATAACTATAAGCCTACAGCTTTTTTCACAGAGTAGGAATATTGTTAAATTTTTTTTGTATATTACACATGCAGTGGCTTAAATTTGAATATAACCTGTTTATCGATAGGTATCTTTTGCTATAGCATATTTTCACTAATTATACCACTTATGAGCATAAGTACATACAAAGGATGTGGTTTCTTAGAATTATCATGCATCAATATCAATAGTACTTGCCAAAAACCTTTTTTCCCCCATTTGCATTTTTGGAAACAGTCATGCCACTCTCATGCAATCTTCTGTGTCCATGTATCAGTCAGTTTTCCTATCACAGGGACGCAATGCTCAACACCAACAATTTAAAGAAGAGGCTGAATCAGGTGGGCCTTTGGTGACTCAGTCCATGACTGAGTTATTCTAAGACAGAAACATGATGGAAGGGCATGGAAAAGCATACATACTTAGTTCACGGTGGCTGAAAAACAGTGCCAGTGAGGAAGGGGCAGGGGTCATCTATAATAATCTAAGTCATGCCTTGATGTCCTACCCAGTGTGCTCTAGGAATCCCCTGGGGTAAGTCTAAAGCCCATTAAACTGACATTACCCTCTAACCATCACAGGCTACATGACTGCTTTGTTTTTGAAGTGTGAACAAAAATGAATGTCATTATTTGCCAGTAGAATATTTATGATCCAGTGAAAACTTTTCTACTATCTGGGGTTTTTCCTTTTGATGTAGAGGACAGCAGTGCTCAATATTGTAGCTTATATGAAGTGCCAGAGGGTTAACATCATGGATATATGCAATGAATAAGGAAAAAAAGCATTTGTGATATTAAAACAAGAGTTTCAAAGATATGTTATATTATAAATCTTATCCTATCCTAATTAATTTGGATATTCTTTATTCTCATTTCTTCATAGATCACTGTGTGTCTATATGCATCACTAAGATTACTTAGTTAGATTCTTTGTGTGTGTGTGTGTTTGTGTGTGTGTGTGTAGTTTTTTTTGAGACAGGGTCTTTCTTTGAAGTTCAACCTTGTCTTGAGCTCATTTTGTAGTGCAGGCTAGTCTTGAACTCACAATGATCCTCCTGCCTCATTCTTCCAAGTGCTGGGATTACAAGTGTGAGCCACCACACCTGGGTAAGACTCTTAGATTCTTAATGCACACAATATAACAGCCCTAAGTGAAACACAGGCTTTAAAAACCTGTAACATAGCCACTAAACTATGTTGGACTAAGCCTGAAATTGAGGTAACATCTTGCTCCAGTTTCCATGGACCTGGTACTTTTTTGGAAGACTGAAGAAATGGTCTATGTTTCCTTCATTTAGTAGAAGTCTGAAAGTAAACTCTTTATAACTCTACTATAATTTCAAATAAGCTTTTTACATTTATCAATATTGCATAAAAACAGTGAAATCAATAATTCAACTTTGAGAGTTTGAACAGTTGGTAAATCAAACAAGACAGAATAAATAGAACAACAAAATATGCAATATTTTAAAAAGAAGGAACAAATGTTCATGTTTAGTGAGTTAATTTCCACTTTGTTTAATCAATTATTTACAAATGCAGCAAGGAGAAAATTTAAATTTACTTAATGTGGTCTTTGAAAAAGATCATAGAACTTGGACGGAAGGAAGGAAGGAAGGAAGGAAGGAAGGAAGGAAGCAAGGAAGGAAGCAAGGAAGGAGGGAGGGAGGGAGAGAGGGAGGGAGGGAGGGAGGGAGGAAGGAAAGAAGGAAAAGAGGGAGAGGAAAAACCTTGAAAATGAACAAGTGTGTTTGCGTGTGTGTGTGTGTGTGTGTGTGTAGGGCATATGTGTGCAACAGAAAGACAGACACAGAGACATGAAAAAAGTAGTTCTAGGCGTTACATGCACTTTTCCTAAAGCACATACTGTTTACATTACTTGAACTGGGAATCAGTGTCGTGGGCATTGTTTTCTCTGCACTATAACAATGACCTTGAGCCTTACCTTTCTACATAATCTAGGAGCCTGGAACAGTGATTTGAAGCAGGAGCATCATGACCGCCTACTGCATAAAGGAACCCATCACAAGTAGCCACTCCAACACCTCCTCTCCTCTTACACATTGGAGCACACATGTTCCACTTATTTGTATGAGGATCGTAGTACTCCATTGAACTCAAACAGGAACTTCCATCACGACCTCCAACTGAATACAATCTAAAAACAATTGGAAAACATGGCATACTGTCATACTCTGGATGACAAGAAAAAACAGAAAAAAAATCACTTAAAAGCAAATTTCACAATGTAAATCTCAAATATGTGAGAAATATAATTGCTTCATGTGAAAATGTGGTTACAGACATTCTATAAATCATTACTCATATCTGTATTTTCAATTACTCTAATATACAGGATATTAGATGAATTTAAAAAGAGCATAATTTTCTAACCTCTACTGATTCTACAAAATTCACTTTAATTTGTTGATTACAGAAATACTGATATGTTTATGTATTAATATTAATAAATATTGAGGTGTTGCTAGTAAAATATGGAATAAGATGTAAGAAATTGATCATAATCAGAAAAAGAGATTATTTTACTTGTTGATCAGTCATTGATTTGAAACTGTATAAATCATGTATGTTTCTTGTGTTTCATCTTTATAGTCTAAGTGAAATAATCTAAATGAGTACTGTGCTAACAACAATCTTTAATGCCTTTATTATAGCTTTTACAAGACTTAAAAGGATGTAATGATGTTAGGCTAATTAACTATTGGAAAAATATAATATCTTTATTTTTCTTTAGTTATTTTATAAGAAGTATGACAGGAACTCAGGCAAATCAACACTTTGCTATAAATGGTATTTATATAATTAGAAATACATTATCTAGTCTTAATAAAATAGTTGAAAAACAAATATGTTTCATAATAATAAAAAATTTCATCATCCTAGAGTGCTGCTTTTTGACTGCTATTTCAAATATCTAACACATACCACATACTATCCAAAATTTAGTAATATTCCTATGAACAAAACAGAAAAAAATCCATGAACTCAATTCTACTGATACAGGAGTAAATATAAACACATACATTATAAACTACTGTGGAAGGAAGTATCAAGTAGTACAGAGTTTAGAAACAAGCTCAGAATGAATCTGGTAGAAAAAGGGGTTGTGGTTAAAATTTTAAATAAATAACTACCAAAGATATCACTGAAAAAGTAATGCTTGCACAAAAACTTGCAGATAGTTGTAACAACGGAGAGTAGTTCAGCAATATCTAATTCTGGGGAGGAAAAGATTTCAGGCTAGCAATTTGTGGGACCAGGAAAGAAGCCATACAGCCTGAATGAAGCCATACAGCATTTCGGGGTGGACAGCAATTGACATTGGTTTATGTTGCCCTCTGTCCTATAAATAAGATGTAATATGCCTTTATTAATGAGAATTGATGTGGAAATTTTCCTTTGCTATGAATATTAACTTTTAGGTATTGATATACAGAATTCATTCAATATTTTCAGTTTCAAAACTGCACAGGAAATGCAAAAATGCACAGGAAAAGTATTAATTAGCACATAAAAATATAAATTCTTGAACTAATAGTTATGAATAATTCTAGAGTATGGTATCTAAACTGATTTCCAATCCTGGAGATTTTTAAAAAAAGCTTTTATAAATGTTTCTGATTCCCTAAATGTCCCTTTATGAATGGCATGCCTGTTTGCTTGGCTACTAAAACGTTTTCTGTTGACATTAGTATTTAAATATGTTGAAATTGGCTCATAGGAGCATTTTTAAGGATAAGTATTGGACTATTATTTTGGAAAATCACCAGAAATAGAATAATTATTCACTTAGAAGTTTTTATCATCCCCAAAACTACATGAAATCTGAACCTCATTTATTCATTTCATTTAAAGATATAATTAAGCAGAATTATGCTATAATATCGAAATATTTTTAGAAAACAATTATATATACTTTGCACAGACATTACTTGAATGTCTTCATATGAATGTAGTTCTTGGTAATCAGCTTATATATTAAAACTATATTATTTTTTGATATTGTTTTAAAAAACTGTTAACTTTAAGATGTTAAGATAATAAAACAGATCTCAGCAATAATATATCACATTATTTCTGTATTTATTTTAAAAGTGATTATACCTCTATCTATATTAATAATGATATATATGTATACATATACATATATATGGAAATAAACATACCAAAATTATATGAAAAGTGATGATACTCTATGACCTACCTACACTAAATCATAAAGAAATAGAAACTCTGAGTACATCTAGAATCAAGCTATAATGTAAATATGTTCAGATTTTGGAGACTTTTTGGGACAGTATTGAAGACTTTCAGATGAAGAGGAACTCAGGATTAGGTGGCTTCATCGATAAATTCTTACAAACACTTAAAGAGAAATAAATGTCAATTCTGCTAAACTCTTTAAAAAATTTAAAAGGTAGAAATATTTTCAAACATATTTTGTAAAACCAACATTAGTCAAATATCAAAGCCATAGGCACCAGAGGAAAACTAGAGATCAATATTTCTGATTAATATAGATACTATAATCCTCAATATACTAGTAGCAAACTGATTTCAACAGTACATTTAAAAGCTTATACACCATGACCATATGGGACATATGCCTGTGTCTCAAGGATGGTTTGACACAAAAATGAAATTATGTGATACATATAACACATTAATACACTAAAGGATAAGACTGCATAATTGGCTCAATAGTAAAAAAATGCATTTCATGGGCCGGGGATTTAGCTCAGTGGCATAAGCACCTGCCTGGCAAGAGCAAGGTTGTGAATTCAATCCCTGGTACTGCAAAAAAAAAAGATTACAGAGGAAAAAACGCATTTCACAAAATTCAGTACACTTTTGCAATTAATTTCTACTTCTAGTTTATTAGGATAAACTAGAAGTAGAAATTAATTAATTAATAAATATTAACTAAAATGTTATTTATTTAACCAAGTTTGTCTACTTTAAAATACTCAACATCCAGGAAAAATTAATTAATAAATACTCTAGATTTTTCTAACTGAGAATATAAATAAACATCTGTAATACTTATTTAAATGTGCTTATTTATAGAAATTAAAATTTTGTTAGAAATTAAATATTGAGCCTAGTAACATGTTTAGATAATTACATATTTATTAACATGTTTTAGGTAGAAATCAAATGTTTCTGCAAAGTTCACAGATAATGAAATCATTGAATTTTTAATATAATTACACATAGTATAAATTTTCCTCTAATAAAAGCCATTAATACAGGTTTTATACACATAAGAATCTCATGTAATGCTTCAATGAAAATGAGATAACATTGGATGCTTCTTTTTATAAACTAAAGTTCAGTGTATGCTAGTTGTCTCCTTACAATTTAGTTATTAATGCCTACATGATGTTATCAGTGGCTTCTTTCATGTAGTTTATGATATGTCCTTTTCATGTATTTCTTAGGATTTATGTCACACAGATTAACAATGTAATGATTATAATTTTAATATATAGTATAAAATATTAATTATTTCTATGGAAGAGTTAAGTGAGAGAAAACCTGTACTGGATGTTTAAATTTTGAAAGAAATTAGAAAATGGGTATTTTTGTAAAAGGATAACAGTTCTTAAGGACCATTTCATGCATCCATTATTAAAACGATTAGATGTATGCATGTACACAAAACACTTAATATATGTACCTTACAATTCAACTATCATTATCTAAAATCTACTTATTTGTAAATAAGTTAAGGGACGAAAAATTAGAACATTAAAATAAATAAATAATAACTATTATTATAGTTATTCCTAAAATCACTTATAACCTAGAAATAAAAACAACATATTTTGTGCTGAATGCTACAGTATGCACACAAACATTCATGAAGAGTGATCAAAAGCTATCATCTCAAATCTCTCTTCATAATTTACTCATAGCTTAGGTAGATTTGCTTTTTTTCATTAAGGTTACAAATTAGATGCTGAGACACTAAAAAGCAGAGAAGAATCTGGTGCTGGAACTAAATGAGCTGACAACACAGGAAGTGACAGTTTTCTGTTTCATGACCAAAAAAATGATGCATGATATTTAAAGTTAGAGTTGAAAGATGAGTAAAAATTTGTAAGACAGAAATAGAAGCCCCCCCCCCAAAAAAAAATCTGGGACGAGGGCAGATCAATAAGCAGTGAAGTAAAGAGCCTCTCTGAGACAACAGCTCAAATGCTGGAATATAGCATCCTGGAGAAGACCAGACAGAAGGAGATAGATCCTCCTTACCCAGGAAGAAACTAAAGCGGAAAAGAAAAAAAGACAGGAAGAAAAGAAAAACGTGGACTGAAGGCTGTAGCCAGACGCGCCCTCACCAGAGCCGGTCCCACTGTGTGCAAAACACCACTGAAATCTGAAGACACACAGTCACGGTGAGGTTGGGGGTTGGCAACTACTCTGAAGACAATAAGATTCACTATGATACCCATTCTGGTTTGACTATTATCTTCTGTTGAAGTCGTATAATGTCTCCAATGTTTTGTTTTTACTGATTCTGCTCTGTACTGCTATGTTCAATTTTATTGTGCCTGATGATATGGGCAATTTTATTGAAAATAACAAGAGACATCATGGTAAGCATTGTAGATCACCTTAAATTTTGGGTTTAAGTCATGTACTATGTCCATCCTTTTGTTTTGACTGACCCCATTTTGTTTTTTCTCATTTGGTTTTATTCTCTTCAAAAAAAAAAAAAAGAAAAGAAAAAAGAAATAGAAGCCAAGCATTACATATAGAGAATGCACTATGTGTAAAGACAAGGGCCAGTAGAAGTCACAACTGGTGACAAAAAGTGGTAGGTGTGCTGTCTGGGGGAATTGAGAGTGAAGTACAGAGGAGAAGACACGTAGCTTGAAGGAGAAAAATAATAAGACTGAGGATGAAAAGGGTTTGTGCCAACCTATGGAGTTGGGATTTTATTCTGAGATAATGGGAAAAAAAAGAATAAAAACATTTCTAGGAATCATCAGTTTCACAGTTAAGTTTTCATGAATTCTGACCACCATATTTCTTGCATGAAGCAGCTGACAAGAGCTCTTGAAATATGACTGACTTAAACAAACATATTTAGAACTTTACTGGGAATAGTAAGAATCTGAATTTTCCCTATTATTTTCCATAATGGAAGGGTTTAATCAAATTACACACAAGTTTACATACCTTTTAGGCACAAAGTTTCAATGCCTTAGTAACAAATTATCAAGTTCTCATCTAAGGTAGTATGACACATAGTATATTCTATGCAATCAATCCAACTTTCATGATGACATGAATTAAAAAGTGTGTAAAATAGGCTTTGCATGTGTTATGACCCAGGCTTCATCCCACCTTTCACCACATCATCTCTAGAGGATGTCCTTTTGTTAATTTTTGTAAGCTGAGATTTTAGCACTATTTATAAATTAACAGGTAAGCTTGCTACACACTGATACATGCTAGAAGAACACACTTTTCTGCTTCTAGAGAAATATCTTTATTACTTCCTAACAGTAGTTAACAGGAGTTTCAGATTTACATGCTGTTCTCTTGGTCTTAATTCCACCAACGTCAGGCATGGAGACTTAAGGGAGCATTGGAACAGGTTCTCGGTTTGCTTCAGATCTGAAGATCCTGATCCTTTAAAGAGATTTCCAGAAACCTAGTCAGGAGACATTGTCTTTACTTATCTTTATTGAAGGGAAAATTTATTCTCAGCCAAAGGATGAAAGGGCATGCTATCTTTCCATGCTATTTTATTTTATTATTATTTTTTTAATTTGGAGAAAAAAACAGAAAAGAAGGGCAGAAATAATACAGAATTTCAAAAATGGTAAGATATCACTAGTTGATAAATTACCTATTGTCATCTTAGAAATAGTTGCTCAAGTCACAAAATCAAAGCATAAAAAGTGGACAGTCAAATAGTAATAGTACAAATCATTCTGTTTGATGAACTAACAAAAACTTAGTAGTATGGTTACCTATCTTGCACACTCACATTTATAAATATTGTATTGTCTCTCTAGTATTAAAAATAATAATAAAAAACTGAAAGAGTAATAAGATCCAAAATGTATAATAGATATTGTGATAATGAAATGGAAAGAAAATGCTCAATGCTATTTTAATTACAAATATCCTTAAAAAGGTAGTGTTCCTAAACATTACCAACACTTGGAATTCCAACAACAACTTCCACTAAGCCTCCTGTGCTTGGGACTGAGTCACAACCACAGTTCACACAGCAGGATGAGAAAAGAGGGAAGACAGAACAGCTTCTTTAAAACTGTTTCCTCCATGTTTCACAACTTGTTTCCCATATCCATTTTTCAGAGTTTAGACATGTGACAATATATTAGAAAATGTAGTCTATTTTAAGTACAAATGTCTCTCACTAATAAAAGTAAATTAAAATAAATAATTAAATAGTTTGTCTATATTGTCACATAAAAAGGAGTAAATGTGTATTAGAAGACAAAAGTTCCTACATAAGCACTAAATCTTTTCCCATCCTGCTATGGAATTAAGATTACTCTACATACCTAGGTGACTTTTTACTACATACAAGGTTACTTCTACTCATTCATTAATAAATTTAAGTGTATCGCCACTAGAAAGTCTTGTCTCATCTTCTTTTCTCTTATTCCTGAAATTTAACTTTATTTATAAATTTTATCCTAGGTAAATTTATTTAATAATTTCATATTTTAATAATTATACCCACCTCAGGGTTGCTTATAGGAAGTGTTCCCATCCCAAATATCCAAAGGGTTTGTTAATTATTTTGTCATGCTAAATGTAATTTTCATTTACTATACTTGGTTGCTCAGGAACAAAATTCAGGTATTCCTTCCTGGGCATAATAAAAGTGTTAGAGTCTCACATCCTTACCAACATAACACTTCTGAAGCAATTCTCACAACGCGGGTCTCCTGCTTCCCAATTTATGGAAACCTCTCATTTGATCGCATAAGAAACCATTTAGATCGCACTGTTGGCTTACTTCTGCACCTGCCTTCAGTCAACCTTTTAATAGGAGGCACTTGTTAGGGTGCCTTGCAGGCCAGTGAGTAGACTTTAGCTAACTTTCCACAGGTTTATGCCAGCTTTTCTTTCTGCTTACTAAGAAATATTAGTGTATGTTGCAAATGTAGTCTGAGATTTGCTGCCATTGTAATTTACGTGTGGTCAACAAAGTTGTGGACTGAGTCCTGAATGAGCTCGCTTATCTTTTTTTATTATACTATTATCATATTCACTAAAGGAATCTGGTAGTTGTAACATACAAATCAATTTAGGTAAATTCACTACCTCCCAAAACTTAGTAAAAATCACTAACCAAATTCCATGGTAGTTCGTCACATCTATTTTAATCCCTCCATATTTTTCTGTTAAATCCCACTTCCCTCCTCTATTTTAGCTTCCTTTTGTTTTGTTATTTTTTCTTGTCTCCCTTTTGATATTATATAAGTTACCTATGTGACATTCTTATTTCTTTTCTTTGATGTATTACCATGACCACAACATGTTTATGAATTAAAAGAAAAAGTGCAGTCTTAGTTTTCTGTTTCAGAAAAGCAGAGATTCATCAGGAGACACTTAATAAAAATAAATCACCTTTAAACTCAACAGATGCAAGACTGAAAAATGGCAGAGAAAAGTGTCAATCAAATGTTCTGGGAACACAAAATAAAGAACATTTAACTTTCAGTGTGTGGATTAAACATTGGTTAATGGAAGTGGTACAGATTGAGCTTGGTTTTGCATGGTAGGAAATACTAAAATATTAACTTATTTAGGTTAGAAAGTAAATCTTCACATATTTTTAGTATTTCTTAGACATAAATGTTCTCAAGGACAGTAAACTGAGTCCTCATGGTACTGACTTTACCACAGGAAGCCTAATGCGTATTAGGTTAGCTACATTAGGTTAGCAGAGTATTCAAATACATTAAAAAATCAGGTGAACATCTGAGAAGAGGAAGTAGGTGGATGGTGGTTAGTGTCAGTAGATAGTCACAGTTGTTAAAGAAAAATATGGGGGAAAATCTAGGCAAAAAGAAAATTATATGAAAATTCAGCAAGTGGACATTGACCACTCAGGATATTCAGGGACTTTGATCTATTTGATATGACTGCAGGATCCAATGATGGTAAGAAAGGTAATATGTATGACAACCAAAGAAAACATGGTCTATATCATTAAAGGCACTCCAGACTTAGGATTTTATACTCAAAAGTTAGGATTCTAGAAGTGATTATGCTCAAAGAGATAAGCGAAAGGAACTGTTTGCTCTTGTTGTACTGAGATTCTGAAGCATGATTTATCAAATAATCCCTTAAAACTACTGGAATACAGATAAATCACTCATCTGCATTGATAGGATTCTACTAGTTTCATAGTTTCCTTTAGCAATCACAAGTTATTCTTATAAAATTGATGATGTTTATAAAACTGCAATGCAACCATCTCATTGTCCTTTTAAAGTTTTTACAGTATTTTTATTGAAGTCAAGCTGCTTCATGCCCAATATCTTTTGTCCATTCTTTTTTATCATTCTCCTCCAACTTTCCTATCTTTTGTTTTCATTCATACTCAGTAACTTGACAAAAATTTTTTAATCTCATTGGAAGACTTCTCCACTTGCTGGAAATCTGATCTATCACAGAGTTTTAGCTAAAGCATTTCCTTCAGTAGGTAAATTTTAAATATATTGAGTTCATTAATAGCCACAAGTGAAATCTCTTGCCCTTCCTTCCTTCCTTCCTTCCTTCCTTCCTTCCTTCCTTCCTTCCTTCCTTCCTTCCTTCTTTCCTTCCTTCCTTCCTCCCTTTCTTCCTCTTTCTTTCTTTCTTTCTTTCTTTCTTTCTTTCTTTCTTTCTTTCTTTCTTTCTTTCTTTCTTTCTTTCTCAAATGTGTTGGTGAAAGGAATGCTAAAACTTCTTTAGTTTTGTTTAGCAGTGTTAGGAAAAAGAACACCAAATTTTAAAGATAGAAATACAAACGGCATTGGAAATCCCCACACAAGTTATGGACCTTGAGATCTAAGGCATGGTGCTCAATACCAGACATGACAGAGAAAACAGCAAACTTCGGTTCCTGCTCTTCTGGCACTTTAAGAGTCTGTGGTCCTGACTGAACAGAAACTGCACTGTCCCATAAGTATAATTAACTTGAGGTTTTGAATAAGAGAATGCATTCATTTTGCCATGAGGAATTATGAATCAAGCACAGTTGTGTTGTTTTTATGTCTTTTAAAGGGCAGCAACACATGTTATTACAAATCAGGCCTACTTATAGGCATGTCCAGTGCCAGTATCAGCCATAAGAGATAATTTATGAGGGAAACAAAACAAAACAAAACAAAACAAAATCAAACAGAAAGACCTTCTGGCTACAATGTGAAACTTGAAATTAACATCCACTCAAAGACAATGTTGAAAACATAAATAACAAGAAATGCTAAAGCATATGTTGTTTGGAAATCTGCAATTATGACCAACCATTGGGCTACAATATCTATTCACTATTTAGTTGTATTTTCTTTATTCACCGAAGTAAGTCTTTGGCTGTGCTGACCTAAAATAATAAATCTATGGATCTGTCTTATTGGAAAATTGACTGAAGGATTTCCTGAATTTGCTTTTGAATCAATCAGAATACACTTAACAATGTTAAGTCATGAGGTAATTTCATATTTTCTCCACCATAAAGGAAATCTCAAATAACCTAAATGTGAGAGTACTACTCATATTTTTATTAGTCCTAATTGCAAAAATTATTCTAAAATAATATTCAGGAAAACAACAGCTAGGTCAGAATGACACATTAGTGACATGTGAAAATATAACAAGAGGACAAAAATCCCATCAGCAGAGGTGAGGAAAAAATTAAAAACTGTCAGAAGGTGATGTTGAAACAATTTTCTGCTATGGGTCTGAAGTGAAAGGTCATTGTCTAATGACTGTGTTTCTACCTAACATAGGGAAAACACCTAGACATTAAGACAATAATCAAACCACAGGATTTTAAGGCTATTAAATTACACTCCAGGAGTGGAGGAAGAGACCCACATATAAACTATGATTTTGATTTAAAGAAAACATTATTTGAATTAAAAAAATAGTATTTTCATACAATAATATCAAATTTTACTTAGTAAACTTGTAAATAATTTTAAGAACAAAATTCTAAAATGCTATTTATATCAAAATTTGCTATTTGAAATGAAAGATATTAATTAAAAACATTTTTCAAGGTATTTTATATCTTTAGGTGACTGAAAAACACCTTGAATTATGAGTTTATTCAAATGCTAGTAAATTTAAAAAGGGCACAAGAAACTGATACATAATTCAAAAACAACAGCATGTGAAAAATTGCTGCAATTATTTATTTATTTATGAGTAATATTAGAGAATAAAAAGTCTTAATATATTAAAATCTTAACATTGCAAATTACAGGAACAGTGTTTTAGATAATTAAGGGACAAGAAGGCTCCATATCTCCAAACAAATTTTCTGTGACAATGAGACATCCATTTTTTCTCTAGAATTTGGAAAAGATATCTGACTGGTAAGAGAAATGTCACTAAACTATTATCTATCTATCTATCTATCATCTATCTATCTATGCAATTATATAAGTATATATGCAATTATTAGAGAAATAGGAAATGCTATGATTTCCTCTATTGGACTTTTGAAAAAAAATCAGAAGAAATGCCGATTTTGACTCATTACTCATAAATGTGTCCACAAGTTAGTTTTTCTCTTGAATTTAACAAACAATTTTTGCCATGAATTTTCAAACTGAATGATTTTTAAGAAAATATTATTAGGTTTAAGGAAAAATAACCTTGAAGACAAAACTATAGAAATTGAAATAACATCTACATTTTGTGTTCAGCGAAATGACAATATTAACACAACTGAAAATATTTTGTGATTATCATTGAAAAAGACAACCAAATAAAATTAATATATTAAGAATGGAAAGAAAAGTAGAATGTAACTGTATCATATTGAAATAATTTGAAGAAATTTCTTTTTCAAAACTTACAGATAAACACAGATGAAAAGTTGGCTTAATAATGTTTTAATTCCTTCTCCTATCAACATTAGCACAGTATTTCTAGGAACTTAATATAAGAACATTCTTAAGAGATTATAAGGTTAATAGGGGGGGTAGATAATTATAACTTTTTTTCATTACTACACATGAGCTTTCCAGAGCAGCAGTGATGACAAGATTCTAGTTTTTTTCTCAAAAATTACCACTAGAGTGTGGGTATTACAAGAGCATGTCCACCACTCACAGCTATTTATGAGTTACTGTGAGCAATGAAATTTTAGTGTAAAGTAGGCTTTGTTCAGCTAGGTCACACATGCATTGAGTTTCTCAAAAAAGTCCAAAGAAATATTGCAGGAATTTTTAGACATATCATTTGATACTGAGGGTAGGATTAGTGTAAAGTTTAAGAGCAGCAAAGAATGTTTACCAAACACAAGAGGAGCTAGATTTTGAGGTCACTGTCTACTTGACTTTATATGATTTTTATCCATCTTTCCTTTCATATCAAATTGGTTTTGAAAATAATTATGGGCTGACACTGATTTCTCACATAACATATGAGAGTAGGATTTTTAGAACAATTAAAAGTAATGTAAAAATACTAAGGGTGTTAAGGTGCTCTGTGATGGGCCAAATCACACTGTACAGAAGAAAAATAAAATTTAAATCCTTATTCATAAAGTTAAAAAATCTTACTCTTTTAGCAAAAAATGTGTACTTTATAGCTTAAAAATTACATTTTTTGATATAAGAGAATTATAAAGGTAACATAGATTCATTATATTAGAATAAAATGATTGTGAAGCAGAGAGAAAGGAGCCAAAAATGTTACATAAAGCAAACTAAAATGCAAAGAATTAACTCTGAGTTAGAAATAAAGATCATCAACAAGTTGACATTGAACCCGCAATGTGCAAGAGAAAATTTTTCAGGTTAAGCAAAGGAAAGGAAATACAGTATTTAAAAAATATGGCCAAAAGTGCTCAAATACATGTAGAACTATTAACATAAATACATACTAAAATATGTATTTTACAATATGCACTTTACTAGAATAATTAAAAAGGGAACAATATAAGTAAATTTCATTAGATAAAAATTTATTTAAGCAGAAAAAAGACATGGTTGAGACTCTAAAATGAATCAAGTATTACTTTACAGAATTAAAAAGTTTTATTGTAACATTTTTTATTTCAAGAAGGATATGCCAGTTGTGTCTCAAGCCCACTTCCTCTCTTATATATTTAGATTTTTATGTGGTTGCTGAATGTATGGAATTTTGGGGACCACATATTATCAACTGAGTTTAGGGGACATCTAAGGTTATCTTTGTCCTGCCCTTTAGGGCCAGATTGGAACACAATGGAAACTCCCTGAACATTTCTTGTCACAGGTTGAAATCCCTAGGTCTAATGACTGCTGGGTTCAAGGGAAAGACAAGACTTGCTAAAGAGAATAAGCCATCTCTGGAAACACTTGCCCTTACCTTTGTACTTGCAAGAAGCATTGATCTTCCTAGCCTCATAATCACTCTTACTTTTCCTGAAAATACCCACTGCCACTCACCCATTGATCTTGTCTCTTGGGTTTTTGTTGTTGTTGTTGTTGTTGTTGTTGCTATTTTTGTACCAGAAATCAAACTCACAACCTCATGCCTTTTAGGCAAGCCTTGTGCCATTGAGGTATATTCCCTGCCTAAGACCTTGAGGCAGATGTAGTGAATAAATATCAAGAGTCCGGGTATCTCTTGGCGTTCTGTTCTCTGAGAGCAACTGGTCTTCCCAGAGCCTGCTAAGCACCCCTACATTTTTTTCTCTTGTTCTTTCTTTCCTTTCTCAGCTTTCACTATAACCCAGGCAGAGGACTAGAACCCACTGAAAGTGTCTTTGATAATGGAAAACACTTTTCTGCACTGCTTTTTATTTTCTTTGTAATGCTTTAAAATAATAAATCATTTTAAGAGAAAAGAAATACCTAGAGAAAGTGACCAAAATGTATGTTATCTATTGAGTAAAATGACAATAATAACACAAATAAGTTTTTTTTTATGATTGCCCCTGAAAAAGGAAACAGAATAAAATACATTAAGAGGAAAGAGAAAAGTGGAACATATATATTTCATGCTGAAACAGTTCCAGGGTTCTTAGGATTTGACACTGTTGAATGACAAAAGGAAATGGAGTGGCTAAAGGATAAGGAAAAGTTTGACTCTGTTTGCTTTCTGTTACTGTATTACTTCACTCTTTCTTCATTTAGCAAAGGTTATATCTGTAGCATTAGTTGCATCTTATTTGTAATTTTTCTATTATTTTCAGGGTCATCCTCACTGATATCACTCTAAGCCATCAACACCAGCAGATTCACGGCTTCTGAGAGCTCCAGGCCAAGGCTAAGGAACCATTCTTTCATTTTGGGATATTAGCCACAGATAAGTAGGAGCTAGGTCACACATGCATAGAGTTTCAACACCACAAAAAATTCATCCAGTCTTTTAAATCTTAGTAATTTAAATTTCTTCTTTTGGTTCTCTATCCCAGGGTGGTAGCTTTTTCTCTTATAGATTTTGTATTTAATTACTTAATTATAAATGAATAAAACCTACTTTACACTTAAATTTCATTGCTCACAGTAACTCATAAATAGCTGTGAGTGGTGGCACATGCTCTTGCAATACCCACACTCTAGTGTTGAGGCAGGAGGATTGTCATGAGTTTGAGACAAGGTTGGGATACACAGTGAGTTCAAGGCCAGCTTGAAGTCCGTAGGAGACCCTGCTTCACCCATCCAAAAAGATAAAAACAAAAGAAAAACAATAGACTAACTGATAAATGTTCTGACTTTTCTATTTTGGCTAAAACTAACTAATATGAACATAATCGTAATCAAGATGCCCCTAAGTATAAAAATCTGAGTTGTAAAAACCCATAAATGATGAAAAATCACTGGTTACAATTTGTAAAACAAGGATAAATAATAGTAAATAATGTCTATTAAAATTTGAAAATATACTGAAGATCTACTGATTAATTTACAAATAACGTGAAAAGACATGAGAAAATCTGCTTCATTCATGGTGTCCAATAAGTTATATAATTTAAATAAATAAATAAGTAAATAAATAAATAAAACTCTCCTGGAAAGTAATAAGGATACTCAAGCATAGTAGCACACTCTTACAATCCCAGCACACAAGAGGCTGAGGCAGGAGGATCCTTGCAAGCTCGAGACCAGGCTAAGCTACACAGTGAGCTTAAGGGCAGCCTGAACCACATAGAGAGACCCTATCTCAAAAAGACATAAAAAAATAATAAGGACGATGAGGATGATATTAAATGAAAGATACATTCACAAAGAACAATTGGGTTTTCAAAATATCTGAGGAAATTTACACACCAAAATGATAAGGACAATTCAGAGAAAACTATAGCATATAGTAAAAAAGAGATTCTACAAGGGATAATACACAGCCCAAAGATATTTAATCTCAGTATTAGAAAATATGATAGAATCAACAACTTGAATGGCTGAAATAAGTGAAAGACTGACATTACTAAGTCAGCACAGTATGAAGCATCCAGTCTTTGATAAACTATTAATATTTTCATAAATTATGAAAACTACTTTCAATGCTTTTAAGCAATGTAACAAAAGCTCAACACAAAATACCATAAAACTAGAAAAAAGGCAGTGACTTAGGTGCACAGGCAACAGCTGGAGTGAACACAGTCCCAATGTAGATGCCACTGATTCCCCACAGCCAGTTGGGAAGTCAAGGAAGGACTTAGCATTCAAATAGGAAAATACGTAGGTGGAAATAAAACAGGGTTTGTAGTGACTCACTGTCCATCCCCATGTCAGGTGGATTCCAGTGCTGCAGATGCTGGCAAGAAGCTACTCATTCAAAAACTCAGAGGAACACTTCTCCTCCTCCACTGGCTATGTGGAATTTTTCCTTTTTCTTTCTTTTGCTCTTTATTTTTCTTGATTGTTCTTTTCTGTTACTTTTAGCTAATTCTTTAAGAGAATAATTTATCTGACTTTTTTCTGCTCCCTTTCATCTTTGTTTGCTTTATGTTTCAAATTTTAATTTTTCTTTTTGCCCTTTGCCATTCTTTCACTGTTAGTATTAAGGTTTATTAGTCTTCAGATATTTAGATGACTCTATGCTATTATTGTTAAAATATTTAGTATTATAAATGGTTATATTACTGTTGCATTTAGTAGACTTGTTCTCTATGCCAACATAGAGTTTGTCTCTCTGTCTATATTAGTATTGCAGATTTCTTTGCTATTGTTAAATGTGACATGTAGTGGCTGTTATTGCCTCTTATGGTTTGTCAATATCCAATTTGTTTATATCTATGATTATCGCTGGAATTTTTGGAAGTGCCTGCATGGAAAACTTGTTATTAATTGTTTTTTACTGCATGCCAATATATCATTTAATCAGATCATCCACAATACTAAGGCTCATTTTCAGAGCATTAGTTGCTCTGTCAGTATGCTGTACCCTGCCTTCCTCAGAATAACAGAGGTGGCCCAATTCTAACACAGAGCAGAGGCTTCTGTGAGTCATGCTCAGGGTGCACCACGGTAAATAATATAATGACTAATGAGCTATCTATGGAAATGAAGATAGTCTTTCCATTACAATCAACCATCAATACTCCACAATCATAAATAGTCAAAGAAAAAATCAAATAGACAAAGAAAAAAAAAAGACAAAGATGTGTCAGAGGTAAACCATTGATTCAAACAAAAGGAATCAATAGAGATCTTCAGAATGTTCCACCAATAATAGAATGAACATTGTTTTTGGCAGAATAAAAAACTCTCTCCAAAATATATCATGTACTAATCCAATAAATCACATTTATTTAAAATCATGAACAAGACAATGAGGTCTTCTATCTCTGGTGATTTTCAATATAGTACTTAAAACTTTGTCCAGAGAAATCAGACAATAGAAAGTAAAGAAAGGATACATAGAGGGGAGAAAGAAAGCAGATTATCCTTATTTTGCTGTCACAATCCATTACATAGAAGACTCAAATATTCCACAAAAGACTCCTAGAATTAATAAACAAACTCAGCAATCTAGCAACAAGCAAAATCAGCAAACAAAAAGGAATAGCATTTCTGTGCACCAATAATAATTTGGAAAGGAAGAAATTAGGAAAATGATTTAATTCACAGTATCTTCCAAAAATAAATGATCAATAATTAATAAAGGAAATGAAAGACTTTTAAAACAAAAACCATAGTGCTCTGAAAAAGATCAAAGAGGACAGCTAAAAATGAAAAGATATTCCCTGTTTTTGCACAGGAAGAACCAATATTTTCAAAGCACCATACTACCCAAACTGATAGATAGCTTTAATAAATCTCAATCAAAATATCAAGATATACTCAAAGAACTAAAGGAAATAATCTTAAAATTCATATGGTCCTAGAATACTCCCAGAATAGAAAACAAACAAACAAACAAACAAACAAGCAAATGCAATCCTGTGTACTAAACAGAAAGTAAAGAAGCACCACAATCCCAGTATTTAAATTATAGTGCAAAGCTACTGTGATGAAAACATTGTGGCACTGGCAGAAAAATAGGCATAGGGGTCAAAGGAATAGAACAGCAAGTAAAGAAAGAGTCCCAAACATGTTCACTATCTGATTTTTGAAAAGAGGACTAGAAAATAGACTGGAGAAATAATAGCTTCTTTAACAAAAGGTCCTGAGAAAACTGGCTACATACATGTTGAAGATTGAATCTAGAACCATAATCTTACCTTGTACCAAAATAAAAATAGAATAAATATCTAAATATTAAAGCAGAAGCACTTATTCTTCTAGAAAATAAAATTACTAAACATTTTGATGACATATATGTAGGCAAGGACTTTCTCAACACAATTCTAAATATACAAGAAATAACATCAAGAATTGACAAACAGGATCATGTCAAAATAAAAAGCTTCTGTACAACAAAAGAAAAACCAGCAGAATGAGGAAGCCATATATAGAATTGGAAAAGAATTTGCCACTTATCTTCTATACAGAGGACTCATCTAAAAATAGATAGAGAATTCAAAATAGTTAGATTTCAGAAAACAAAAGAGTCAATAAAGTAGTGGGCAACTGAAATGAATAGGTATTTTTCAAGAGAATTACAAATGGCCAATAAATACATAAAAATTTCCATCATTTCTTACCAGAGAAATGTGAATTAAAACAATACTGAAATTCCATTTTGTTCTAGAAATAACGGCTCTCAAAAAGAAATCAAATAATAACAACCTATAGGTTGCAAGGAAAAATGAATACTACTATATTGTTGGTAGGAATGTAAACTAATACAATTACTATGGAAAGCAGTATGAAGACTGTTCAAAAAACCAAAACTAGAAATTCCACTGGACATAGTAATTGGTCTTCTAGATATCTTCCCAAAACAGTTAAAGATACCGTATTTCAGTGACCTATGCATACCCATGTTTGAAAAAAGTGATATTTATTCACAGTAGTGTGCCCTGCCATAAAGGATATATTTGTGCAGAAAAATGAATGCACCTTGAAGCAATAATAATAAACCAGACATAGATACTTCAATATCACATGGCTTCTCTTTCAAGAAAAACTCAAATCATAAATAATTGAAAAAACAAAATAAAAGGTATATAATAGCAACAACAAGATAGATCTTTGGCAAATGGAAGCAGATAAAGAGATGTAGTGGATAGGTAAGGAAGAGGAAGTAAAAAGTATTATTAGGATATGTTATGTACATGTACCAAGTTGCCATGATGAATATAGTCATCACATACAGTGCACATGTATCAGTAAGATTATATATACATTGAATTGGATAAATAAAAGTTCAGTGCACTATTAGGAAAAAAATAAACTATAAGGACAATTATGTTAGTTTTTACTAAGTGTTCAATTTCAGTTTCATAATAAACTAAGGGAAGCTGAAATTACTGGAAGGGAAAAATAAGCAAAGCCTCTGTATTTACTCATTTGATTAAAATAAAAACAAACCTAATAATGACACCACACAAAAACTAAGACAATTTAACAAATATAATGTTATATACAGATACAATGTTGGGAGAATGACAATGGAAAAGGAGTACATTATATGATAATTCAAAGTCAAGAAATTATGCTTCTTATGTTTAATGACAGCAGATAAATAGCTGAAGGGTTAGTCATTAGTGACCATGATGTTGCATTAAAATAAGATATTCATAATAATTAAAAGTATGAGTGATTCATAGATCAGCATAGATAAAAAAAATCATAGTTAAAATGTGGAATACAACCAAACATTAAAGAAATAACAGAACATGAGCAAGTAGGTTGATTTCAGATATTAATATAACTTATGGTTGGAATATTTATATAAATTACCACATGAATACATTATTTTTGCTGAAATTTAATAAAATATGAAACTAATTTTGATTTTTAAAAGAAAATCTTTACTGAAGAAATTATGACAAAAAGTACTTCTAACACTATATCATGTGTATCTCTAATAACCAGTGAAATCACACAATATATGTTAGAATGTTTTCTAATTATAGGACATAGATAAGGACATCTGGCTTCCAAAGTTGATATCATTGCTCTAAAAATAAAAGCAATACCATATAAATTATACATAAATATTAAGTAAGATGAGAAAAACTTCATTAGTCTACTAAATATTTTTAGAAAAATCTTTAAAATAAATTAATACTTAGAATTAACACAAATTCAATAAAAATGATTACAAGCACATATTTAAACTACATATAAACACATGTAACATAAAAATACTTCAAATTTTAACACCATCTATGCCAAAAATATAAACCACTAAAAACATTTAGAAAGTAATGTTTTCAGGTGAAAACATTTCAAATTTAAACATCCACATCTTCCTCAAATTAATGTGTAAATATTTATTTGCAGAAAAAATCCCAAAGAGATTATGGGGATATTTTATAAAATATAATAAATTTATGATAAAGTTTAAATGAGAATAGAGATGATATTGAACCAAGAGAAAATATGAAAATAATAACTAGAAATATAATGTACTATATTTGTGTACATGGATATGTATATATGCTTACATAGTGTCCTGATTCAACTTATATTTCTAAAATTATACCTAATATATGTATGACTATATACTTCATGACATAAACTATTATAATATTACTAGTAATATAAAAATATATGTTATAAAAAGGGCAATCTAAAAATACAGGTAAAATTTAAAATGTTTACAGGAAAAGGCATATTGCCACTAATTTCTTCAAAATACTCTCCCTTGCTTCAAATACACCTACCCTACCATATTTGTCACTTTTTGAAGCAATTCTGAAAATTCTTTTTTGTGATTGCTTTACGAGATGTGATAAAAATTAAGGTCAGTGCTGCTATGCAGTACCATCCAATACAAAGCAGGCTCATTCTAAACTGCATATGCTGCAAACATGTACTAACAAAAAATACATGCTATATATATTATATACATAATGAATATCTATATCTATATAATGTATTTTGTGCATATATATATATATATATATATATATCACCATTTTCAACAGGTCTGGCATATTGCGACTTCTGGTTCTTCCATGGAGTCAAAGTAAGTATGAAATTTAAATATTTTGAATCAAATCAGAACAGTAAAAAAGCCATGAAATTGCAACTAAAGACTCTTCTTTAAAGGAATTTCTAGAACTGCTTCAATAGGTGGCGAGATTTTGAGACAAATAAATTCAAAGGGAGATTATTTTGAAAGGGATTAATTGCAGTTTGCCTTTTACAGAAATAATTTTAATTTAAACACATGTATTGACATAGCATATTTTCTGATACACACGAATGAATGATATGGAAACTATAATCTATAATTTTAAATATATCATAAACCTCAATGAAACCTGAAGCGGTCTAATACCTATAAAAGCATAAAGAAAAATAAAACACACATGTGACAAAAATGCGATTCAATTAGAAAGGGGAAGTCTGAGGTATTGGAACAGACTTTCCAGCACGATTCTCCACACTGAAATATCAGTTTCAAAACTACCCATCATTGAAAATAGCTTCACAACAGCTAAAGAAATGGGAGTGAGATTTCAACCTGGACAGTGCACAAAAGTGAGAAAAGACACCTTGTCAGGGGAAAGGGATGATGAATTACATTATCTACGTCACTTTTCCCCATCAGCAAACAGCAAAGCATGGAGAGAAATGTCGACCTATCAGACAGATCTCACTGTGTCTACTGGCGACCAGTACCCCGGTTCTCAGGGGGGAGTTGGAGCCAGGCTGGGACCTCCTCCAGGCTAATCTGTATGTGCAGTCTTCAGGCCTCTCACAGTGTCAGGCCTGCTCTAGCATGAATGGAATTACGGAGAAATGTGCATTCACAAAGTGTTCAGGGTTTTGGGAGGACGATCTGGCAATAGCAAACTGACTATTTTTAGTTTAGGGAGTGTTTTTCTAAGCGTTTATCTTGGGAAATACGTTTGTGTACATGAAATATATGTACAATGATAATCAAAATTAGCTCTTTGCAATTGTGCAAGATTAGAAATATAAACATTCATAAATTGAATAATTTAATCTTAATTATTAGATACTAGTGACTTTTACTTTAGTTTGACTGTTTACATTAACAGAGTGCTCTAGATACATACCAGTTATAAATGCTTATTTATAACTGAGGTCAGAGAAGATTATTTGTTTTTGAAAATTATTCTATTCTAGTAGCTGCATGTTTATATGCTCTCACCTATATTAAAAAATAGATTTTTAAAAGTCATTCAGTGTTACTAAATTGGATACAGCATTCGATTTAATATACATTTGATGTAGTGACTCTGTAGTAAGCCCTCAGATATAATGAATGAAGCAGTCAAAATTCTGATACTAATACATATGCCAGTGAAAAGAAACATAAAGCAATAACATAAGCAATTTCAAGAATAGTGAGTAAACATCATTCGGAATAATGTGCACAGTGGAATATTTTTAATGAGGTTGGCAATGATATTTCTCCACATGGGTAAATTTTGAGCTGAAATCTGAATGATGACTGGTATGCAGGCACATAAAAAATAATATGAAATGTAAACTGAAGCTCAGGCAAAGGAAAAAACAAATTCAAAGTCACTTAGTTGGATTAGGTCTTGGCATATTTGAGTCAAGCATTTTGAAAAGGGTAATTTGGCTAACAGTGACCAAAATACACTAAAAAAATAAAAAAAGGAAAAAGAAACCAAAAACAGAGTAGGTACAAAAAGAAACAAAGCACTCACTGGGTCCCTTTAGGTAAAGATTTGCACGGTATTCTAACAGCAGAGACTCCTCACAGAGGGCCCATTTACTGTTTGCATTTATGGAATAATTGCTCAGACAGCACCCGCAAATGGACTACAGGAAAAAGAGAAGCAGGGAGACAACACTAAAATCTCTGGCTGCTGTTTGGGCAGAATTTGCAATTAAGTTCACTTAGAATGATGGTTCTTGTGAAGATGAAAAAGGGTGGTGTCTGCCACCCTGAGGCCCTATTGTGTAGTGACTAGAGACATTTTTGCTTGTCACTTTGAAGGGTTGGCAGGGAGTGGGGAGATATTTGGCATCTAGTGGACAGTCCGGATGCTGTTAAACACCCTACAACATACAGGACAGAACTCTGTCCCAAACAAAAAGTTTGTTAGGCCGAAAATGAACCATACTGAATTTGGAAATTCCCTGACATAGTGGTGCTAAAGGCCTGGAAATGATTGAACACTGGAATATATATGTCATTTAAAGACTCTTGGACTATTTTAGCAGAAAGTATGTATTTTTATGAAATGTATTTGATAACTCTTTCATTAGCAATGAATATCAGGTTTCTGTTTGATTTGGAGAGAACACCAGTATACTTACCAGTTACCCATGATGACTAAAATTTTAAAACATCAGAAATCTAAAATAAATCTGAAGTACAGCTCAGCAACAGAGTACTTGACTAGCATACACATAGTCTGAATCCATTACCAAAAAAAAAAACCCTTAAAAATATTAACATTTTCTCTTTTTTGTCTAACCAGCCTACTGTTATTTATACTTACTCAATTACTGACCCCTAAAAAATACAGAAAAATCTACTCACTTGCCATTCAGTGCTGCTACACCGACTGTGCTCCGAGCTATGGACATACTGGCCACAAATGTCCACTGCTGGCTCTGCGGATCCCACCTCTCCACTGTGTTCAGGTAACTCCAGCCATCATGGCCTCCCACAGCATAAATGGGCCCTTCAAGCACCGTCACACCTGAAACATTGGAAAAATTGACATTGTGCTTATAATTATCAATATCAGAGTGTACTCTTAAAAACCTGTGAAGAGAGTAGATCTCGTGTATGTGTTCTTACCATGATGAAATAAAAATCAAATTTGAATATACTGAATAAATTTCACTCACTGTGATCTTTTAAAAATCAAATTATCAGTACAAACTACTATTTCATTCAGCCTAGACTCCAGTTAGTAAACAATTATAATAAGGTGTGATTGATCATACCATTCGACTAAAGTGAAAACAAAATTTAGAGCCAAAAAATTACCACTTATATGCTTCCTAAGGAAATTTGAACCTATTTTTTATATAACTGAATGCAAAAGCAATCCTTCAAATCTGACATGTTATATTCTTGTGCCCCTAGTTTTGAAGATTTTTATAGTAAAATCTAAGGTACTTCCTCATTTTAAGCAATGCTACATTAAATCAATGAAATATCAGTTTGAATTTCAGGATGGTATGTTCTGTGCTTTGCATTCCTAATCACATCATAATAAGCTGATTTGTAACTTTGAAAATATAACATCAACCATATTATTAGTGGAAATCATTAAACAAAATGAATTAATTAAACATAAAGCTAATCACCTAAAATAAAATTATTAGTGAATTATTAGTGGAAGAATATAATATGACTTGTTTATTTTCCATTAAATTCACTGCTTTACAGATGACTTTTTAATGCTGATCAGTTGCTAAATGTTTAAATCACATGTTACTATTGAGTGAGTTGAAGAAATTCTATTGACTATTCCCCCAAATTAAAAAATTCAATATCTGATTCTCAAAATCTCAGAAGCATTATGGTATTTTTACATTTCTCAAATGACAAGTTGAATTGCTACAAATTTATGAATTTGATAGAGAAGCTACTCTTCAGTCAAGGAGGAAAGGCATTTTTTTAAATCACAGCAACAATAGCAGTCAAAGTGTCACCAGACTCCAGTCCACCAAATGGATTGGAGTCAGGTCAAGTTGCAAAAGAAAGATTAGAGCCAGTTGCACTTATCCAAAATCAGAAGTTGGTAGCTTGAACTACTATATTTCAGTGCAAATTTAAAAAATTAAAATATTTGAGATATATTCTGGAAATCTTGCTGTTGTAATCTGTGGTAGACTGGTTGGATATAAAAACCAAAGGATTAATTAAGGATAAGTAAATTCACTGAGCAACTAGTTAAATTTTAAGGAGGGAATTAATTTGGAAATTGTTTCAGGAAAAGAATCAAGAACATTGTTCTGATGAACCAAGTTCGAGGAGACTGATCTCTAAACAAAGCTATTAAACAGGCTACTTCAAGTATGTCTTTGAAGATCAAGTCAGTTTGGTTCTACTGGTATAGAATATGGAATAATTAGCAGCAAATTACATTTAAGGCCGTAGAACTAGATATGGTTAGTTAGTCAAATGCCATAAAATATGAGTATATCAAAGGCCAGAATCTAGTTCCAAATACGTCCAATATTGCTTAAAGAAAAAAAAAAAAGCAAAGATTGAAAGAAGTAACAAGTGGAGAAGAAAGCCAGAAGCTTTTTGTATTTGGATATTCATAATTTAGTGTATTTTTATGAGAAGTTGAACAACATATTTATGAACAATTACATGCTTTAGTTTGCTTCTGGAAAAAAAAAAGCCATTATTTTGTCTCCGGACATGGGTTCTTAAGCATTTGAGCAAGCTTCAGTCCTTTCTTGTTCATATCTAGCTATACTTGTAAAAGCAACATAAATCCGTGACTTATTTTTCTTATAAGGGGTTGTTTGACTCTATGGAAATGTTTCATATGAACTTATAGCTATGTAAAAGGTAGAAGATACACATTATGTTTAGTTTGATATTTTATCATAAGAATTATACCATATTATTGTCTCTACCTTGCTTCCCCTCTTGAAAAATTTCCTATGAGAATTCCCGGTCAATATCTTTCCTCTTCCCCAGGAAATATGTTTCATTTTGCTTTTTTTTTTTTTTTTTGGTACCAGGGATTGAACTCATGACCTCGCGCTTGCCAGGGCAGGTGCTTATGCCGCTAAGCTAAATTCTTGGTCCACTTTGCAAATTTTTATTTGAATTGAGTTTATAAATTAGTGGTGTTATTGAATACTTCTCCTTTAACGTAAAGTTTGTGAGATTTTTGCTCAGAATATAGTCACTTACTTTTCCTTGCAGTTTGTTACATTGCATAGGTATGTCACTTTTACAGCTCCATTCTACTGTTGATGGAATTGTTTCCACTTTGGACATTTTAAAGTTGAATCTCAAATATTTACTTTTGGTTTACATATGAACTCATTTTTATCTGATTTTATTAATTTTATAGTTAATATCTTCCTATTTGTTTCATTAATTCCCTTTTTTCATTTTTTCTTCCTTTTTGCCTTTTGTGGACTATTTTATATTTTCCTTTTTTCCTAGTTAAGTTTACTGCAAGAGAACACAAATGAATCGGTTTGTCAAATAGGTTCTCAGATTTTTCAGAGAACAGGATTTGCTAATAATTTGAAAGATCAAAAGGATCTTCTGTCTCATGCGGGACAGGGAGATGCCCTAGATATTTCCGCCCAGGCAGTTTCTTCTTTTCCAAGATCTTGCAGTTTGTTTCATGAGCTTCTGTGGAAGGACTGAGCTCTAATTTCTGCATCTGTTTGTTGTTCAGAGATTGCTGCAAGCTATGGTCGTCAGACTTTTCTCTTGCCTCTGTGACCTGTGATACAAGTGCCCAGAGGTGACATGAATAAAGGTCGAAGTTATCTCTGTACTTTTTCCTTTCATTTCTGATATATCTTGCTCCTCAAAGCCTGGCTAACTTGATTTCTCTCAGATTCAAAAATTCAATTTATGCAGTTTATTAGGCTTTTATAGTCACACCCTAGGAGACTTATTCACATCTCAAAACTTAAAGCTCAGAAGTTACATTAGTGTAACTTGCATTTTAACTTTAATTTAATAAAAGTATTTAATGATATAATCAGTTGTATAAGTATGCTGCTACTGTCAGTTTCTTAGATGTCTGTAAGATTTTCCTCTAACTCTATCACTTATATATGCAAGTTTTTTTTATCCCTTTGTGTTGTACCTTCCTTACCACTGAAGTAAAGCAGAGCTATCATAATGACCTCGTGGTGTTACAATGAAGATATGAATTGATGTAAGTAAAACTCAGAAAAAAATCTGATATATTCCAGTCTTTCACTTTTTTTTTTTCTTTTTTGGTTTTTTGAAACAAGAGTGTCACTTTTTGGTGCAGGCTGGCCTTGAACTCACTATGTAGCCCAGGCTGACCTTGACCTCTCAGGGTCTCCTGCCTCACCACCCAGAGTGCTTAGATTATAGTCATGCCACCAAGCTTGGTTCAATGGTTGTGATTGTTTTCATCATTTTCATATTCAAATATTAGAGAGTGCATAAAAGAAATTCATAAGGGAACATATGTTTATGTATGTTATGTATTCAATGATCTTTAAGTATGACAATATCAAATGTTCTTGAAAACACTGCAATACATGTTTGTATGTATACATGTATTTTGTGCTACTGGGAATTGAACCAATGGTCTTCCCAGGGAGTTACATCCTTAGTCCTTATTTGCTTTTGTTTTGAAACAAAGTCTGGCTAATTTTCCCAAGCAGGACTCAAACATGTGATTCTCTTGCCATTCTCCTAGAATGCTGGGATTTCATAGTTCACAACCACACCTGTTTTAAGAATTATTATACATTGCTTATACATTGTAATTTAGGAGTACAACTTTTAAGATAAATTTATCAAAACTTAGCATATACATTACAATATAACTTTTTAAAATCTGAAGTATTCATCATTAAAAATTATGGTAAATAACAAAACATATTAATCAATGTATAATTGGTAAATATACAGGAAATTGAAGAAAATATTTAGATAAGCCATTAAATTTTCAATGCCAGAATCTACTTTCAATAAATATCAGATATTTCATCATAACTCTACTGGAGAAGGTGTATGATCTATATTAAAGTGAAGAATATAGACAATAAACAAAAATATGGAAAAGTTGATATATTACTGTTGTTTAATTTACTTTATATATTACTACTGTTTATTGCTGATAAGAATACCGGGAGCAGAGAAAAATGCAGAAGATAGTGTGAGTGTGAATGCTGGCCCTGGGGTATAACTACTGTGCTCAAAGCATGATCCATTATCACACACTGAATTACACTGGAAAAATATTTAAATTCATCATATCTCAGTATCTCCACCCTTAAAAATCATATAACCCACAGCAATTGTGTGAATATTAAATAAAAAAGTGCATATAACTTGGCAAATAATAAGCTCTGAATAAACTTTAGTTGTCATGTAAATCAAACTCTTGAGATCTATCTTTGGAGTGGACAGTAAAGATGCCAGGAATGTCAAGCAAAATGATAGAATAGGTGTAAAATATCTTCTCACCCTCAGCATTTAAATTTATTCATAAATACATCTAATTATAATTCAATCATTATGCAAGCAGTATATTTTCAGGACTGTTTATTTGAATAAGTCATGTTTTAGAATATGAATGGTTTTCTTGAAAATCTTCATACTTTATGCTTCCACGACATAGAAAAGATTTTTTTGTAGACTGCTGGGAGATTTTTGAACTATAGCTGCTTATAATGTGATTTATGCATTTCTTGCAGATACGATGATTCCCTTACAGAAGGGTCTCATTAAGTACAGTAAATAATTGTACCAGAATAATTTTGAAATGAGAATGATGTATTCAACTGCTTTCTTATGTTTACCAAAAATATCTTTATAAATGCAGTAAGGCTGAGTATAAAAATATTTTTCAGTTGACAATATTAATTCTGTATTCAAATGGTAAATATCTGAAGGAAAGAGAAATGTCTAATGTTATTTTAATGACTCAAGCTTAATAATTCCATAATTATTTGATAGTTTTAAATGTTATTTATGTGTTTTATTTACAAAAAACTAATTTTTCCAATACATTCATAAATTCTAAACTATATGAATAATATGTACAAGGAACTAAATTATAGTTCCTTGTACATATTATTTCCCTTGAGAGCTTTGCAGGAAGTTATCTGTAAAATTTTTCTCCAAGACAGTTCATTGAAAGAAGTATACCATCCTTAGTTGTTTTTTTTTTTTTTTTTTTTGTACTGGGGATCGAACTCATGACCTTGCACTTACCAGGCAGGCACTTATGCTGCTGAGCTAAATCTCCGGCCCACCATCCTTAGTTTTAAGGTAAAATATCACAATTTAAAGATAGGTATTTTTCTTCAGCATGTGGAAAGCCAGTTTTTCCAGCACCATTTATTAAAGAGGCTATTTTTTTTCTATAGAAGGTATTTGACTTATTTGTGAAAAATAAGGTGGCTGAGTATGTTTGGAATTGTTTCTGCATCTTCTAATCTTTTCCATTTGATCCTCAGGTCTATATTTTGCCAGTATCATTCTATTTTTATCACAGTAGCTCTGCAGTGTAATGTCAAGTCAGGGATTTTGATGCCCCGTGCCTTGAGTTCATAGCTCTGAGTGTCTTTTGCTATGCTAGGTCTCTTCTGATGCTAAATAAATTTTAATAATTTTTTCTATTTCTGTGAGGTATGATATTGGTATTTTGATTGGCATAGGATTAAATTTGTACAATAATTTTTGCAGTATGGCTATTTTCACTACGTCATTTCTTTCTATCCAAAAACAAGTATAATTTTTCCATTCTTTTTCTTTCCTCTGTTTTTCTTTCTTATTCCTCTCTCTCTCTCTCTCTCTCTCTCTCTCTCTCTCTCTCTCTCTCTTTCTTCTTTCATTTTTTTGGTACCAGAGATTAACAAACACAAACCTTCTGCTTTACCTGGCAGGCACTTACCAGGCAGACACTGTGATGCTGAGTGATATCCCCAGCCCATTTTTTCCATTTTCTGATATCCAATTTGATCTCCTTTTTCAGAGTATTGTAGTTTTCAATGTAAAAATCTTTTGCTTCCTTTATTAGACTGATTCTTAAGTATTTCATTTTTTGCAATGCTAAAAAATTGTGGTAAGTGTGGTTTTCCCAATTTTCCTCTCAGTAAGTTAATTATTTTTTTACAGGAATGCTACTGCATTTTGAGTGTTAATTTTGCATTCATACTGAATATGAATCAAACCTAGAAGTGTTTCAATGACATTTTTGGAGTCTTTTATGTAGACTATCATCTACAAAATTATGTAGCTTAACTTCTTCCTTTCTTTCTTTATTCTTTTTTTCTCTATCTCTTGTCTAATTGCTCTGGCTAATGTTTCTAGAAATGAACCCATTTCCCTCACCTTGTACTAAACTAATAGGCTAATTTTGATAATGGATCAAAAGTCTAAATATTAAGACAAAACCACTAAATCTGATAGGAAAGAATGGGTAAAATGCTTGAAGACATAGGTATAGGCAAATACTTTATGGAAAAAAACCTCGATCGTGTGGTAAATATCACAAAAAAACAAATGGAATCTCATCTTATTAAAAAGATTTTGCACATCAAAAGACATCACCAAGAGAGTAAAAAGACAACCGATGGTGGGAAAAACATTTTTTCCAGCTGTTCCTCAGATAAGAGTCTAATACCTAGAAAACATAAAGAACTGAAAAGAATAAACCCCCTCAAATTTAAAGACCCAATCCAGAAATAGGCATCTGAGATGAATATGCACTTCTCGGATGAAGACATATGAATGATAAATAAACATATAAAAATGTTCAACATCACTGGTCATCCAAGAGATGCAAATTAAAACAAAGCTAAGGTTCCATCTTACTCCAGAAAGAATGTCCGTTATCAGAAACCAACCAATAGCAATGCTAATGGGGCTGTGGAGAAAAAGAAACCCTTTTCCACTGTTGACAGAAGTGTAGACTGATGGAAGCACTGTGGAAGGCAGTGTGGATTCTCTTCAAAAACTGGGACTAAAGGTTCCATTTGTTCCAACTATTCCCCTTCTTGGTAACTTCCTGAAAGAACTACCACACCAATATATGCACACTCGTGTTTATAACAGCACAGTTTGTAGTAGCTAAATCTTGGAAACAGCCCAGTTATCTATCAATCAATGAATGGATGAAGAAAATATGATTTTTTTAAAACATTGGAGTCCTCATCTGTCATAAATAAGGATACATTTGAGACTTTCTAGGTAAATGAATGCATCTTGAAACTAAATCAGATACACATGTAAATATATTGTCACATTGATGTAAGAAACTGAGAGTGTAAATGAGGATCAAAATATATAACAGGTATTGTGAAATAGAAAAAAAATATGTTCAAATGGGAAAGGGAAATAGGCAGTGATAGAGGGAAAGAAAGAGAGACAAATTTAAAAAAAAATGAGAAAAGTGGGGCAGTGATTTAGTTCAGCGACTTAAGCACCTGCCTGGCAAATGTGAAGTCATTAGTTCAATTCCCTGTAGCAGAAAGAGAGAGAGAGAAAGAGAGAAAGAGAGAGAGAGAGAAAGTGGAAATGGAAATGGAAATGGAAACTAAGATTTTGTTAATGGGGGGAGTGGGATGGAAGTGAGGGAGGGGAAGGAGAAAAAAAAAGAATCAAGCTATATTGGTGTTGGTACAAATTCTCTATGACGAATGTGATTACTATGAGTGTATAAATTATAACATTAATCTTAATTAAAATACAAAAAAGTTAGGGAAAACATATAATAAAATGTCTATTAAGGAAATCTGCCTCACTATAGTAACCATTTTGCTAACTAGATGTACGCCATAACATTGTATTGTAAACCACAAACACATAGAGTAAATAGTACCTTAAAATTAAGTTAAAATAAATACGTAGAAATTTTAAAAATAAGACCTTTTCACCTAGGTTTTAGAACATGCATAAATTCAATGTAATCTTAGGCCTTTTAATGTGGGAAATTTTTAAAATGTTAAAATTTTTATAAAGCTACATTTTCAAAATACTTTCAATCAATAATAAAACTAAAGCATTCACAATTTACCTCAAAATATTTATATTACTGTGTCTGAAGAAATAACAAGACGTTTGATTACTTTTCTTGGAAAAATGTATTCTACCATCATTAATACTGTTAATCAGAATATTACATTACATTTGAGGTATGAACTCTTCTAATTTAAAGAGTATATATAATTCAATCATACAAAATAATAAGGTTGAACTAAATTGTAATATTGCTTTATCATTTGCATTTAAATATTAGTTACATCTGAATTTGAGAAAGATGAACCTAGTAAATGAGATTTCCTTTTTCAGGTAAAGCACATCACAGTTCTTTTAATTTAGTCCTCTTGCTAAATAAATTCCTATACTAAGTGTTATCTTGAGGCAGTCACAACATACATCTAAATCACCAGAACTTCATAACATGTATACAACAGTTACTGTGTAAGAAAGTTTCAGTCAATGGTAGACCACATATTTGACAATGGTCCCATAAGATTCTATTAAAGTAGAAAAGTTCCTATAGTCTAGTGATACTGTAGTCACTGCAATGTCATAGCAAAATGTGTTACTTACATCTCTGAGGTAATGCTGGTATAAGTGAACTTATTGTACTGCCAGTCATAAAATTGTTAATACATATGTTTAGGTATACTGCATAATATTTTATAATGATAAACAATTATGCTCTAGGTTTAGGTATATACTATGCTATGCTTTTCATTTTCTAAAGTGTACTTCTACTAATTAAAAATAACTTCACTGTACAAGAATATATTGCATTATGGCTTAGTGTCATACATCAATTGTTGACAGGGTCTCTTGACTGCATAGGATGATCAGGAAGTCAGCATACCAGGGTGACAGCTACTCATCTGTGTTTACTGAGCCACTATTCACAAAAACTAAGACATGGAATTGACCTCAGGGTCCATCAACAAATGAGTGGATGACTAGACTTTGGTATATACACATGATGCAATATTACACAGCCATAAATAAGAATGAAATCCTGTCATTTGCTACAATCCATGTAGAAGCATTATGTTATGTGAGATAATATACATAAATACTCAGGTAAGTATTTCATGTCTTCTCACCACACTCTGGGAGGCAGCAGAAAGATTTTCAGTGTAAGGCTGACTGGGCAACTGAGTAATTTAATGAGATCCTATCTCAAAATAAAAATCACAAATAAATAAACAAGTAAGTGTTAGAACTGTAGCTCAGTTCAAAAGTGTTGGATCCAACCATCAATACTGCGGATAAATTGATCCAAATTAAGAATGCTAACTAGAGGTTGGCAAGAGTAAGTAAAAAGAAAGCTGGATTTGACTGGCGCAGTCTGTATGCATATTTTGAAAAAGCACACTGAGCCCTATTAAAACACAATTAATACATGTTATCAAATTTAAACGAAAAAGATCACAAAGAGTTTTTAATCTCTACCATCTAGGTATGTACACTCTTAGTGACAAAGTCACCCAGTGATAATTTCTCAAATCATCCCTTTCCTTAAGTAATGCATGACTGTATAAGCGAGAAATAGCTTATTTTAAATCTTTGTGGTTTTTTTTTTTTTTTTTTTTGTGGGGAGCCACATCTATGAGAATAGAGGGCCTGGGAAGGAAGGGGGCTGGGGTGGGCCCCCCATTTCTAAATCTTTAAAAAAACGGTTTCAAAAACAATTTTCAAGTTACTAGAAAACATTCATGAGTAATGATTAGTGTGACAATACTAATGATATCAAATAGTTTCTTCTGAAATAATACATAACTTTACAAAAGTGAAAGTTTGACATTTGTGTGAAGAATTTAACAAAAGTATTTTTCACAATAGGAAATGGGGAATTGGATAATTAAAACTAATGAAATTCAAATACTTCATTATAAAAATTAGCAAATATAAGTGTACAGGTTCATATGTGTTTTTATATATGTAACTGTCCTCAATTTTTTGGAATAGGTAATATACTATATATATATATATATATATATATATATATATATAGTCTCTATAGAAATTTACATAATACAAACACAAAGTTTCAAAATGTTGATGCAGACAGAATACAATGCAGCACATTGCATAAGCATATTTTGAAGTTGATTCTACAAAATCATGCACATTTAAAATAATTTTGTTTGCTTGATCTACACAAAAGACAAGAGGCATAATTAATTTTGGTGTATTGTATTCCATTCTTCCTTTACTAATAGTGTCTATCTAGCTACTGATTGAAATCACCTGGGGAATTTGAGTAAAATAGTGCAATCTTTCTGGGTTATAGATTTTAATTTGATAGAAATGAAATGTTATAGAGATTTTAATTTAATAGAAATGAAAGGAATCTAGATACGGAGATGTTTTAAAGGACCCTCAAATGATCCCTTATTGAAAGATGTAAATGATCACTACAGTGGAAAAAGACAATAGCATTAGAACCATGGCAGAATGTCTTAGCCAATATTTTGCTACCTTCAAGTCTTACATTTTTCACTTATGTACTGTATGTATGTGTAAAATTTTGTGCCATTCATGCTTATAGAATCAAGGCTGTGATAAAAAGCAGTCAATTCACATTTGATTTTATTTCTATATAACCTCCACTTCAAGGATTCATTCATCATCCATCTATCTATGGCGTGCCGTCTTCATAGAGGCATGGGGACAGGAGCGTGCATAGAGGATGGGGACAGGAGAGTGGAGTCACTGAAATGACATTGATGCCTTAGTACCTAGCCACGTGATGAAAGGAAAGGGTCTTCTCCAGGCACAGAATGATGTCTGAGCTAAGATCTGAGGAAAGATTAAGATCCACTTGGTGATAGAGTTTTATTGGTAGAAAGAATATTCTTATAAAAATCTTGAACCAGGAAGAAAAAGAGCATTATCTAAGAATACTCAGATGACAAAAGGGGAAAAAAGGAGTTTAGTTACAGGCAACATTAAACACATTAAGGCCAAATAGAAACTCATACAATGTGGAACCTTATATGCTAACAAGAGTGTATTTTTTTAATCTTATGCAGTATATAAACTGATAAATGTTTTAAGATGATGCAACTATAGTTATTGTTCAAAATATATGACTGTGGTATGGAGAAGAGATGAAATCATGTCAAGTGTATATGAAATATGCTGGTTTCATGTCCTGATGTGATAGAAATTAACATTAAAAAAAGAAGAGAGTCAGGAAATATATGTAAATGAAAAGACTGAATTTCTAGATCTTTTTTCTTATATATTTCCTCAATCATTCCATCAACACATCTGTTTTTTTCAAAATCATATCTTCCATAACACAGATAAGTGCTATTGAAACTTTATGTGCTAATTAGAGGTACTGCAAAAGGTATCTTGGAAGAGGAAGCAAGTGAACTGGAATTCAAAGGCTGATAGAATTTTGACAACCACAGATGAAAGAGATTGAAAAAAGCCCCACAGAATCGCTTACCTAGAAAATTCAAGGGCAAACACAGGCTAATTATGGTACTAAGTAGACAGGCATTTTTTTAAAACTGGTTGTTATGGCAGCCCTAATTGTTGTGGTAACTGATCATTTATTTTTGTCTCTGTACATCCACCACAGCCTTGAGGCAAAGCCACCCTTCTTGCAGTCCCCTCCTAGACCATGACCGCCTGTGGCTCAGGTAGTAATGCATGCCCATGTCCAAACTGGAGCTTTCATTTTTTTCCAACTTCCTGTATGTGTAGCCAAACTTTTCTTTGGAGTAATTCCTGTCCAAGGCTCTCCTATCTAATCCTCCTTATTTTTATTTTTACACCACAGGAGTTAATCTTAAGTTTTTCTGTACCCTCTGCTGCTTCCCTACAAGCTCTGTTCTTCTGTTCACTATGAAATCTCAAGAATAGCTGATCTAATCATTGAATTTCCTGTTTTGTGAACTTGAATTTGCACAGCTGTTAAAGGAAAAAAAAATTAAAGATAAATTTGAAAAACAAAAGTTTCAGGGCAGCACATGACTATAGTGATTACTTTAGATAAGTAATTTTAGGTGAGATCTAAGGAATTACTGAAAATTTTTGATCAAGAGAACAGTCTCATAGGATTGTACTCAAAGCAAATTAATCAGACCCGTGTTAGGATCACAATAGGGACTCTGTAGAGAAAATAGTAATGTTGTCTTTAATATAGCAAGCAAACACCAAAACAACTGTTTTTTTTCCTCTAGATGAATAAATGAAGACAATATGTAAACAAATGCCTTAGCTAAGATCTATGGTCACTGAGATAAACTAATAGAGGAAACACATTGGAATGAAAAAAAATAGATCTAAGTTTTATTATTAAATAAATATGAAAAGTAAGTAAAATGCATTGATTTGCAAAAAAAATTGTTGATTTTTTTTCAAATTAAGAAATTAAGATCTTTAAGTAGTCTACATAATTGCAAAGTTATTATACCTTCGATTGCTGTGATACTGACTTTAACCATTAAACAAATGTTTTAATGGAAGACTATTTTGACTGTATTACAAGAAGTTCAATACTAACATTGCTAGGTTTTCAGGTATCACAATATCAGCATTATGAGATTCCATATTTGCATGCCTTAATGACACAGAAATATTTGAAATTTAATATGCTAGCATACTTCCCTTCTATTCACTTTAAAGAAAGGGCTATTAGTAAAATCAATGAAAAAATTTCCCCAACAGCTTATCCCCAGCTTACTCCAGCCTTGTCATAATCATTATCAAAAATATTTGATTATGCAGTGCATTACTCAGTAATTAAAAGAAAATTTAATCCAAAATACAAGAAATGTGAAAACACTTGTTTATAATTTAAAGGGGGTCAGGGACATATCCATTTTATATATACAAAGATCTGGGCTTAATGTAACAAATGCCAAATATTTGAAGATTAATGTATTTTATCAAATGAATTAATTCATGTATTTAGAGTGCTATAAAAGTTTATACCATCATCTGCCTTCCAAATGTTAACTTTTTACCTAGTTTGGATTGCAAACCCTCTATACACAAAATCTATTTATTATATCCTCCCTGAACGTATTGCTGTGTAAATTGATAGACCAGCAACTTCCAGGTCATCTTTCCGTTGTCTATACAAAAACCATCCTAATGCCAATGCAATCAGGCACTTTTTTGCTCATATCCATAGTTTATATGCTGTCTGTTGTTGTACATTATCTTTAAAACACGGTGTTGTTCTATTTTTTCAATTCTATTTTCGCTACAACTTTTAAATACTTTACTGTGTGACATATTGTTAATGCACATTTCTGATATGGCTTATCTGATGAAATTACCTGGTTCAATTCACATCTACCTCAAAGAAAATATAATCTGCAAGGTTTCTGGTTACTTTATTTCAAAAAATTTTTTAGTGCCTATGTGTAGAACATAGTTTACATTCCATGTGGGGAGTTGGTACATGCATAGTTTCCCATTTCTTTAGTAAATGCTTTCTTCTCTTCTATATCTGTGAAAGACTGAGCTTATTTACAAACTTATAAGATATTAGAGTCACACTAGATAACAATACTTAAGATACAAGAGTCACAATATTAAAAAATATGTACCATTCAGATTATTTATAAAGTAACATGTTTATCTAGTCTATATATCTCATAAACTAATACAATATTTCAGCTATGATGTATATGAAATAACAGATATAGTTTTAATATAACACTTCTTTCTATTTATAGTTATTTCAAAATATCTATTTGTATCTACTAAAGAAATGCACTGTTGATGTTAGTTCCATCAAGCATTTAATATAATTAATTCATCAAACATTACTTTATCTCGGGTGTAAGTACTAATTACATTTCAATAATTGCTAAATTAAAATTCAGAGATAGGATTCTGTCTTTATATTGAATGAAAGTGAAGGAGTCGGTTAGTGGAAAGATTACTGATTTTGCAGGCTGATTGCTCAACTCAGTCCAATCATTTATTAGCTATGTGATTTTGTGGAAAATCTCTTTGATTTTCACTCTGTAAACTTAAAATTTTTAAGTCTATGTTGTACTCAGGGGCTACAGGGAGAACAATTACATAGAGGACAAAGAATTTATCATACTGTTTTATGATGGCCACACAGAATTAAATACAAGAAAGTGCACGAAATCTGTCCACAACACTAAAGGCCAAGAAAATTCAGCTGAGGGTCTGGATCTCACAGAAATGTCCTGTATGCGTCCAGCTGAAGACCTAGAGCCCATGACAATGCCTCCCACAAGTCCAGCTGGAGGTCTAGAATCCACGAAAAGGACTCACGCAAATCTGTTTTATGGATCTGCACTGGGAAGGCCTAAAGGTCAGTGGTGGAAGCTAGAAAGTCTATGCTAGCAGGGTAAAGGATCTGTGCCAGTAGGTTGAGAGTTCTACAATGAGGCCAAGAAGTGACAATCAAGAAAAGGACCAGGGCTGCCCTGAAATGTACTACTGCTGTCCTCAGCAACAATGAGGTCTCGAGCTACTCTAATGATGAGAACAGTCAAGTACATGTCAGGAAGCCAGTGTGACAAGCTTCCTTGGAGATTAAACAGCATACACCTTCCCTCCAGAGCTAGGGAGTGATGCTCAATGTAAGAAGAGCTCCCCAAAGTGAACCATAGCCACTCTCAACAACAAAGTCCCAAGCTCCTCTGAGGATAATGCCAGAATCCATACTGGGGAAGCTAGCCATGACAAGCTCTTCTAGGAGAACCAATTCTCCAAACAGTAACACTTAGGAGAACCCACAATAACCTGCTTTTCCTCTCCACATCTCCCTTTATGCTGGCAACTTTCCTCAGGTGGGCCACCTACATTCAGCACCATGCTGATTTAACTCAGCTGGTGTTAACCTGACCACCAGTTTGTCGTTGTTGTTTGGTACCAGGATTAAACTCACAACCTTGCACTTGCCAGGAAGGCACTTACACCACTGAGCTAAATTCCTGGCCTGACCATCAGTTTTTAATCTATTAACAGGTTGTGAGTTCTTTTTCTTGGATTGTTTCAAGAAAAATTTCATATTAAGTTTTTAATTCTCATGATGTATAAAAAGATTTCAGAGCTGAATTAGTATTTTTATACTTGGATTTCAAATGTTATGGCAAACTGTCAAAATGATGTGTATGGTAAGATGTTACAATTTTGAGTAGCATGCTAGGTGAAAATGAAACTAATAACAAGGAGATATTCTGACAATGGAAAGCTAAATTTATTTATAGCTCTGTTAGCCTCATTTGATAGTTAATTTCACAGAATCCAATAAACAAAATTAAAGTCAGGATTTCTTATATTATATTCACTTGAACACAGTTGCTTTTTTCTTTTAAATCCAACCCCAAGTTATTTATGTGTCAGAGATAAACAGGTAATTACATTATCAGGCCACTCCAGTGAAATGTGGTTGTTAGACATTCCAGGTATTTTGCTGTTGGGCTTTCACTTTGGGTCTATAGTTATTGGAAGATATATTAGACTATAGGAATAAGAAACAAAATAACAGTAATAACAATAATATCAATAATAATAATAATAGTATAAGTTGAAAATATGTATGTTGATCACCAAAGACTATATAACATGTAGTTCAAATGATTATTTGCATTTCCTGACTTTGGCCTCCTAGAAGCTGGAAATATTAGCACATATTCTCAGTCTTCTCAAACTGAAACAAAACAGGGGATCTGCATAAAATGGATCTTTTTCCTATGGGATTCTCATCAGGGTACAGAGAAGTTTACCATTATTTTACAATAGAACCACTGCCTTTCTAACCATCTATCAGAATCCCATCATTAAGTATCCTTTTGTCAAACTGACTTGGGGCAAAGTGAGCCTATAAACTTAGATCAGTGAAAACCTTTAATTTTATTTCTGCTCTACTCTACCATAATTGGAGTAGAATGCTCTTGAATTGAATGAAATTTATAGAATTTTAAAGCTCTCAGGACTTGAAGGTCCAGGCAGTATTCACAACCAGTATAAAAGGAAGACACCAGCTCTGGCCAGAAAGAAAAATATAATAACCTATAACTTTACACATCCTGGATAATTGCTGGAGAATTTCCAAATTATTTAAAATTAAAAACTTTAAATAGGATTTATTGCATACACAGATATTTATGGAGATCAAAAAATATTTAACATTGAATATTGACTTAAATAAATACATTAATTCTCCTATATTTTTCTGGTTTGGGAATATGATGGAAATGAGGATTGATATTGAGATACAACTGAATAGCACTGAAAATTAGTGACAAAATAGCTGAAAGCATAAAATAGTCAAATATGTTTTTTGAAAGAAAAGGGACTAAAGGAAAGATCTTGAACAATGATTTGGTGAATAATAGTCACAGAAGAGAAGGACAGTGATAGTATAGATATTTCAGCACATATTAGAAGAAAATTCCTAGAACCAAAGAACAAAAACCTTGATATGCAGATTAAAACATCCCAGAGGAGTTCCAAGTAGGTTTAATGAGGTTAATGAATGGAAAAATACACATAAACATATCTCTGGAAAATGCCTGAATATCCAAATGTCTTATTTTATAGGATTTTATAAAACTAGAGGGATAATGTATTTTACCTAAAGAAATTGGTTTTCCAAAAAATTCCTCATGAAATAATAAAGTTAAATGCTCCTGACAAGAACAGCATTTATTTATTGATTGAAAGTTTTAGTAAGTGTGGAGACTGAAATAGTATCTTGATGAAGTCTGTACAACTAAGGTAAAGAAAAGAGGAAATAAATGAAGATGACTAAAATATGTAAATAAGGTGAAAAGAACAAGTAATTTAGCTATGATATCAGCTATGAAAAAACTCATTTCTTGCAATAAAATTGTTATTTTAAGACTGTAGTCATTTCACTTCACTTTATACCACCAGCCAATTCTATCTTGCTCCCTGAGAGTATCTTATTTTACTTGTGGGACCCCATTTTCCTTGTCACTGAGCCTTGGGAGGAATTTCTTTATTTTATTTAAACAAACTCCCATGTGACAGATCTGGATAATTTTAACCCTTTTTCTTTAAAAGAACTCTTTCTCATGTAAATTGACTCACACTCTTCCCAGAAATCAGTTCTAACCAACACAGAAAGTTTTTGTAAACAGTTTTCTTATAACCTTGCCCAAAGACAATAATGTCAACTCAAAACACTCTCTTTTTAGGTAACTTTGGTGACTATTAGTTAATTATTTAGCCCTAGATTACACAGGAAGAGTTAACACTGGAACAAAATGTCTGAAGTGAAATGGAATGGTTTTAAAAACTTCTATATGGGCCTAGGGAAACCATTATTGATATTCTCTTCAATTATGTAGCTGTGCCAAATAGATATAAAATATGTTAACATTTTAGTAATATATATTTTAATAAATTATTCAAAGCTAGTTCATGAATTTAATTTTTATATTGGACATAAAACTTGAATCTTCTGAATTTCTAGAAAAATAATGTGTACTAAATTAGATAGTGCCTCACAAAAAGACAATGGAAACATACTAATTTTAGAAAATCATATTGCTTAATTGAAATAAGACTATAGGTATGATTAAATAATATTTATTGAGATGAAGCAGTCATTTTGGGTTAGACAAGGCATCTCTAAATCCAGAAACTAAAGCTCTGTGTCACACAGGATACAATGAGAAACAGAAAAGAAATTATTGTTATCAAGGAGGAAGAGCTGAAGGTGAGAATCATAAGCCCCTCCACCTTCTGGAGTCTTCTCAAGCTAGAAGAAACAAGGAAGGGCTCCTAAAGCCTTTCAAGGAAAAGTTTCCTTAGTATCACCATGATGTTAGTTTTCTATCCCTAAAAGTTATAAAATAATGAATTTTAAGCAATCACTCTAGTGATAATCTGTTACATTACCTAACAAAACTTAGTAGAGTAGGACAAACTCCCAGAATCAAGGATTATTTTGTAGATTATTAAAGATTCCCCAGTAATCCTCTCAATTTTCTCCTTTTAACTTCCACATGGTACTTGATTAGTAGACTAAAATGGACTAAAAAGTTAATTGGAAAATCTGTCTCTTTCTGCAAAAGAAAACAATATATGCATATGAATACATAGGTAAGAATATATAATATTCTAAAGATTAAACTTAGAAATGTATAAATAACAATAAAATATAGAATTTCAAAAATAGAGGTTTAAAAAAGTATGTAATATATTTTTATTTATGTTTTTGTAAAATATGACCCATAGCTCAATGCAAATAATATTCAAAGACAAGAATGTGAGCCAGATAAAGGAAGGGAGGAGGGATAAACCTATTTGTGTAAATACACTTCGTCTTATTGTGGAAGAAATTCCCAGAGTTGTCCCCATAAATTTCCTTCATAAGTCATTACCCAGAGCTCAGTTATAAACGCATCCCTATACTACTAAATGACACTTAGTAATGACTTGTCCGGGGTCTATTACACTGCATCCTGTCTATTACACTGTAAAACTGGGGCTATTTTAGAAGAGATCAAATGAAGCAGATGGTAGCTATACAATTAACAATGTCCACCTTAAGACTGAAAAACTGGTGAAATTTAACCTGTCCAAAGATATAATAGCAAATAGCAATGTTGGTATAAACTGATTTCATAGATAGTCATATACTACTTTTAAAAATATGTTATAAATTGACAATTGACAAATTACAGAATCTTCTTACATTCCATATATTATGCATATCACATACATATATAGTCTTATTGTAAAGTACGCCTTCCTTTCAAAAACAGAAGGTATATGAGAAATAAGTATTCTGTTTTAGATTAATTATAAGTACACATATTAGTAGTTACACGATTTTAAAAAGAATTATTGAAAATTAAAACAAATATATTTTCCATAGCAATGTGTTTTTGTCTCAGCTCTAACTTGGAATTGTTTAAAAAATATTTTCTAATGCAAGCAAATATGATTTTTTTTAAACATGCAAATGACTTTTTTGTAACCATGGAGGCCATTATACTTTACTTAAACACTAATAAGTTTTACATAGTTACAAAGTAAACTCCACCAACATAACTTAAATTCTTTTAAGAAATATCAATTCACACTGATAGTCACTTTAAAATCCTTACATCAATATTAATTCCACAGAATTTTATTAGATGAATCTACAGAAGATCTGTCATAAGACTTGATGCTCTGAATTGATGCAAAATTTATACATTTTGTGGCCAGTTTAACTTCAATGAAGAGTCAGAAAGTGCATGGTTTCAGACAGTGAGTAAGGCAGATGAGGACACACCTTAATGCTTTGACAAACTTGCTTTTCCAAAGCATAGAACTAGGCAGCAAAATTCACTGTACTTTTGATCATATGGCACAAAAACACTCACAAAAGAGTATTTCCAGGACTGCATTTGTGCCAAAAGGAAGGATATTTGCATTGAAAGGAGTGGGAGTATACTGAGAGGGATTAATGTTAATATGACTTTTACTATAATTTAATTTCAACATTTAGTGTATATTTTGATAATCTGATTCCTCATAACAGATTAAATTTTCAGAAGCACGTTTTGCTGCAGAGAAACTTCATATGTTTTCCACTGCTGAGAAAATGCAGAAAAGGAAACTTCATAATCTGATCTACAATATCTGTACTCAAACATTTTTAAAAATTGTATCTGTTATAGATTGCTGAAGTATTCAAATATGTAAAATAAAATAGTAATATTTATGTTTCATGTAATTTATCTTTTATGATAATTCTTACATTACAAGAAATTAAAATTTCACTGGATACTGACTATAACAAGTATAAAAACTTTTAAGAGAAATGTTTTATGAAGTCTAAGGTCAAGGATAGCATATCATATGCTTTTAGTCATTAGATAAATATTAGTGCAAAAAATTCTATTTGACAATGCCTTGAAGATTAAATTTTCCCATATTTGAGAACAAATTGTTTCTCCTACATAGTCAACTTCAGTTTATCTGAGTAAAAATCTAGTATATTATTAACCTCATTGGAAAATAACTTCCATAGTAATAAATTCATCAATTAATTCATTGTTTATCATTTCTTGATATAACTGAGCTTTCCTGTTTATCCTATGTTGTACTGATAAAAAATAGAAAACAAAATGTCTGAATTTCAGATGTTTATGGAAATTGAATGTGTGGTTTTTCCTCTTTATAGGAAAATAACACTTTTTAAATGTTCTTAGTAATGATTTTCTGTAATAAATGGCAATGCTTTGGCTTCATTTAACAAAGCTCTACAGTGTTAAATGTGCTGATAATGATGAATATGCTTGAAACTTTTGGTGGTTAAATAAAAATTCTTATTCTAGAAGCTATTACAGTAAGTGTGAAAATGCTAAATCAGTTATTATCTGCAATCATGCATAATTGCAAACCATACACCAGAAGTACAAAGGAGGGAACAATGGGCCTCATATAGTATAAAGAAAATCTTCAAGAAAATGACATGGACTCAACTGGTAACTGATGAATATGAATTTTGTATTCAGGAACTTGAGAATGGGTCAAGCAACGTAGAGTCAATATTTTGTGCAGAGTAGGCCAAACATATGTTTGTGGTGTTTCTACCCTGCACTTTGTGTGGTATCTCATGCAATAGAGGAAAGTAGCAGAGTTGAAGATAGTATAAGAGACAAACTCTGTTGCATGGAGGAGTTTGTACATTTTGTATAGGTAAACCAGAAATCACTTTGAAGACATTAATTTTAGTGTCATGGGAATGAAAAAAAATTAAGGTAATAAACATCTGTCCTGTTAAATTTGAATACAATCTTAGCCATTTTCCTTAGGAGAAATGTACCCTAGCCTATATTTGCTGTTTAAATATTGCAAGTATGGGTTGCATAAACAAATGTCAAACATATACATAATCATCATGTGTCCTTTGGGCATCTGTGATTGGCTGATCTCACAACTGTACTGCTTGAAAAAGGTAATTCTGGTCTGCAGCCATATTTTCTTCCTCTCTTTACCATCCATATCCTCTGGTACATATATCTTTATATCAAATTAATCTGACTCCACTATTTCTTGTATAACTTCCACTTTTCCATGCTGTGCTACACATTTGTTCATTCTAGATTATCTCTACAGTTAAACCATTATTTAACAAAGAGCCTATAGTGATTTGTGAAGAGTAGAAAAACAGAGATGTTTTCAATATTTTACAATGGCAACATTTTTTTGTAGTAATAGTGGGGAATGAACCTAAGATTCTCATTGAGCTACATTTCCAGGCATCCCACGTTTTTGTCCTTAAAGTTATTATTCTGAGACAAGATCATGCAAAATTCCAAATTTTCCAGGTTGAGAATCAACTTTAGATCTTCTTGTTTGAACTCTAACAGTTCTGCGACTATAGAAGTCCACCCTCACCCTCACTTCCGCTTATTCACTGTTTTAAAATATACATAAGGAAAAATAATCCACTGCTATAATTAAATTTTAATGAGCTATTTATCTTTGTCTCACTCTAAATCTTTACAGGGATGCTGAAAGGTTAATATATCTTCTATAAATTTCTAGGTTGAGGTTGAAAGTTAGCTAAGAACATTAGTCTATCATTTTATGCTCACCTACTTTCAAAGCAGCAATTGATCTTTATTAACAGATTCATGGTAGCTGCTTGTAACTAAAAGTACTTATGAAAATCTAAAATTTAAAACAGGTATTCTTTTGTCAAGAGGAGTTAATAGTGGAGAGAAACAGGTGGATAGCTATAGATTTTAGCATATCTTCAATGGTGAAATTATAAGTTTATACATTTAATAAGTACATTTGCACAAGTTTGATTTAACAATGATAATGCTATGTGACTTTACTCCTTGACAAAGTTATAAAATTAGAGAGAAGTGAATGAAAATGTGAAGATACTATTTCCTTATAGCAAATAACAGTTGTTGTTCTCATTTATATAATTTTAGTACTGCAAAATTTATAAATAAAAATATAAAGAGAAAAATAATTGCATTAAACTCAAGATTCCAGGACTCTAGGATGTGTGTGTGTGTGTGTGTGTGTGTGTGTGTGTGTGTGTGTGTAGAGATATCAAGAAAAATGTGATTTACTCATCGCAGGCCTGTTGTATCTATGCAGTTGTGATTAAACTGAAGCTATTAAAAACACAGAAAGAATTATTTGAAAAAAGTGAAAGGAATTTCTCCCAAGTCCCTGAAACATCTTTGTTTGCTATTCTCTCTTCTTTTGGTTCTGGCTAGATATGCATCATTCCATTTAAAAACCCTTAATGATTTACCCAATGCCTTGAGTTGTTTTTTTCTCAAATCTGTGCAAAATAAAAGTAAACTAAAGCATAGAATTGGATTCAAAAAGTTCCGAGTACTCCTGTAACTTTGAATGAATTCCTTCAACTATGATCTTCAGGGTTTTATTTGTAAAATGTGATGAAAATAATAACACCTCAAAGAGGCTCTTGCGAAGATTAAATGAGACAATGTGTTTAATGTGTCTGAGACATTTTTAGTTATTTTTTAAGTAATTCTTAGTTTAAACTGTCTTGGTATAATGAGGGTCTATAATAAGTTCAAGTAAAAAACATCCAGGAAGGAACAAAGTTTCGGTCTAGAATTGCAGGAGTCCAATTCTTCCTTACACTGTCTTCTTACTGTACTCCTTATTCTTATTACTTTAAATACTGACACATTATAGTCACTTTATGTGACAGTTATCAAAATCAAGTATCAAGTAACTGTTTTAGGATGTTGAATAATCAGTATATTTTAATAATCAGTATATTTTAATATGGATTATTCAGTTCTAATAGTAATTTATGAAAAATGCAACAAATTATAATTGGTAGGTTCAAAATAAAAATCTATCTCACCACAATATTTGTTTTTATTATAATACATAATTCACCATATTTTTGTTATAACAATGAAACAAAATGGTAGACTGAGGTTTAAAGAACCAAATGATAAGGCTATTGTTTAAATAAATACAGAGCTTAAAGAAAAAATAAAAAATGTAAGTCAAAGCACATGTCTTTTTTTTTTTTTCTGGTGTTTTTGAGACAGCGTCTCATTATGAAGTTCGGGCTGGCCTTGAGCTCACTTTGTAGCCCGAGGCTGGTCTTGAGCTTGCAATGATCCTCCTGCCTGAGCCTCCGGAGTGCTGGGATTACAGGTATGTACCACCACACCCAGATAAGCATATTTTTTTTATTAACATTCAGTGAAACTAAAAATTTAAAATAAGGTAATAATCTGGGGGAGATTTTGCTGCAGAGAAAAGTGATTAGTTAGTCAAGTAATTCCTATCAGAATCGGAATACTATTGAAAGATGTCAGCTGTTGTCATCTCATAGTGTTTTTAAATATATTTGATTGTAGAAATTTTATGTTCTCATGAAATTAGGAGGTTCTATTTATAAGGTTCAAGTCCTAAGGACAAACATCTTATGAATTTTATAAAGTTGTATTAGTAACCATAGTATAACAAAATTATGTTATAAGATTATAATTTTAACAAATTGCTCAGCAGGTTGTTTATTAATACTGGGGAGTTAAGTCATGGGCTTTTTAGAGTGCATTCAAATATAGAGATTCTACTTTTTAAGTTAACCATAATTTTAACTACTTTCCACTATAAAGAACTATATTGATTTTAATATTGTAAATCAAATAGCATTATTTGCAAATGTAGCAGAGTTTGAGAATATTTGTCATTGCTTTTTATTGACATAATAAGGAGGTCTATGTACTCACATATATTGAAAGCTGTAATATGTACCAAGGAATTCCAAATCTTATATAATAGATTTTAATATACATATACACAGTCACACACACACACACACACTCGCGCATAAAGGCTATGTTTGAAAGTTCTCCTCAAAGGCTCCCATGGTGGAAGCATTAGGAAGTAGAATTCATAGAAAGAAATTAGTTCATTAAAGGAAATATTGGGACCTCCATCTCTTCTTTTTTGTCCCTTCCTGGTCACAATTGAGTAAATAGGCCACCCACAGAAACAGGCCTGAGAGTCTGTAGAATAAAATGACTAAAACCTTGACATAAGATAACCTTTTCTCCTTTTAAGTTAATTATCTCAGATATTTCATCACAGAGACAGAAATCTAACACAGTACATATATATTTATATCATTCTACACACACTTATTATTTTGTGCTATTAATCACTCATTATGTAACAGCTTTATATCAGAGTAAATTTATTAATTTTATTTTGACATCATAAAAATCTCAATGAAAAGCTTTGAGAATTTCAATAGTGTATGTCTATTATAGTAACATACATATTTTTTTCAAGAATTGTGCTTTATCTTTGTTAAGTAAACCCAAGGAGAAATTGTTCTACAAATGAAAAATAATGTCAATAAGAATACTTATTTTCTATTTTTATGGAAAAAATAAATAAATTTTTCACTTTGTAAATAAAACTGAAATTCAGCAACACTTTTTGTATTATGTTGCAGGCATATTCCTCCAGTTCAGGTACTTGGTTATTTTTTTCTAATTATGCTATTTATTTCTCAGTGGACTTATAAATTTATTGTCTATAAATTTCTATGAAGCCTTATGTATACTCGAGGAGAGCTAAACTAATGATTTAATAGCCTACATAAATACAGTCCCTCGAATCTTTCCTCTAAGAATTATTTTCTACTTTTAATTAAAATCCATCATTTTCTCATGTACCCTAGTTTACAGACAACACCCCAAATACAATGATGAAAAACAATGCTGCTGTGAATAAGTCTGACTTTCGAAATGCTACTTCTACATGTAAAACATCACTTTAATTGTAGATTTACTTGCAATGATAGCTGTTTTTGTTGGTTTGATTTTTTTTTCTAGTTACAGGATGGGGTTCAAAGTTCCTCAGAAAGAGAACCTATATCATCAGACAGCTTTAGGCAACACAGGAGAGATTAAACATTAGTAAATATCAATATAAGATCATGTTTACATGGTAGATATGAAAAGAACAGAGCAATGGTCTTTCATGGAGGACATTTCCCTGAGAAGGAATTAATAAGGTTTCATGACATAATTTAGTTCCTGTGAGAAAAAATTACTATAAAAATAGGGAAGTCTAGTTTCCTAAGTCTCCTTGCTTCCTGTCTTGCCACAATCTGTCATCTTTGCTCATACCAGTCACTCCATGAGACAGGAGACCATGCTCCTGAACCCACACAACTGAGAAGAAAGTAAATCTCTTTCACTTATAAAGTACTCAGCCTCAGTTATCTAGTCATGATAACAAAATTGATGATGCCTAATTCAAAAGATTATAGTCAAGTTTGTGATATGAAAGTACAAATACAGGGGCTGGGCATAAACACCTGCCTGGCAAACACTAGATCGTGAGTTTGATCCCCAGTACAAAAAAAAAAAAAAAGTACAAATACATCCCTGCACGTTTTATATGTGATAGTAAGAGAGCATGAATATAAAAAGCTTCTTAAAATTTAATACTTTTAATCTACTGTGCATTGTATTATAACAATATTAATTTTTCTACTTTTGCCATTAAGTATTCTAAATAGTTCAGTTTGGTGGAAATGATTTTCATTTTATTTTGCCTTTCCTTTTAGACTATAGTATGAGTTAATTTTGCAATTTTTTCTTTGGTAGCCTCAAAATATAGTTTAAATTTTAAACTGAATAACAAACATTAATAGCTAGACCTTTCTTTTCAATGGTAATGCATTAGCATCACATTTTTTGTGTGTATTAACTTTTTAGAATCTGATACCTCTGAGGAATCATAGAATTTATTATCTATGAGTTACCTTTTATTACAAGTATCTTTACTCCTAAAGGTGCTTCTGCTATCTATTTGAACATCCTTATTTAAAACCACATTTTAACAAAATTACAGAGGAAAAGTTAGTTGAGGAGTCATGTTTGATCTTAATTGTTTCTTGAATGGAGTCTTTGTGGCCACTGAAAAGATGAAATGTTTTAGTAATGACCATTTATTTCTGTTAAAACTTACAGTTTAAGTAAGCAAAGACAGAAAGGAAGAGAAAAATACACTTACTTAAATCTTTTTCTAGGTGGAAGTGGTTGAATGATGAATTGTGTCTAATGAAACCAACAGAGACATCACTACAAAGAGAAAGACTAACTCAGCTTGCCATTATCCATGCCATTACTCATGCATGCATGCCTGAAATATTTTATTTTATTATTATTTTTAAAATCTTTTTTTACCCCCCCTGAAATATTTTAGAATATTTGCTAATAACACTTTAGAATGTTTGCTATTAACAAAAGACATCTGGAAAAGCAAAGCAAGACTATGCTTTGGGTCAACTGCCATGAAGTAAAAGCAGCAGCATTTCAAAAAACCAAATATATATATATATATATATATATATATATATATATATCTTTTAACATCTCTTTATATAGCATTCATGCAATAATTGTAACCATCAGTATTAATGCTTTTAGTCTTATTGAGGGCACTCTAAAATTATTAATGCATTTAAAAATACTTAACTTGCTACATGTAAACAGGGCTTAAGATATAATATTATATAAACCAAGAACTATGTACAATGAGTTTATATTCCAGAAAGAATGGTTTGAGCTTGGTTACAATTTGATTTTTTTTTAACTCAAATCAAAAATATGGTCTTTTGTTTTACAATCAAGGAAATATTTGGGGTAATTATATGAGTTTTTGATATAACTAAAGATATTCAAATAACTAAAGATTTATAGGACAAAGTCTGATAATGATCCATCAAAAAAATATCCAGAGCATTTTCCTAAAGTCAAGATGCTGTGACAAAATTCTTTATAAGGAGGTCATATCAGGGTACCTGTAAGTAAGTCACCAATGTACAGACATATAAAAAAATTAGTTCTAAATATTTTTAACTAAGTGACTTCCTCAAATAACAGAACCATGTATAACTACAAGATTAAGGGTATTAACCTAGAATTTTGTATGGTTATTTACATATCCATTGGAAATATTTAAGCTTTCACAAATCAATACCTTGAAAGTATAGCACATGATACAGTACTGGTTCTATACTATGTACAAAAAAAGAGAACAATTTTAAAAACTATAAAATGTACCTAAATTTGAGTGCAATCTCACTTTACGTATAACACAATCACCTTCATAATAAAAGAAATAATGCTAACTATTTATTGACTAAAACTAAATATGGTCTGATACTACAGGGTAACAATAATGTAGTTTGTGGTAGGATTTCCTGGGGAGCTAATAAAAGTTACTTATTAGTTAAATTGAAGGTTCAACTGGCTCTTTCAGGACCCTGACAATGAGTTCAGATGATATTATTATTATTAATTCTTAATAAGAGTCTCATATATAAGCCCTACAAAACCTGGCTCAGCTTTTAGGTCCTTCGTACCACTTGTGAAAAATGAACTTGATATTTTGCTAGAAGGAATAATACAAGAAGCCAGGCATAATGATCCATGTCTATAATCCAACACTTTAGGAGACTGAAGCAGCAGAATTAGAAATATAATCACAGCCTGGGGAAAAATTTAGTGACTTAGCAAGAAATGATGTCAAAACAAAAACTAAGAAACAAGAAAGGTGATGTGCTGTATAGTAGCTCAGTGCAAAAGCTCTAGGCTCGACAATCAGTATCACAAATATACACACAAAAAAAGACAAGTAATATAATGAATGATTGTAATGGTGTATCAAACCGAAGTTAACAAAAGAAAGCAAAGTAAAGTAAAACAGAAGAAAAACTTCACTCTGTATTTTCAAACAAGCTTGTCACTAAAGAGCTACGTGAACTGTAAGTTGTTCTCAGTTGTCTCATTCTTGTTAAAATTTAGATTTTGCAATAGATATTCTCATACAGTCTCTCAGCTATACGTCTTTGTCAGCACACACTTTTACTGTGATTGCTTTAGTACTCCATTACCACATGCACACTGGATTGGAAACTACTAGGGCTGAAGGAATTGTCTATTACTAAATTCAATGTGCATTTTAAATCGAGACGTTGAAGATTTCTGTGGTCACTGAGGTTGAATTAATCTATAAAAATGTTAAAATATGAAATTAAATCATATCCCCAGAGAAATTTAGAAAAGCAAAAGCAAGCAATAAATTAACATTCAACAGTGGAATATCAGAAAATGAAATAGTCAGCTTTCTTTAGTTGATTTAATATTTCCTCTTTTCTGTTAAAATCTTTCTGTGTGATTTACTTGAAAGAGTATATTGTCCTCATATTCCCTAAAAATCAAATCTGCTGACTTTTTAATTCAATAAGAAAGAGTATGGGGGTTCACACACTTTTAGGTGTAATTTGGGCTAAATTTAAGTAAATAGGACAATTTTACACAACATATTACCCCCAAATTAACATTTTATTATTGAATTTAAAATTCCAATTTAAATACTATCCCTGAGTAAAAAATTTACTCAGGATTTTTAAAAATCCTATTATGTATTCTTGTATCTCTGACCTTAAAGAGTTAACTATGGAAAAGAATGTTTGTCTTACTTTAAAATATTTGTATGAGATAATCCAGTATTATCAAAACCCAGTAACAGTCAAATTTCTAAACTTCCTTACACATTTTGGATTTAATTAAAAATATCCTTTTCTTCCTGAATTTATATATTAATCTCTCATGACATTTTTTTCTCACAGAAAATTATAAATGTGACTTCTTCATATCTAGATTTTATCCGTCAGAGTGTATTTGGTTACACTGTATCGAGAAGTAACTTTTACCTCTTTCTCTTTTTCTTTGCTTCTTTCTTTGCTGTCTTTTTTTTCTTTCTCTTTCTTTCTCTCTCTTTTCTCTAACCCCTTTCTCTCCATTTCTTTGTTGCTAAGACTACTAATAGTGATTCTATATTTTCAAGAGGAGCTACTAAATACAAATTCCAAAATAGCCTTTGAAACCGTGTAACTACTTGGATATGCTTATATCCATATTACATCTTATAAATAACAAGAAATATAGCATTTTTTAACTTTCTGTCTATTCAAAAATGTAAGGTGCAAGTGAAGATGAATGAATCAGTTAAGGTTCCCCAGAGAACCAGATTTAATATAGAAAATGAACGCTAGTTATACAAAGGATTGCAAGGCAGGCTTACAAATTGCCTCCAGAGTCAGGGCTGGATGAAAGAAAAAGCGTCACCTGTGTGCCGGAAAACAGAAGGTCCAGTAAAGAAGTCACAGGCCGGAAGCTCCCTTCAGAATCCCCCAAGAGTCCGAGTCCACCTACAGAGACTGAAGAATTCGTGCTGGAGGCTGAAAATTTCATGCTGAAAGCTGGGAAGTGGACTCCAAAAGTCGTGGTGAAGAAGAGCTCCTCAGAAGCAGCAAAGGTGAGACTTCCGTGCTTCCCCTTTCCTGTTCCATCCAGGCTACAAGCCCATTGTTTGGTGTCACTCGCCTCCAATGTGGCTCTTTCCTCTCGAGTAGCCCATCAGCAGACACACACAGAGCCGTGTTAAACAAGGCAGTTAGTTCTTTGCCTTCTTTTCTTTCTTTTTTGGGATCCTCCTCACAACCTCGCGCTTGCCAGGCAGGCCCTTAGGCCACTGAGCTAAATCCTGGCCCGCTAGGCATTTTTTATTCAAACCGACATCTCAATTAACTATGACAGGGACAAAGCCATCTACTCTGAAAGTTTGTTTTCATGTACCATAACCTGGTCAGAATTTTACTTATTTTATCAGTCAGGAGGAAAGAAAAGCTTATTAAACCAATAAAACTTTTAGTTAATTCCCAAAATACTCTTGCCTCTTTTTTATTATGTTGTATTTAAATATTTGATTCATTATATTGAGAGAAAAATTTAAATTACATTTCCTTATAAATTTGACAAATTTTAAGTTGAGAAAAGTATTAAAAAAACTGATTGTTGTTGTCTGGTAAGAAAAACTTTCTTAAGTAACATGGAGAGGATAAATTTATAACATAATTAGAGAAACAGCTATACTGAAGCAAGTGATCTTTTGCAAATACTGAATACTGACAGAATGACGTTTTCCATTCCAATATGTTAGATCAGAAATAAATATAAGGACTGTATTGATATTTTCTTCAGTACACTTATTACAGATTGACAGAGCCTATGTCTGAAGGTATCTTTTTTCTCATGTCATAGTTGAGAAATTGTTGCCCTAGCATTAGTTAAGTAAAAGCCTTTGCCTGTTAAATTTAAGATATGCATTTATTATTTTCTAGTTTCTAAGGCTGCTACAAAAAAGCCTGATAATCTTTTCCTACCCGGTATTTCTTGCTGCTCATTCATGTTCATTGTTCTTGTTAGCCTAGGTTTGTTGTTTTCCCACTATGGAAGGTATCTTGATCGTTTATAAATCTTTGACATTGTGAAATGTCATCAGATCAACTGAAATTTTTCTTTCTTTATTCATCTTTTTCCAGTTGCTTTCTGGGCTACTCATTTCAGAAAAATTCTTTCAGAATATTTATTTTCTTTCTTACCATCTTGGTAGTCTTCTAAAATGGCTGTGATTATCAAACATTCTGATGGTTAAGTTTGTCTCTTACCTATTTTATCATAATGTTAGTGTATATTTTTCTTACTAATTTTAAAAATATTGCATCAATTTTAGATTTTCCAATAATTTATTTACTATTTAATTGGAGCAAATATTTTATATTTGAGAAGGCACATCTACTTTTTCTTTTCTTTTCTTATAACTATTTGGTTTGAAGGTTAAAATATCATGACATCAATTTGAAGATATCAGATACAAATATGTTTTTTGATGTTTCAAATTATCAAAATGAATTGGTTTTTTCATAAAATATTTCACATGTGCATATATCATTACCTCTATCATCATAGCCTTTAGATATCTCAGAAGTCTTCATAGTTCATATTTCAGTAGCTTTAAGCAACAAGTAGTTGGAGCTCTATAAGGATAGGAGCTATGAATAATTTGAACATACTAAGGAAAGTGTTCTGTAAAATACGTTAATATGTATTCAACTTAGGGAAAATTTTTGTTATATTTGTGGCACACTCTACCATTTCAATGCAGCTTCTTTAAAAATTAAAATGATAACTCTTTCAATATTTTCTCTACTTTTACTCTTAGTAGATTTAGAGATTTTATAAGGCAAAGGTGAAAAAATCCTATGTGTGGTAAAAATACTTTTGAGTCTTATTTTTCAGTTACCATTATTATTATTATTGAAGTAAGTTCTTACTGTGTTTTCCAGGTTGGTCTTGAACTTCTAAACTCAAGCGATCCCTCTTTCTCAGCAGCTCATGTTGTTCTGAGTATGTAGCTAAATGCCTGAATTGTTTTGATTTTTGTATATTTTACTTTATATTGCCTCTTTTAGTAATTTAAGTGTGCAATATGGAAATATATATGTAAAGTTACAATCCTGTTCATGATACATAGGCATTGATTAACTATATCCAAATATAAAAGGAGACTTGAATTTCTAAATAAATGGAAAAGGAGCACAGACTGTTGGCTGTACTCTAACCCTTTCCTGGCTGTTATACTGAAGGGACAGACAGTCATGTTGCACATTAAAGCAACTAACACCAAAACTGTTTAAACATTTGAGACAAACACAAATAAGTTGTGACTTCCCGAGAGATAGAATTTCAAGACACTGAGTTAGGGGTGGACAGACTGCAGGAAAACTTGATTTGTACTCTATTCACAACTACCCATATTGCTTTCTTAGGAAAAGTTACTACATCTCCATACTGCTAGGCAAAGAAATATCAGTGCCAGTGAAAAACTTTCCAGAACTGCTTTGTTATATCAGGGACCTATCTGAGCACAGCTTGGATAAGCAATTACAAATAGCAAATGCAAACAGTTTCACTGGTCCTGAATGTTGCTTTCAGATATTAGAAACCAGTCCTAAAGTTATAGATTCTTATTTGAGGAAAAATATCTCAAGAGAATTTTTTATGTAAATATTTGTAAATAAAGTTTCATCTCTTAGTGTTATAGTTTAGGAATAAAAGCAGGTAAGTTGAATAAAGTCATCTCAGAGAGTCAAGACTGCAAGCCCTGTTGTTATTCACTATAAATTTTTGACTACGTAGAAAGAATATCACATGAGATTATGACAGTGATACACGGCATGAAATCTTTGATGAATGTAGGTTAAAAATCACTTGAAACACTGGTTATTAAGCTCATCAGGAAGGGTTAAAAGAGTAAAAAATATAATTGAAAAGATGAAATGGATTAAATAAAGAAATGTCAACACTGATGCAATAGAATTTCCTGGAAAACAGAAGAAGGTAAATTAAAGAGCATTAACTGCATTGGAGGAGCAGGAATCTGAGGACAAGAGTGTTTATTATATTTGGGTTCAACTCATAATGCCAACAGCCTGTGATTCAACAGACTGTGTAAGAATATGACTCTTCTTAGAGGAAGTACTCTGACTCATAAGAGAAAACAGAACACAGAGATGTGTCCTGTGTGCTTATGAATCTGGCTTCCACTGATTACATTGTGGATCACTGACTAAATCAAAGGCAGTTTTCTATTTACAGGGCTTTGACAGCCATCTACAATATACTTTGAGATGAGAATTTTTCTGGGAAGTGTGTTTTATGCTATGATTTTGCTACTAACCTAATCAGGTCTTAAGAGCACACACAAGAGCATTTAAAAGAAAGCAATAGTCAGAAAGTAAAACAGAAAATGCCAGTGACATGAAATATGAAGGTGGCATGATCTGCTTAGTAATGAACTGAAACAGAAGTAATAATAAAAAAATGAATAGGCTTACAGATGAATAAAGAGAACTACTGAGAAGAATTGTTATTGTCCAAAGCCTGTGCAAAACACTGCATTACATTTCAGATGTTTGGATACTTGTCTTGTTTGATTTTCTGCATTACCTTCCTTTCATGTGTACGATTATTTAATCCATTTCATCTTTTCAATTTTATTTTTTACACACAAAGAGGAGCAATCTAAGACAACCAACTTTGCTGTCTTGTTCAGAACTGGAGCCAGAGTCCCCAGCTTGTTGGATAAGATTTGAGGCAAACCATCACTCTAAACTATAATACAAGGCAATGTAATAATACATTGTAATGTATACAGAGCATTTAGTTGCTTATGTGGCATACTTCAGATCTTTGGAAATAATATGTTTCACTTTTAACAGTTCCTGTGATGCAAAGTACCAATTCATAAATTTATTCTTCAATAAATTTCTTCTGTTTTTTTTAGATGAAAAGACAATTTATGAAAAGATTTAATAATTATTAAAACTAGTAGATTATAAAAATAAATTTAATAACCTTGAATTGCTGATAAATCAAGAAACTGAGTGCTGGCTGTCACATATATAAATATGAAGTAAATTTGAGACTCACATGTCAAATTATATATATATATATATATATATATATATATATATATATATATATAATTTGTACCAGGGATTGAACTCATGACCTCATGTTTGCCAAGCAGACACTTAAGCTGCTGAGCTAAACTCCCTGCCCAACATGTCAAATTATATGAATCCAAATTCAATTCCTCAGCTTTCTCTATAGTAGAAAACAGATTAATCCTATTGTGTTGCCTCTTAGTGCCATTTGATGTGTCACTCTTGTTCACAGATTTTTCAGTGTGGGCTCGACTATGTTCAAAAATAGATAAACTTGCTATCCAGCACTAGGAAGGGCCTCTTAAGTTTTACTTAGTTCTTGCAACTATTTCTTTCTCTGGGCTATGGTACTTTTTTTTTTTTTAATAGATGATTCCCAGACTGAAAACTTTGAGGATAACTTCAGGTCTACTCACCTTGCTGTCTTTAATGTCTATCTCAACAATTTAAACAATATTAGTCAACACAAGAAAATATTGAGAACTTTCAAGAGAAAAAATGTTTGATATAACACCAAAATAACTTGTGGCCTTAGTATTGAATGTCAATATGCATTTACAATATCAAAAATTTGCTCATATTAATATCAGTAAAGTAAGAGATCTTACCTAGACCATGTCTGTGTGTCGACATTGGTGGTAACACAGTCCAAGTCTTGGTTTTGGGATTGTAGCACTCAACCGTGTTCAAGGTCTTTAAGCCATCTCGACCTCCAATTACAAAGAGTTTGTCATCAATAACAGCCACACCAAACTGCAGCCTCCTGCCGTTCATCATTCCTGCCTGGATCCATAAATTTGTTCTGAGATCATACTTCTCTATGGTTGTAGCTCCTGATAAAAAACAAAATCAAACAGTCACCAATGGCTGCTAAACCACCAAACAACCTGCCCAAGGCAGTGTACAAAAGGATGTGAAAACACTCTTGTCACATTCATTTTTCTTTAAAGAAAAGAGTGGCAGAAAAATAAAGGGAGTAGTAATTCAACTACTTTATTTTCTCTTTTCAGAAGATGTTAATGATCAAAACAGACACAAATGCTCAGCTTGTTTGAATAACATAATAGTCTCATGCTAAACTATTGATTCAATAGAAACATTGTTGGGCATGACACAATGTTATCAGTAGATTTGAAAACTCCCCTGTACCATTGTTTGCTGTTTAAATAAATGTAGTGGAATCCCAGCTTGAAAAATTTATAGTGTTTCTCTCTCTCTCTCTCTCTCTCTCTCTCTCTCTCTCTCTCTCTCTCTCTCTCTTTCTCTCTCATCTTTTTGAGATAGAGTTTCACTATGCAGGTCAGGCTGGCCTGGAACTCACAGCAATCCTCTTGCCTCAGCTTCTCCAGTGCTTGGAATTACAAGCATGCACCACCATGACTCGCTATGATGGATCTTTTAAATGAAAAACTGTTTCCACTAGCTGTATAAATTATGAATGTTAAGTTATTTGACTAAAATATTAACTGTTTCTCCTTAAATTTATCTTAGACTTTAAATGAATGAAAAATATAAGAGGTTTAAGCAAATATTTACTCTCTTTCTTAACATTATGGAATAGCATGAAGTACAGTTTAATAGAATTTAGAGTCATAAAATGTTCTATTCTTACCAATCATGTTATAACCTCTATTTAAGTAACTTACCATTATTAAAATTTTAAAAATATAAATTTGCAAAATATGGTTACTCTGAGTAATAAAACAATTTGAAAAAAGAGATAAGCTAAATTTCTAGTGAGACTTGTTTTAACTGATTATTTCTCAATTTACATAGAAAATGTCTGCCTAGAAATAGTTGGCTCAATTTTTCATGCCTATACGCAATAAAGAGCAGTTGCTTCACTGTTCTAACTGGTCAGATTTATATTCATCTGCTTTTCATCCTCAATAACCAAACAGTCATACAAAGTGAATGGACAGTTTTGTGTGTTTTCACCTAAGCACAACATATTTTACTTGAAATGTAATACAAAATTGCAAATCTAGAAAAATATTCCTCATGGGATGCTTTTATTTTTTAGAACCTAACCATCAGTGAACTAAATAAATATAAACATCTTGGTACCACACATTTTACTAACTAAAAAAAGATATACTTCATGCTGAATTTTTATTCAATGGTGACAAAACAATAGTACCATAGACACTTAGTTTGATTAATTAAATCTGCTTTCTGATTTAAATGAAAATATGAATTAATTTTTATCTTATTTTAAAGGATTATTAAATGATTGCTATACTAAAGTTAACAAGAGTCAAGTTTAAAATTATTTGTTTAGTACCTTGTATGTAAAATTTTAAGCAAATATGTTTAGTTTTTATGTGCTAATGTAGTTACTGTATTTTATATTGAATATTTTATAACACTGTGTAAAAATCTGAATTTCAGAGTGAATTACATTGCTGAATACTTTGAAGGTAATTTGAATTTTCCAAGTCAAGTCAATAGCACTACTATTATATGCAGCCTAACTAAAAATTAAAAAAATGTCACGCAGGTAATTGTCTCTTGTAATAAACTATTGACAAATGATAGAAGATGAAGGAGTGTAGTCTAAATCTTGTAAAATCAATACATTAGGCTCATATTTTGCACCTTTGGGTTGACAAAAATGTATTTGAACAACTGCATTTACTTTATTCAAATCCTTGCTTCAAAGATTAGTGGAAAGTCTGAGGTTCAGTTGTGCTCCTCAGAAGAAACCTGAAAGAATAGAAGTAAATGATTACCTAGCAACCAAAGGAATTGTTTATTCATAAGGGAAAAGCAAGGACTTAATGTGAATTTCAAGGCCCTATCCAAACAAGCTAGATAATTCTTATATCTCAACACTTGACAGAATTTTTTACTTTTACAGTTTTTCCAAACTTCAGTTTTTAAAGGTAACCTGTATACTTATTCTAAAGTTGCTATAGCAGAATAGGAGCCTATGCTTTTCTTTATCTTTTCAAAACAGAAGCTGCATTAATTTTCTATGACTGTTTTCAAAAGTCATCTGAAAACTGGTGGCATAAACAGCGCATGAGGAAATTTTTATGTTTGTAGGTTTTCCTTACATCAACCTAACATGAATAGTCATTTTCTCATCAGTCATGATGTTACAAATATTTTAAATAATTTTTAGCAGTATAAAGTTAAGCGTATAATTTCCATTTTGCAACCAAACGTGCTAATATTAATATTCTTTAAGAATCATCCTCACCAGTGTACTTTATTGGTTCTCCTCATAAATCTACTTTTTCAATCTATCACCTTTTGAGAGTTCTGTTATTTTCCTTTGTTTATGAAAGTGTGTGTATCTTTTTGTTGTTTCCTGTGCCAGAGAAGAACAGACTAATTTTAGACTTTCTTGTTTCTTAAAGTAAATTAGTAATATTTATTAACTGAATTATCTTGACAAAGCAGCAGCACTAATAAAAAAGAAGAATCCCAATGGCAGTTGTGCAATCAATTTAGAGAATATTCAGAGGGAAATTTTAAGATACTGAACTTGTGGTTACTCTAGTAGTGAAACACACTGGCCATCTTAAATTCCTATAAAGTGCAAAAATGACTTTAAATTTCAGGTCCAATAGACGAAATCACAATATTTACAATGCTGCTGCCATTGGGAATTCTACTTTAATATTGCCATGTTTTCAAAATTATTAAAAGGCAGATATTTTTAAGTTTGGAATATTTAAAAAGTAAATGTATGCAATGAGATTATAAAATTTAGGAGTATTAAAACAAATGCATGACCACATCTAGTTAGGAGCTGTTAGATCTGTTTATACAATAGGTTATTTGTGGCAAAGCATTTTGAGGATTGCATTACCTGTTGCAGTGTATTTCTTTTAACTTTCAGTGAGCTATTAATTTGTACAATAATAATGCTATTTTTAAAACTATATACTATAGTTTTATAAAATCTAAAGCAATTTGTTACACACTATAATCTTAGGGAAATCTTATTCCTGATTAAAAACTACAAAATAAAATTAGTTATTTTTGGACTATATGATATAAAACTACGTATGCATTTTATATACTTCATTATTTATTGTTGCCTAGATGCATAATAGTAAATTATATTTTTGTATTTAAAGTAATTCTTAAAATTAGGGAAAATTTTTGTAAAAGAGTCATAATAACAAATAGTATGATATATATCGTTTAGGACTACTTGGCATGAATATTTTTATTGAAATATTATATCAGTTATGTAGATTTCTGAATAAGATATTATAGTATTGAATTTTACTTGAATTAATATATTTTATTTTTATAAAAAATGGAAAAGTATTATCATTATATCAATTTTATAAAATAGAAATCAAAGTAGAGAAAACTTTTGTCGTTTGGTCTTATCATGTGGAATGTAACTGATAGATTTACAATATTAACCTGAACCCAGAGACCATTCTTCCCTTTACCAATTTCTTCCAATATAGAGAGAGTTAACTGCAATTAAATATGTTCAGTAGGCAGACTCTTTAAAAAATCCCCATTCTGACAATTTATGATCTATTTTGGAATCTTTAACTATGATAGATTATCAGTGCATTGATTGCTATACTAAATGGTACAGTTATAAGGGTGTTATAATAGGGATATTACCTCAGTGGCCCAGAAGACATAACCCCTTGAAAATGGAGGAATTTTTCTAGTTGGTGATAAAAAGGACCAATAAGAGAGAGTGAAAACATGAATAAGACTCAATTTTCTGTTACTGGCTAGAAAATTGGGGAAACACATGAAAAAAAAATGCAAGAGGATTCCAGCAACTGAAAATAAACCTTATCAGACATACCACAAGGAATGTGTTCATTCTATAACCACAAGAAAAAGAATTACTACAACACTATGAATGAAGTTGGAAAAAGGACCGAGTTCCTTAAGAGGGTACACTAGCAAAAACTTGATCCTTCTGAGGTCTTAGAAAATCTAGATATGTCACCCTAGACTTAGAATCTTTGGAAATCTGAGATGATAGGTAGTAATTGCTATAAACTACTTTACCATGTGTAGAGATTTGTTAGAGCAAGAAGACAATGCTAGTTCAGTTTACTTTGTATTTATATAATTTATGTAAAGTTTATTTTTTCAGAAAATAAAATAAGATGAAGTTATTTTTATAATACACTTATCAGCAATTATACTTTTCATCATGAAAAATGGGCCCTTTTGTCAAAGCATAAAATTAGGAAAAAGGTATACACTCAGTACAGTCTTAAGCTTATTTAAAGGTTTTTATTTAGGCAAATATCATTTTGGGAGCACAGCTGTTAGGAAAGAATACCTACATTCTACTTTGGAATTACAGATTGCAGGATTTGGTCCAATATACACAATTAAAATATTTAACAATCTCATTTTTCTTGAACATAGAGTAGAATTAAGTGATAAAAAAGTTTTTTGAAAGAACAAAGGAAGTGTGGTCTGGGGTTTAGCTTAGCTGGCTAAGGGCCCACCCTGGTAACCATGAGGTTGTGAGTTCGATCCCAGGTGAAACACACAGGCACACACACACACACACACACACACACACAAGAACAAAGGAAGTGTCACAAAATTATCCCATAAAGAAAATAAAGGTTTTCCTATTTAACTTGCCAGAAAGGCTTTCAGGTATTCTCATAAAGTCTTTTTGCTAAAATTTCAATGCAGTAGTAATAAACTCAGTCACCAAACTTTTGAAGTTTTTTACAAATCTATAAATTAAGATGATCGTGGCACTCACTAGAAGCAGTCATAGTTGCCAGAAAGAGTAACTATCATGAAAAATAATAGTTTATCAATCATTTATAGCTATTAAAAGAAAATTACACAATGCCTAAAGACCCTAGATGATGACCATCCAGCATAGATGATTTTGATGTCATTAAATCAGTAGGAAAATGTTACATTATGTGATATATATATATATATATATATATATATATATACTTTTCTAAAGTACCAAATATTGAAAACCATATTGGAAAAAAATTTAAATCTAAAAACTTTTCATATCATAAAATAGAAGAGTGCAATATTTAAAGGAGATATGATAACAAATTATTTCTTGAATTATATATAAGTTTAAGCATCTCAAGTATCCATATATTTCTGAAAAACTATAGCTGTGGGGAATCATTTTTACATTCATGTAAAGTTATTGTTGTAGGAAAAATAGTTTTAAGTAAAATAGGAATATTTAATTTCTAGGTAATTTAAAAATATTTTATAATCATCATAATAATTTTATGTGCCAAATATAAAAGCAAAACATTTTATATCATTCCCTAATTTTAAAAATTTGGAATAGTAATAAACTGATATATCCAATGCCAAATTTTGAAACAGATGTATAATTTTTTACATCCAGCATTTTACTGAGCATAATAAAATGTGTTGAAATCAGAAAGTGTAAAAGTATTATGACTGTGCCTCCCAGCCAAGGGAAAGAAAAATATGGGACAAATATTACATTATTTGCTTTACATGTAGTAATCCAGGCCAACAAATAAATAATATTATGTTGAAAATATTAGAAAAATAGAAGATATCAGAGACTAGACATATCAGAAAAGTAAAATAATAAAATCAATGAATTTCTTTACAAAAATGATCTAGGTTTCAAAGAGTACATATTAAAATAATGGCAGTATCAGAAAATTAAAAATAAAATTTGCAAGTGGCAGTAAGAGTTGGAGAAAAATTAAAATGTTACTGAGAGATATCATTTGAACTAAAGGTAAAAAAAATTATTACTTGTGGAAATTGTTTATATATAATAATATTTAATATATTAATATTTCAAAAGGTGTATATAAAATTATACAGGCATTATATGAAAATTCAACTATGTAATATTATTTTATCTCTAATATAGTTGAGCATTATTGGGAAATTATATTAAAAAGTAAAGCTATCAAGGTTTTTTGTTTTCATTTGTTAATTAACTTGAGACATAAGACTAATTTTGTTATTAAAGTGCATAAACATGGGTGTGACAGAACATTTTTAGATTGTGTCTAATGATGAATTATTAAATTTGATTGTATGAGTTTTATTAAACAATGAATACCTAGCAAGAAAGATCACAAAAATAAAGTATTGCAATTTTAATATTTATTGTGTTTATAAAAGAGGAACAAAATTTTCAATATCAACTTCTTTTCCTATACTATAGTTAAAAAAGAACACAAGTAAATTCTTGCATGAACTACAGTGCAAATACCAATAGAATTCTACTACAAAACTAAGCTTTGCTTCAACTGTCACAGACAAGGCAGTCCTCACACATGACAATTGCATGTTCCATACTCTCATCTCATGTACACTGACAGCACATGTGTTTACCTTGCTTTTCCTGTGTGACAGTCTTGTCACCCCTCTTCTCTTCCTGTTTTGTCAGGAGCTTCCTATTATATTATACAGCTTTCACTTAGCAAGGAAATAAGTTATCAATAAAATAAAATATCAAGTATGGAATGGATGCTTAGAACAGACATCAATATTTTCATATCAACTGTTTCCTTCCTTACAAAACCAAGAAGATAGCATCAAAAATGCAAATCTATTTTAATCACAATGTAAACACAAACAAAAATCTAACATAGCTTTGCTTCAACTGTGCAACACCCAATATAGTCTTCACATATTACAACTGCATGTTCATGGATGAGAATCACTTAGACTGATAACGTGTGTGTTTTGTTTTACTGTACTTGTAGGTGCACTTGACATCTTTTTTTGTTCCTTGTTGTCATAGTAGGCCTTTGTGATGCTACCCCTGACTCTTCACCTGTCATCTAACCAGTGGGCTACACAATTTTTTTGTGTAGTTCACTAGGCAAAAATTGTTTTTCCTCTGCTGTAAATGACCTCTTAGGACCTCTATCTATGTCCAATCCTCTAAGAAATTTTTTCCATGCTATGTTCCACTTGTTAGCTTCTTTGTAAACTATCAAAGTATTTATGTCACACATGTTTAGGATTGAGTAAAACCAACTGTTGATCAAAGCTTTGTGTTTCAAATGCCATCATAGTTTCTCCATGACCTGCCAACATCTAATCCATGTTTTACTTTGTGGTAGAAGGTTTCCACTTTGGGGTTCCATTTTGTGGAGGTTTCCTGTCAGTATATCTATTGTATTCAATAGAGTCAATGTTGACATTTGCAATACCAATTTGTTTCTCTTTGTCATATATAAGACCAGTGTTATATCTTTCTGAAATCCAAATATAGTATTTTATAATTCTGTGTTTTGAAATAGCAACATTTCATTTGGAATTTCTTTTTTTTTCCTGTGTACAGTTCTTACACTAGTCTACTTGTATTCTGTTAGCAAATGTAACATCAATTGGAAACCAGTAAACCAACTGTTGAATGTCATATACCAATTAGTTTTAGAGATGGGAGCAATAAGTCTGTTCACATCATCTGGTTTATTATTATATCAATGAGGACCTGAGAACTAAATTACAGGCTAAATGTCTAAACTGAAAGTGTTTCTGCATCTATAAGGACATAAGTTTTTATGCCATATTTTGACTCATTGCAGGAAATTAATGGGAAATCATTATGAATAACATAAATCTCAGAAAATTTGCTTAACATTCCTAATAACTAAACATTTTAATTGGAATTCTAATAAACTTGTACATAATTTTGATGTGGGCATAAAAAGTAAATGTTAAATATTGAATCAATACAAAATTTTAAAAGTTTTGTATGTGTGGGTATGTCTATGTGTGTTCAAATACATAGTAAATTTAGGATTTAGAAAATCTGAGTTTCTCTACGTAACTTCTTATGCTAAATATTTCAATGTAGAACAGTTCTGTTATTGAAATTTTAATTCATAATATTAAAAGCAATTTCTAGGTTGTTAATGATGTGGAAAAAATTAAATGGTAAGCAAAGTTAAATGTAATACTTTGTGATTTCTAGGTATCTATATTTTTATAATAGAGATCATATTTAAAATAATTTTATAATAGTTGAACACACATATTAAACATTATTGAGTACATTTTGTAGTTTACTTTCTTAATAAATATTATTAAATAAAAAATGTATATTAAATTTGCTCTCAACTTGCATATGTGTTTTCATGGCTAAAATCATTTGCCATAAATCAGCCTAACCCTCACTTTTTGTATATTATTGAGATGCCCTATTTCTCATGTCTTGGTCACTTTTTTCATTGGTGAGACCCAATACCCAACACTTTCAACTTAAATGAGAGGATTATTTTGGTTCATGGTTTTACTCTATGTTTGGCAAGCTTTGAGGCAGAAAATGACATAAGAAGAAAGCAGAAAAAGTGGAGTAAAAGTAGATTATTCCATGGGAATCAGAAAACAAACACAATGGAGGCATCCTAGAGGGAGCTGTATCCATCCAGGTCACTCCCCCACCTACCTGGCTCCTCTCTCCACACCTCTGCTTCCTAACAGCAAGCTGGCTATAATGACACCACATTCTGATCCTCTTCTAAAAGCTTGCCCATGAGTGCATGAGGTTTTTTGGGAGGGGGCATTTTTCATATAAACTATAAGACAGCAACAAACATCTACATAATACAGATTACAGTTCTTATAGCCCTTGTTGAAAATGTGGCTGTCAGTGACTGGAAATAAACACACACAAAAGAGATGGGTGTGAAAGCCTATTAGGATCTAATATTCCTGATCACGTGATAAAAATACAAAGTCCTTCCAGATTTGTGAAAAAAAAATTATAAGGTTGAATTAATTTCTACCAATACTGCAAACCTTTGGAAAATGGTTTTTATTTTTCCTTTTCAGGAGTGAGCATGCATCCTCAAAAAGCTTTGCTTATTACAGTGTCTTTGTGATCTTTTGGAGATTATTTATTTCAAAATGAAGGCTTGGAGTTCGTACTACAGCTCAGCAACAAAGCGCCAGCCTGACAAGTGTGAGGTCCTGCGTTCGATTCCCAGTCCAAAAAAAAAAAAAATGAAACCTTATATTAATAACATTTTAGGTGACAGAATGATTTCTACTTAACTTTAGATCTTTTACTTTTTATACCTGGAGCTTTTGTTATAGTATTAACAGAATTAATTCAGGTGAATTCTAGGTAGCTTTTATGTGTTTCCCAAAGTATACTCACACACTGGAGAATTAAGAAAAAGTAATCATGAAACATAAAAACATATACAGGCTTATACTCGTGTGAGACTACAAAAATAAATATAGTATGGAAAGTCACTTACTGTACATTCACAGGGAGATTGATCAAAAATAGTGCATTGGATACTTAAGAATTTGTAATTATGGTGGGCATTTTAACATAAAACAGTAATTCCTTATAAATTTTCAGATTTCCTATAAGATCAACAGTTTGTGTAATAATGTGCCCCAAATCCTCTAATGACAGATTAAATTCAGTGTAACTTGTCATATAATTTTAACACCAAACCTTCCTTAGATTTGTATTAGAAAGGTTTGGAGCTATGATAATAAGATTTTATTCTAAACTTTCATAAATAAGAAGTCTGAAAGGGAGTTTCACTAACAGGTGATCCGTTTTTCACCTCACAGTATTTTCTCACATATAGAGATTATGATTTCACCTATTTTTCCTGAATAAAGAACATGGCTTCAGGGGACTGAAGTTGCCTTTTCTATAAAATCACTAGAGAGGGTACAAATAATTTAATAATAATTAAGAATTCCTAACTCTAATATTGTTAAATATGCTGGTAGTATAACTTTGTTCGTCCCAATACCCTTGCGAAAGTGTGGTTAGCCTCTAAATTTCTTTTGTGACAACACTAAATAGGTATGTATACCAGAAGATAGCTCCTTGCAAGTGAAAAACAAACTGGGCTTTGATTGTCAAGAAGTTATACATGGGTTTGAGTTGTTTCTGTAGCTTTGTACAAACTTCTGACCTTGAACTGTGTAATCTCCATGATACACTGAGTTCAAAGAAAAAGTATTGAAGTGGAACCAAAGTGACAGAATGGAATTACTGAGATAGACAGCAAGTAGAGCAATACTGAGAAGTGCAAAGGTCAAAAACCAAGGTTTCTTTTAGTATAGTGCTTTTCTTCAAAAAATGTCAATAGTATCTTAAAATTATTTCAATTAAATAATTGCAAATGTGTAGGAATCCTTGACACAGAGTTGTAACTGAATTATTTTCTTCAAGGCATATGACGATTACTATTATGCTAAATGTTTCCAAAAGCATCCAATTTCCAAATTTCAGAATAAAATTCCTGTGCTTTAAAGTTACCAAGAATGTGACTTCTTGAAACCAAAAAAGCAACAAGATTAATTTTACCTAGATATGTATTTTGAAGTTTTTACTTTTACTAATAATAAGGTTGAAAAGAGAGATAAATTCAGGATAAAAAGATGTACCTAACCCCATTGAATATCAGGAGAAAATATCAAGCTTTTATATGTAATTAGATATTTTCTTAAGTAAAAATATATGAAAACTCAAAAATTTAATTAACTATGAAAATGTAATGCTATATACACTATAATAAAATAGTCAGATATTCTTAAATTTATAGTTAACCATTAAAGCTTTCCAGACATTTATAGTTTTATTCACTATTAGTGACTCATAAACATTAGCTTTGAGTTCACATGAAATATTTAGATCTGTCTGATTATACACTTGGATGTTAATCAAATTAATGATTAATCTTTGGTTACAACGAGGTCACCAACAAAGAGGTGATGCAAATTATAGAAATAATGGGTGCTTATAATTCTTAAACTGTTCATCAACTAATCACCACAAAAGAGAACAGTCACCTTTCCTGTGAGCTAGACACACCTGCATATTTCACATTTCTTTCACTAGGCTCCATTCAGTGTTCACAGCTACATGCATAAAGTGATAAACAGAACAATATAGTTATGTGATTTTCTTATGATGTTCTCCACTGTTTTCTATAAGAATATCAATTTGAATGATTCAAAGCTTTTTTTTTTTTTTTTTTTTTTTTTTTGGTACTGGGGATTGAACTCATGACTTGGTGCTTGCCAGGCAAGTGCTTTTGCCACTGAGTGAAATCCCCAGCCCCATGATTCTCAGCTTTTAACTTGATTTACTCTGTCTTTGAATTTAAATTGTCTGTTATAAATGCTTTAACCAAAGTTAAAATGGCTCTCTGCTATCCTGTTGTAATTCTGTGCAAAACAAAATGGGCTGTAGCTTCTCTGTACAAAGAAGAGAGTTGTGCCTCTCAGAATCTTGATTCCGCTCCAGCCAAATCAAGAGAGAGCTGGTTCTTCTTAAATATCATTCTGTAATTAAATTCCTCTGGTGACTATCACTCTCCAATCCTGACCGTCTAGTTCTATTTATCTTTATAGTGGCAAGATTTAATATCTTTCAAATATGACAATCCTTACTTTTTTGCTTCTGATATACATACATTTCAGTGAATACTGTTTAGTTAAATAACACCCTGTCCTCAGCAATTGGGTTTTCATTTGAATTATCAGAATATATACACTAAAATTAAGTACATATTGACTACTAACATTTCAGTTTTCCAGATGTATACTAGGATTAGTAATTTTTTCAAAATCTGTTGGTAATTGTTATTAAGTTCATGTATGTACACTGTCTTTGTTTTTTTATGCACACACAAGACAATTGGAAAAGGGAATTGGTTAACAAACATGCAAGTGGAGAAACAGAAAATGACAATGTGGCACATGGTCAGACTTTCATTAATACTGATATGGATGAAATCCAGGGTTTTAACTCATTCTTTATTTGGAGTTAAGTACTAAGTTACCTGTGGAAGTGCCATGAAATCTGAGTTTGCCTTCAAAGCCTCAAACCATGATTTTAGGTGGCTAAGCATGTGCAGTATGAGGCCTCTTGTGGTGTGGCCTGGAAAATACGCTCAAAAGCTGCCTACTTCTGTGGCTGATAAGACAGATTTGGATCAAATGAATATGACACTTGGAATCATGAGTTTCCTAGAAACATGAGTAGAGGTTTGTTTTCTTCTGTAGCAGGAGTTCTGAAACATTCAGGGCCAGGCAGTAAAATTGACGCCTTTGTGACTCACCTTGTGAGTTTCATCCTTGCAACCACATGTCCATGGCAGAAGGAAAGAGCCATAAACATAGGTAAATAAGGGAACAAAGCTCAATAAAACTTTATGGACTTTGAAATGTGAATTTTTTAAAATGCAAGTTTCTTGATGAATTTCATGCTCTTAATTTTTTCAATAATTAGAGTATAAAAATCCATAGTGCATAGATGATACAGAACAAATGGTTGGTAACATTTGGCCTGTAGGCCATAAATTGATAAACTCTAAAACGCTTAAAAAATATAAATGCCAGGAAAACGCTAACATGACAAATAATGAATGGCCAAGTTAATCAAATAATTCTTCATGTTTAGAAAGAATTTTCAGATAGCAAACACACTACATTCAATTTATTAATGGTCTTTCCCAACCAACATACTTAAACCAGCATACTGTTCACTCATCCTCTACTCCCTATTAACTTTCTTATTCAATATTTCTGAAAAATTTATTATCACATGAACTGCTTTATGCTTACCTGTCTCCTGCTTAGAAACTCCTTACTATAATTTGAGATATGACAGGTCAGGGACTTTTATTGCTTTATTCACTAGCATTAAGAACAGTGATTGGAAATTAATAAGTATTCAGAAGAAATTTCAGAAAGATCAGTGATCTGAAAAGTTACTTCATAATCCAGAAAAGCAGGAAATATCTGAGCCACATGCAATACAGGAGATATAATTGCAAACTGATTTTATAATTAATAATTTCTAATTATATAAGTGCATTTTAACTAATATGGAATTGAATATTAGCAGCATTATAAACATCCACTTATTTTATTCAATATATGCATTATAATTTGAATAAAATTATAATATGGAATTATGATTGACCTGCCACAATATGAAATTGTTATATACTACTATCATATTTCAGACTGACATTGATCACCTAGAGATTCTAGCAAAAGGAAATTTAAACAAAATATGTGAAACAAAATAGCTCAAAATAGAACATGACAATAACCCAATTAATATTAATAACTATATAATGTGAATATTATTTCTATAGTTTCTCTAAAATATACTCAGTTCGGTTGTCTTTATTATACAGAAAAATAGTTGTTTCCAGAGTGCTAAATTATAGTCAGGAGTCTCTAAACAGGAGATAGGTAAGCAAAGATTAAATATTTGCAGAAATATTGATGCATATAAAATTTAGGATGTAATGACTAATATGTTGGATTTTAAGTCATAGATGTGTATATCAGTTGTGTAAAAATGTTACTTTGCCTTATAACTGCACTCATCTGATTTATAAATTTCCTTTCAATTAGAACTTTATTTAGAAGTCAGCAGCTTTGTACTGAGACATTATTTCTTAGATTTTGTTGTGTGAAGTCAAAGAGGCTCATCTCCAAGGAACTGAGGTATATGTGTGAATAAAAATTTCCAGTGATGAAAAATATGCCATTATTTCAAATATTATTCTGTTCTTGAGTCAGCATTCAACTGTTTTTTACTTGTGTCTTTGAATTTATATTTTAAGTGAATGACTCAATGACATAAATACTGTTATTATTTCCATTTTTTATATGAGGAATTGACCTGCTAATGCTAGTAGGGCTCACATAACTCTTTCAGTTTTGTCAAAATGTATAAAATAACAAGACACCCAAAGAACATTGGATTGACATCGATGAAGCAGGCTCTACATCAGTGTTAAGCCAAAAGTTATAAAATAGGCAGGATTTTTTAATCTCTTATATTTCCAGTAAATGTGAATTTATATGGACTTAGGTAAATATAAAAATATATAGAAAGCTGTGTTTTTAAAAGTTTAAATTTAATATGAAAATGTACTTTTGGTTTAGCATTTTTTTCCTTGATGATTCAAAATGAAATCCTTAGTTTTTTTATATAGCCTACTTTTACATAAATTGAAAAGTAATTAAATGCACAACTATTACCTTCTCCTCATATGGATACTGGAACTTTTAAGGCATCAGCATTTTTAATCTCTATTCTTATTTGCTCCAGATTAATTTAGTTTGTCATCCCTACTATCTTTGAAATGTTTTTCTTTTTTCCATTTCTCTGTTTCTCTCTTTCTCTTGTAACAAGTATGGCTGGATTTCCTGAGCAATATGTATGGCCAATATGAATCTAGTGCTATAGAATAAATTAAGTGTTCGTATTCAGTTGCATATTCATTCATGAACTTTGCTCTCAGTTTTAATTCATCTGTTGATTTTCTCATTATATGTGTATGTCATTGTCTATAAGGATACATTAAATGCTGCCTGTTTTTAGAAGCATTATCAGGATTTAAAACAATTGGGAGTGTGAAAAGCACACATAAAATTTGTTTCATAGCTTCTAAATTAAATAAAAATACATGACTTCTGATATATATAAGAATATTTTATATACATAAAGATCTCAAAGATATCCTGGTCACTGTGTAATTTATGAGGCATCACTAGTAGAAAAGCACCATGGGAAAAAAAAAAGAAAACACAGGTAGGATTAAAATACCATACTTTTATTTAATGATATATAATTATAATTTTAAAGAAATATTTCCATGATGTTTCTCACAGATAGTGTTTTGTAAGGCATGTGTCAAATAATTTCAGTAGATGTGTCTTTAGACATAAACAAATGGTAAAATAATGGCTAAAAAATACCTGAGTAATACCCTTCACTTCAGACTTAAAATAGCTAGCATGGACCCTGCAGGGTGTCTAGGAGAATGAATAAATACTTTGCTGCTAAGAAATTAAAAAGATTACTAATATATTCAGCACAGATGAATCTCCCAAACATACTATGTTGACAGAAGAAATTGTTAAAGAGGACAGATGTGTGCTTTCATTCATATGAAATTCCATAATAGAAAATTTAAAAATTTTTAATGCAAAGGTCTGGTATTGTTACAAGTGGAAAGGAAAATCAACTGTGAATGATATGAGAAAATTGTATGGGGTAGTGACAGTACTATAGGTAGAAATGATAATCATTTGCATTTCTTCAGTGTATGTATTTGTCAAAATTCACTTAGGGAACATAAAAATTTTGATTTCATTAAATTTAAATTTTGTCAAAAGTCCCTGAGAAACTTTGAAATCTAGCTAATAATGTACATCTTGGTATGATTAGGATTAAATGTATCCATGTCTACAATTTTAAACTACATTAAAAAGGATGAACAGATAGAGAGTTGATGGATAACCATGTGATAAAAGTAGCATACGAAAAAAAGAACAAAAAAGTAGCATAAGAATAACCATATAACCTAGATGTGTATATGACAGCTCCATATATAAGCCTGGCTTTTTATGTTCAAATTGTTTATATTTATAAAAATAATCAAAACCAGCTATATTTAGACTGGATTGGTGTGATAACTAAAGATTCAGAGATTAAACAATTATAAATAAGGCAAACTGAAGAAAGAAGGGTAGAACGAGCTAGACCATGTACATCTGTGTACATTACTGCAGTGTGCCTGTGTGGATACTGGGACCTCAGCACTACTTTCTCTCTGCTTGATAATCGCCATGACCTAATCAGGCTTCCCCTTCCAAGCAGTCCTTCCATCATGCACTCTACCACCACCAGACTAACCAGCCAGGTATGGAAACTTCTGAAATCATAAGCTAAAATAAATCTGCCTCTTTATGAGTTGTTTACCTCAGGTGTTTTGCTTTGTTCTATTTTAGATTTTTGCAGTGACAGAAAACTAACGTAGGTAGCTAACCAGTGATTTTTTCTTTTGTTTTTTGTTTTGTTGAGACACTTTCTTACTACATAGTTCAGAATGGCCTTGAAATAACTATATAACCTAGAATTCTTAGCAATCCTCTTGCTTCAGCCTCTCACTACTGGTATTACAGGCATATGCCACCATGCTCGGGTATCAGTTATGTTTTGATATAATTTTTCATTGCATAATTAAATTAAACATAATTATTACATTAACATTTATAGCAAAAATTTATTAAAATATTTAAAAACTTTTAAAATTTTTTTCGCTGGTTTTCTGACATACAGCACAAAATTGCTATCGATAGTAACAGTAATAAACACCATTAAAAGAAACAAGAAGATTCTTTAAGGGAACAGCCAAATAACTGAAAGTACTGTGAGAGGAGACCTGGGAAGGAATAAAACAAATGTGGAAGACAGTACTTCCTGAAGATAGTTAGGTTACTGGCCTAGAGCCATGGAGCTAATACAAAGGGAAAAAGGAGAAAAATCCAGAGTCACTGTCTCAATCCCAGGTCACTGAAGATGAACTGAATTCAAAGGCAAGCTCTTGGCTAACACAGACTGACTACTTGTTGGAGAAATGTGTTTGTAATATAGGCATTCCAAAGGCCCACAAAATAAAGGAAATAGCTATGACTTCATATTAATATTGCTCAATATATAAAGAAGAGAAATAACATGAAAGACTTACTAGAAAAAAATAGGTTTATACTTCTTAATTTTTAGATGTTGGAAATCTTAGCCATAGGATATAAATAAAAATTTGAAATACAGTCAACACTCCACATCTTGTGGGTTCCACATTCATGAGCTTAACTAACTGTAGATGGAAAATATCAGGGAAAAATTGCTTTTGTACTAGTAGCATATTGGCTTATTCTCACCACTATTTCATATAAGGGATTTGAGCATTCATGAATTTTGCTATTAAATGGAATCTTTGAAACTACAGATATGGAGGGGTGACTATAATTAAGAAGCAATACATGTATAAAAATAAGCAGGTGAAAACAACAAAACATTATATAAATTAAAAATTTTTTTTTAATTCAGATATATAATATTAGATTTAAAAATGCACAATAACCTCTGCTTTTAACTATAATACATTATCTTGCATTAGACACACTATCACAGTAAGAGTCACTATGAAGCTTCAGTTTTAAATACCAAAAAAAATTACTTCTTTCAAGAAATTTGAGACTACAAATGACAGCTAATATTCAAGAAGTTAAAGTCTCAGAAAGAAGTGATGTGAATGGAAATGAGTTCAACATTGTTTGCCCTTTTCCCCTTGGGTAATGGCTGATTCAGAAGAAGCAGGAGGCTGGGAGGCTTTGCACTATGCGTTGGCTATGGCCTCCGGGCAGCCTCTTGGGGTTGAAGAGACACAAATTGCAGTTCAGGGCAGCAAAGCAGTGAGGAGACTAGCAGGGCATGACTGATTGTCTTACGCGACTGTTCATGGCTCTCAAATATATACGCCTAATTAGAAAATGAAAGATGAAAATCTAACACTAGGTTATGAATAATTCTCAAACATAATTCTTTCATAAAATCAAGTAAAGCTAGTTTTTTAAGGTGAAAATAAAATAGCACTGAGAGACCATCAAGGATGAGAGACCCTGCTATAAATATGGAGAGCAAAATAGCAGGATGGAAGCCCATAAAAATGCTACAGTTTAGCCTCCAATTGTCTAATTCTTGTCTGGGAGGAGTTAATTTTCTTTGACTCTTGAGTGTCTGCATAAGGAAAACAAATTCTATTTCAGAGAACCTAATGTTATAGAGTACCTGTATGCTTGCTTAAACATTGCTCATCATTCTTTCAAAAATCTGCAGTTATGTCATTTTCTTTACTAGATGTTTTATTGCAACCTTCTAAAACATTAATAATTTTCTTATAAAATAAAGCAAAATGATGAGAATCCAATCATCTTCCATTGAACTGCATACTCTATTATGTGCCAAATAATTAGATCAAGAAACTAAAATAAAGTGTCTAATAATTATACAAAAGAATCAAACTATCACTGTTCATAATCATCTGCATGATTAAATATATTGAAATTGAAATGCAAAAATATTCAATCTCACCCAGATTAAGGGAAATATAAATGTAATGAAAAGAACTTTCAGCTTTATTATATAATTCTTTCTAATTTATGTTGCAAAATATTCATACTGAAAAGATATTCCAAGACAATGTTTTTGACAAGGTGGTGAAAATGACACTGTAATTTAGTAATAGTATTAAAAAGTCAATGCATATTTCACAAAATTATTGCCTCCCTTTCCATTATTATTATTTTTTTTTTTGCTAATGACTCATTCAGGTGTTTATATAAATTTTTGCAGATACTGTAGCAACTTTTGGCAAAAAGAAGACAAATTCCAACAAAATGAGTATTTGGAGTCAAGTTCAAATAAACTATAACATTTCATGTGGATAAGAATTAATATAACATTTGAAATAGTAACTTTTAATAATTTAATAAGTTTAAAATTCACACAGACAATACAAATGATAAAGAAAAGTGGCAAAATAACTTTATGTATGTAAATAAAATATACATATCTGTTTATTAGATATGGATTTAATGCCAATGAGATGATAAAGAGAAATATAAAAGTAAATATAAATTAGTATGTGTAGGTATATAGTTATACAGATGAATATAATTTACATACACACATATACAAATATATAAATATTGGAATGACAACAAAGTAACTAGGTTATTGGTTTTTAACTGTTTTCTCTTTTCTTATCTATGCTATCTTATGTTTCCTAGGTTTCTTTATATTCTCATAATTAGAATTAAGGTAATGTTATCTTCACTAATTCAGTGAGTATAAAACCATACAATTTATATGACTATAGGAAATATTTAATAATCTGTGGACATCATAAAATATATCAAAACAGATTTTGCAACAAGTATTTTGATTATCAAATTTTACCTAATTGCTTACATGAATCACACATAATTTAAGCACTAAAAGTTAATGATTAGTGCTGCATCTTAAGCCTAACTTTCTAAAGGATTCATAACAATTTTTAAATGACCCCTAATACATTTCTTACTGAAACAGTAGTGTAATTATTATGTATTTTATACATATCTTTATGCTGGATTTGATTTCAGCTGCTGACATAATTCCTAAGAAGCTGTTATAAAAACCACTTTTTATTAAAATATTATTTTTATTAATATAATACATGTTATATAATATATACCTTACCTATATATACTTTTATATACCCCTTATATTTTAAAATATTGGAACAAATACAAATAAATACATTAATTACATGTATTTCTTAAAATAGGCAATAAAGTACTGTATTCCATTTATTTACTTATTCATTCGTTGTGATGCTGGGATTGAACCTAGGACCGTGGCATTGAGCTACCTCTCTGCCATTCTTTTGTTTTGTAATTTTTATTTTTTAACTTAAAATCATGCTATGACCCCAAGTAGTTCAAGCTAGAGTGGAACTTTCAATTCTCCTGCCTCATTCTCTCTTAAGTGCTGAAACTGCAGGCATGTATTACCATGCTATGTTGCCACAGATCTGGCTTGCAAATATTTTTCAATTATGGCTGCATAATAAATCACACTTTCTGTGTTAAAAAGTTTTACATTACTGGCACAAAATACCCATGATAATTTGAAAGGAAGAAACATTTATTTTGGCCATGGTTTCAGAAGTTTCAGTTCATGGTCGCTGACCTCTACTGCCTTATGCTTGTGCTGTCGTAGTCATCATTGTGAAGCATGTGGCAGACAGGCCTATTCACCTTTTGGCCACTGAGAAACAAAAAGACAAATGTGACCTGGGTTCTCATATCATCAGGTAGCGTTTTCAAAGACACACTTGGAAGACTAATTTCCTAAAGTTTTGACCACCTCCCAGTAGCACTATATATATACACATGAAATATATATTATATATGAAATCATACATGTGTTATATATAATATATAAAATACATATAGTATTCAAATGAATGCCATTTGTAAAGAATGTTCCACAAAAAATATTTTACAGCATATTATTTTCTGATACACAAATATATTGATTGTTTAAGAAATTAATATTGATGTCACTGTGCCATTAATGAAACAAAGGAAATGACCATTTTGAATTTGAACCTATTTAATATATAATCTTGCTTAATTGCTTCCACCATGATATGAATATCTTGCTATTTTATCCTCTGCTCTGCATCACATAACTGTTATTTGATAGAATTTCTATAGCCTGATGCTTTTAAAATTCTTGGATTGGTTTTCCTTTTTTTACTTATTTAGAAAGTTCTATCTCAGTTTCTGCCGAATTCTCTCATTGTCTCTTAACTACTAAGCATGTTGGAAGGCATTCTAGTATTAGTTTGCTGTTTTATGTACTCTGTCACATTTGCTCACTTTGTTTTTACAGAAATAGAATACAATGCTGAGAAAGAGGATGAGGGACTTTAAAGTGAAACCACTGACTTGCACAGGTACCTCTCCGGATTCAACGATCACTTTCTTCATAAGAGTTGCACCTTCCTTCACAACTTCTGTAGTTGTGAATCAGAATAAAATCTGTGAAATTTGCTTCTAAAGTCAGCTTTCCCCCCAACGTTAGAATGTTCTCTTTTCCTTGTTGGTTATATTCAAGCAATACTGAATTTTTCCCTACTTCTTGACGATGTTGCACCCTTCTAGTTGATGTCTTCATGTTTGATACATTCTGAAGTCTCTACCACCGTCATGCTCCTTTCTAGTAATTTTCTAAATTATTTAGATTTTTCTCTGAGAAATAAAACACCAAAAAGTCCTTGTTTTATTCCTATAGTTTTCTAAGCTAGACTAATTTTCACCTATGCATTATATTTGTTGTATTTGCAACTCTTCTCAAGTAATATTTATGTTAAATATTTTCCATACTGCTTGTTTTCTCAGATAAAGTTGGTTGTTCTATGAGATGGGTCATATTCAGGATATTCACCACTCTGCACCAGTTTTTAACACAGAGACTGACCCACAAAAGATGTGCTGATGACATGCATCATTGATGAACACAAATATAGGTGACTGAGAAAGACAGGGCAGGGCAGTGTTCAGAATTTTCATAATATCAGTGGAACATTGGACACAGTAACTCCCTATATTGTATTAACCTCATAAGATACCATGTGTAATTAGGGACTGAAGAGAAACCCAGTGTAATGATCATTGCATAGTCCTTTACAGTTAATAATTACAAATATATAAATAATTCCAAAAGACCACACTGAGTACTACACAGATCTTTAAATTAGTCAGGAAGAGTGAATTCTAAATTTTTGCTGTATGCTTTTTAATTTTGTTTCTTTTACTCTTTAAGTTTTATTTTGTCATGATTATTTCCCTGCCTCTTTACCTTTTAAGAGAAGAAAATATAATTTTAAGATAAAAATCTTAATAACTTTATAGTTAACATAATAAATCGTAGAAAGCACGCTTGAAAGCAGTAAAGGTATGATGCAATTACTTGGAAATAATTCCAATTGATCTTTAAATCCCTCAGAACATCAGCTTATAGAAGTTTGTTTTCCTGGAAAAATAGTTTCTCTAAGTTTGCTATTAAGCACTAGATTTTTATCTAAATTTTAGGGCTATATCTAATGAGCAATTGCTATACTACTATGATATGGTGAAAATTCTTAATGATTTCCGCATATAACCTTGTCTTCTTCATTTCTACTTAAATAAGAAATATCTTTTTAAATTTCCATATATTCTCACATATGTATAAATCTTTAATTTACTGAATAACAGTGGCAATAGCTAAGTTGGTATTAAAAATTCTAAAAGGAAAATGATTTAAGATTCCTAAGGAAGTTACATTTCTAATTTTTTTTTTCCCTTTAAAGAGATTGCCATGCAAGATTAGACAAATCCATATTCTGGAAAATATTTTAATGCAAAAATACATTCTAACATTACTTTATGCTCTAGCAACAATATCAAAATCTCAAAAGTTCATTACTTATAATGTCAATTATATTACTAAAATAATTAAAAATGTTAAATTGATGAATATAAACTGCACTAAAAATATTCCTGCTTTAATATTCTTTCAATTAGATAAGTGAAAAACATTTCAGAAAAAAAAAACTTTTCACAGTTTTAAATATTCTGCAGAAATAAATTAAGGTATAATTTAAAACAAGTAAAAATTCAAAATAGTCATTTCCTTTGTCTCAGAAATGAGACAAGGGCATTTAGCTAATATTAATTTATTGTATCATACCTAATCAATATTTTTATTGTTTTTCACAGTATAAAGCTGTTAAGTGAAAATTACAAATATAATTGATCTCATATAGACATTTTGTTTGTGGTATATAGTGTTTTTGCTTTTATAAATGGCACTTGGTCTTGAAATTTGGTAAATGTAAAAATCGTATTTAATGAAATCTGAAACTGAATTATTATGTTTGTTAAGACCCCCTTAAAATCTAAGTTAGATAAAGTTAACTTATCACAAAACTTCAATGAGTAAATATTTTTATTTTAAAATTTAGATAATTGTATCACATGTTACATGTTGTGTGGCATTTCATAATCCTCTCTAAAACCTATATGGATACAGGTTAACAGTTCTGTTTTCTTAGCTAGTCTAGATGTTTTTTGTTGTCACCATAATTTTTGGACTGATTTACTGTTACATTTTCATATTATTTCATCAATTTAACAAAGAAAATTTCAAACCATTTTACCTTGACTTTGAATACTTCTAAAATATTCTCCTACTTGAGGAAGTTACTCAGTAGGGAAAGAGAGATGTGAGAAACAGATTTTATGTTATTTTATTAGTTCTTTATAAAGCATTGCATATAATTTAACTGAAAATTGCTTTCTTTTGTGTATTTGAAGTCTGCCTTTATTTTATAATTGTATAATTGCTGGTCTTGAATAAGAAGTACAAGTTACTAGAGTGGAAGTCATGGCACATAGTAGGTAGTAAGTGAGTTTTCTTTAATAAATTAGTGAATGAATCATTCAAAAACAACGGCCACAACTCAGTTTTACTAAGCAAAACTTAAGCTTATTGTTGAAGTAATGTTAGCTTTAGTTTTCTCGGTAGTTTTTATAACATGCTAAAAAAGTTTAAGCAGCTATATTATTTCCTCAAGTTCAAGATTCATTTTAAATTGAAACCATACATTTCTCAAAATTGTCATCCATAGAATATATTTGTAATGAGAGAGTAAAAATAGGGATGATTAACAATGTTATTATGAAGAAGTTATTATAAAAAACTTTGTACATGAAAAAATTGAAATATATTTCCAATTTATTCTGTATTTAGAAGTAATCATTCAGAATTCTGTGGAGAAAAAGAAAAAGAACAAACAATATACAGATACAAAGACAGAATTACCATAGGAACTAGCTGGTGAAATTATGGACGTCCCACCATACTCAGCCTGCTGCTGAAAAACCAGGAAAGTCAGCGGTGGAATCCCAGGGCCTGAGAACCAGAGGAGTCACTGAAGTGACTCTCAGTCCAAGGCCTGGGGACTTCTGGCAACTTGCAAAAAGTCAGTTCAATAGCAGTGAAAACCTAAGGCTGGAGAGGATAGATGACCACTTCCAAAACAAAGAGTGAATTCTCCCTTTGGCTGCCTTTATCTTTCATCCAAGTCCTTAACCATTTGAGAGATGATCACCCATTGTTGAAGATGATATTCTATTGTCTTAGTTCGGTCTAATTAGTAACATGCTAATCACTTCTCAAAACAAATTCCCTCAGAGATATACCCAGAAACAATGCCTTAAAAATGTCTGAGTATCTCTTAACCTGATTAAATTACACATAAAATTAGCCATCAGAATTATTATCTAGGTTCTTTTCTTTTGAAAGGAAACATGTTCAAGCACAAGAGCTCTACTTAGGTTTAAATTTTAGAAGGTGTTTGCATTTCAAAAACACGGTAAGAGTTACCATCTTCTCTCATTCAGTATCATATTATCTTTACAAATATATTAATCAATCCCACATTGTGAAAAACATTTGGGAATTTTACAGTCTTGATTTGCTAAGTACCTGTATATGACTTCTAGCTTTAAAATTTGTTTTGTTTTCATTTTCATGAGTTTACACTCTTAGAGTCATTTAATGTGATACTTGAAATCAATTTTCTAGTAAATATGAATTAAACTTTTCAAAAAACTAAACTATGTAAACTGTCATCGGATATCTTTTGGCAGGCAAAAACTGAGACTATGTATCATTCTATATTGACTATATAAAGTGTTTTGCTTTAGCTGCTATCATGATTTTCAATTTATAGTAAGTTTGTTGTTTTATTTTGATTCTTAAATAATAAAGTACTTTTAAAAGCATATTGGCCTACACCAATATTTCTCAATTATGTTTTACATGTCTTTAAATATATTATGGTTAATTGTATTACCTATAAAGTACAAATGTGGAATTCATAAATTTTTTATTATTTGTCTTTTAGGCTTGATTGAGAAAATAAAGACACAGATATTAAGGCTGAAGAGAATACCTGTTTGTGGTGATTTTTCCTATAGCTACAGATAGAAAGAGCAAGCCTTGGGCTGGGCATTTAGCTCAGTGGCATAAGCGCCTGGCTGGCAAGCACAAGGTCATGAGTTCAATCCCCGGTAAAAAAAGAAAGAAAGAGCAAACCTTTTAAATACATGTATTAAGTTTTTGAATAAACTATTTTCTTCTCAACAGTTAAACTGGCAAACAAATAATTTTGTGAATTATTGCTTCTACTTTTGTTACACTGACATAATTTTCTATTTTTTTATTTCTTTATGACATTCTCAGTTCTCCAAGTTTCAATATTCCTCAGAATCATATACTCAACAATCATAAACCGGGCACATTGAATTTCCTTTACCTAGAGCCAAAATGCAGCTGTCAATACTGTGTAGCCAACAAATTATGTAACTTGTGCTTTCAAAATAAACATTTTGAGTTACTGTTTCATTCTATGCGAAGTCTGGTATATAAAACACACACAAAAAAAGAATGATTTAATGCTTAATGAAAAAAGGAATCAGCTTCAGACCAGAATAACAAATGATCTTTTAATATTTTTTCTTAATCTTAGATCATAAATTTTGAAGCTTAATTTATGTAGTAATGTTGGTACATATGGATTAAACAAAAAACTGAGTCCCAGTATGACACAATAGATGTGCTAATACAGATTAGGAATCACACACCTTTATTGTTATCCATTCCTCCTACTGCATACAGAGTTCCAACTGTAGATTTTCTGGGTTTAGTTCTTGGACTTTGCATTAAAGTTCTTCTTTCTGGCAAGAGATGGTATTTCATTGCTTCCAGAATCAGCTTTTGACATTCTAGATCATTCTTAAATAATGCATGGTTTTCTAGGTCAGCCAGTATCTGTGAATAATAAAAAATGACTGTTAATGTTTGTTACTAGAATGAACAAAATATATCAGTACTTAACATCAGAAATTTAAACTTCTGATATTGTTCTTATATTGAGAAAACTGCAGCACGTGCAAATCTATTCTCTGGAAAAATCAAGGCACACATTAAAATGTATGTCTTCAAAGAGATGTGGAACAGATATTATTTCTGATTCAATAGTATTTATCATTAATAATGACATGAAAGGTAAAAAGTAACTACTAGAGGTCATTTTTCCATTTCCTTTCTTCTTAGCAAATACTATGTATAAATCAACAATACTTACTTATGTTGACTAAACAAGTCTTGTGAAGGAAATTTTAGAAAATAACCTTCAAAAACATAGTTCACAACAAGCTAAGTATTAGTTACCAATATCTTCAAGCTCTTTCAAGTATAATTTAATTCTGCTTAAAATTAAAAATAGCTAAATGAAAATGTAAATAATTATCCTCATAATATTTGTTAAGTATGCAAGCAAACTCCAAGCTGTTTATTGGAAAAAAAAAATAGTTTCCAAAAGGGAAACCTAAGAAGTTTGAAAGCAAAGAGCTAGCACCTGAATAATAAAGTGAGATCAGCAGTTTGAAAATATTTGGTCTCTTGTACTACAACAAATTCTAATCTCTGTAACTTTCAGTTTTTGAATTTTGAGATAGGGTCTCTCAAGGTTGCTGAATTTCCCTACCGCCCACCTCTATTGTGCTGCAATTACAGGCATGTACAACAGTATTGAGCAGCAGTAAATCCTTTGTGTACAGATTTTTGTGCATATGCAAATATTTTTCTTTTTCTCTTCCTCTGTACTTTATTACATTGTTTTACATTTTTATCTTTCAGTCTTACTATTTTTAAACAGTTTCTATTTATGTTTATAGCACTTCATTTTACTGTCATCTTGGGGCACATGTACATGTATGTACATCGTGCAGTATTTCTTTTTTTAATTCCCATACCCTTTCCTCCTCCCTCCAACCCTTCTCCTTTAATTCTCCTTTCTACACTTTCATTCTTGTTGATATTATTAAGCTTAGTACATGTTTGAATCATATAATGTTTAGATTCATTGAGTTATTAAGATCCTGTATAGGGCATATCTGTATTCTAGCTATTTCCCCATCTCCTCCTCATCACCCATTGCTCTTGGTCCCTTGGACCTCTTTCAATTTGGAGAGATCTTCCCCTTGTTTTTTGTATTCTTATTATTCTCTGTACTTTGTACTACTTAAATGAGAGATACTGTATGTTATTTAAGCTTATGTCTGGTTTGTTTCACTTGACATTATGTTTTCCAGATGCATCTATTTTCCAAAAAAAAGTATCAAATTTGTCCTTCTTTATATTCAATTAGTATTCCATTATGGATCAGCACCACATTTTCTTTATTCAGTCATCTGTTAATGGGTTTATATGCTGCTTCCAAGATTTAGCTATTATGAGTTGTGCTGCTATAAACATTGGCACACATGTATCACTGTAGGACAAGGTTTCAAACTTTTTGGAGAAGATATACACTGAGGGTATAGCTGTGTCATAAAGAATTTCTAATTTGTGTTCTTTGCACTAACAATGTGGAGGGGTTCCTTTTTCACCATAGCCATGCCAATATTTATTATTTTTTGATTTCTTGCTGATTGTCATTCTTTCTAGGTCAAGATGAAATCTCAGTCTGTTTTAATTTGCATTTCTTCAATGGCCAGAGATGCTAATAATTATTTCATAAATTAGTTGATCATTTGAACTCTCTGTGAATTATCTGTTCACTTCCCTTGCCAATGTTTGACTGAGTCTTTAATTGTAGATGGTGTAATTTTATTTTTTACTTTTTTACACAGTCAGTCTAAATATTAGTCCTTCATCTGAGAGATAAAAAACTTTTTTTCCCATTCTGTAGGTTCACTCCTTACTAATTGATTTTTTTGATGTCTGGAAGCTTTTTGGTTTTGTAAAATCCCATTAGTTGATTCTTGCTGTAATTTGTTATGCAACTGATTGGAGACCTTACAAAATCCAACCCCACGCTATACTACAGAGCAATAGCGATAAAAAATGCCATGGTATTAGAACAAAAACAGATATGTGCATCAACGGAACAAATAGGAGATACAGAAACGTTGCTAGACACATCCACCTATTTGATCTTTGACAGAGAGACCAGAAGCATACACTGTTAGCCTATACAAATGATGTTGGGGAAACTGGCTATGTATGTGCTTGCAGAATATCGAAACTGAAACCATATTTCTAACCATGTGTATTATATTAAAATGAAAATGGATCAAATATCTAAACATTAAAACATAAAAACAAATCTACTGGAAAATAAAATGAGTAAAGCACTTTTTATTTTGTATGGGTTCATACACATTTTTAGTGATAGGAAAATCTGTCATCATAGTAAATGTCTTTTTTTTTTTTGGTAGCAGGACTCCAATTCAGGACCTTGTGCTTGCCAGGTGGACACTTAGGCTGCTGAGTTATATCTCTGGCCCATATTTTAAAATATTAAGAATAGAATTTAGCATTTACTCACTGACTTTTCCTTATATATCGATTACAAAAGATACCACATATGTATGCATTTATTTATTGAACTAATAAACATCTCTGTGATGCCAAATGACAATAATTAACATAATAATTTTAATATTAAATTATATTTAGTCTATCTTATTACCATTGTAAACACTATAAAAATGTAAAACACATGTAAAAGTACATGAGATGTGGAAAGATAAGAAACTAGGTCTAAATCTGAACAAGGAGTATAATTATTAGTTATCACATGCTTTGGAATTATGTAAGTGAAGGCAGTTATATACTTTCTTGGCTCCATTTTTTTCTAATATACTACAAAATTAACTATATTCCTATATACTTTTATTCTGAATTGCAAATGAAATTTCAATTGAAAATTGAAATTTATTCTAAATTAAAAATGGTATGGAATAAAACAGACACTATAATGAATGTTTTTTTAAAAATTTTATTTAAAGAGAAAAAAAATCAAAACAAAAAAAGGATAGAAATAATACAGAATTTCAAAAAAAAATAAACAGTAAGAAATCACTAGTTGATACATGACATATTGTCTTCTTAGATATAGCTGTTCAATTTACAAAATTAAAGCATATAAAGTGGACATTCAAACAGAGAGGCTGAAAACAGTTCTGTTCAATGACCCAACAAAAATTTAGCAACATGTTTATCAATCCTACACACTTAAATATACATGCAGTTATATCCTTTAGAGCACTTTCTTTTCCTCCTTTTGCTTTTTAAGTCCATTATCTATTTAGTTATATCATGTTTCAGCTTGCTCAGTATCTTTTTTTTTGTATTTAAAGAGAAACAAAAGCATGTAAAAGGTAGAGGTAATATAGAATTCAAAAAAAAAGGATAAACAATAAAAAATCACTAGTTAATAAATTACATATTGTCCTCTTAAAATAGTTGCTCAAGTTACAAAATTAAAGCATACAAAGTAGTCAAAAGTGAGAGTGTAGACAGCTATGCATGCATGAATCTCTGCATGTATTTCCATACTTTCTGTATTAGAGGGAAAAACAAAACTTAGCAAGACAAAACAAAATAAAATCCTATAAAAACATGAAACTAAAAAGTTGTATAAAACCACAGTACAAGGTGATCTACAGTGATTACTGTGTTGTTTCTTACTATCTTCAATAGACTGTCTATATCATCAGGCATAACTGAATATAGCAGTATGATTGAGTATAGCAGTGAATAACAATATTAGTAAAAATACAATATTGTAGACAGTATAAAACTTCAAAGGCAGGTAATAATCAAACCATAGTGGATATACTAGTGGATCTTGTCATCTTAAGTGCAGTTGCCTATACTCTCAGACTTGATATTATCAATCATAACAGCTTTGAATATAATCTATCAATACAAAACTGCGATCCAACAAACCAGATTCGATTACGATCAGTCATGGTAAAACAGCGTAGGTTTTACAGAGCTTTAGATTAAGTTAATAGGAAATTAAGGATGATTACCATACTGTGTCCTGTAATTTTCAGGATTACTGTCTGTGCCCTCAATTTTAGTACAGGTAGAATGACTGGAACAGAATATAATACATCTAAGCAGAGTAGTGTGAGTAATGTGGGTTTTAAATCCTGGTGCACTATTAACAATATAGTGTATCAAGGCCATCTAGGTTAGAGTTTCTAGTTATCCTTCTCTGCCTCATTTCTGCCATGCTATTTTCCTGCCTTTGTTTGTCTACTTTTCTCCTTCATTCTACTGCCTACCCCACTCATTGAGGCCTTTCTGCCACTGTTCCTAAAATCCTGGTATTTTTTTTCTCTCTCTAGATTGTCCTTCAGTATTCTCTGTAGGGTTGTATTCATGGTCACAAACTCGCCCAGTTCCTCTTTGTCATGGAAGCATCTTGTTTCTCCATCAACTTCTAGTGACAGTTTTGCAGGATACGTCAATCTGGGCTGGAGGTTATTTTTGTTCAGGGCTTGGCACACTTCACCCCAATCTCTTCTTGATCTGATGGTCTATGTTGAGAAGTCAGCCATGATCCTGATGGGCTTACCTTTATAGGTAATCTGTTTCTTTTCTCTAACAGCTTTTAATATTGTTTTTATATTGAATTTCTGGCATCTTGATTATCATATGTCTGAGTGTAGATCTGTTTAGTTTGTAGGTGGCTGGAGTTCTGTATGCCTCACGTAACTGAATGTCATTTTCTTTTCCCATGCTTGGGAAGTTTTCCTTAATTATTTCTGTGAATAGCCTTTGTATTCCTGCTTCTTTGTTCACATTTCTTATTCTTAAATTGTAGATTCTCTTGTCTTCTTCTAGCCTTTGTATTGTTACTGCCTCTTTCCTTGTTATTTTTAAGAGATCTTTTCTTTCATGATCACACACTGCAAACTTGTCTTCAAGTTTCGATAGTCTATACTTAGTTTCTTTTAAGGCTTTTTGCCAGCTTTCAATGGAGTTTTTAATTTCCTGGTAGTCTCTTTGAATCTGCTTCATGTATTCTATATTTTCTTTATATTCTTTATTGAATGTTTGTCTCCTTTTTTTGTGTTCCTCCCTTCTTCCATCTGTATCATCCTGAGAGATGCTTCCTGAGAGCATTTCTTTTATTACTCTACTCATATCCTGCTTTACCTGATTTAATATTTCAGTTTTGAGCTCGTCTACAAGGTCCCGAAGATATCTCTTAATGTCCATTGAAGCCATGTCTGTTGTTGCGTGTTTGCCGCCCTCAGTCTCCCTTGTTTTTCCTTCTCCTGGTTCAGTGCTCTCAGGGTTCTGGGCTGGGGGCCTTTTCCTGCCTCTCTCTCTTGTCATAGCCCTGGCTTCCTCCACACAGGTTACAATGCAGGTCCCAGCCGCCTTCACTGTTGGCCACATTTTCTCCAAAGCACACTGGCAAGGGACCTCTGCCCTCTCCTGCCTGCTCTTGTCACTGAGGTGTAAGCAGAGGCTGTATATGCCTGCCCTTCCCCACCTGGCCAGACAGCTTAAGGGGCCTTCACCTGGTTAGTGCTTGCTAGGCACAGGGAATCGATTTGGGACAGCTCATTGGGTCCCGGCCAGGGGTGTGGCCCAGTCCAAGCAAATGCCATGAATCTGCTCTGGAGAGGGAGGAACCAACTGAAGTCACTGTTGCTCCCAGTTCAGGCTCCTCCTACCCAACTCCAACATGTCGCCCATTTGGTCGTGCCCCCCCCATGTGTGTGGGGGTCTCATTCCCAGCACTGACTATGGACCAATGGAGGTTCCTTTGCCAGCTCCGCTCTCCGTTGGGCCCACCAACCCCCAAATTCAGTGCTGCTCTATGTCCTGTGAGTGGTGGCGGGAACGATTTTGGGCAGCTCTGCCGACTGGCATGGATTCAAGCTGGAGCAAACTTGACAGCTCACTGCAAAAACGCTGTGTCCCATAATTTTTAGCTGTTTTAGTTGTAGTCCTGAAGTATTTGATGAGCTTTTTTATGTTTTAATTTCTTCCTGTGTCAAAAGGATCCATCCCTCTCTGTCTGAGTCTCTCCAGGGTGTTTTATTATGGCATATGAGTTGTTTCTCCCAGGAGGCTTTGTATTCTTTTGCTCACTGATTGGCCATCTTGTCTTTCTCTCAATGAATGTTTTACAGGACTACAGTTTTAACATTTTAGTAATTTGTTTTTAATTAAAAAGAATATATTTATTTCTAACATATATGTCAAAATGTTTTTCTTTCATTTAAATCTTTTCATTCTTTATAAAAGTTAGCCTTTACAGTGATTAACATATATAGGTATAAATTCACATACATAAATTTATATAGTTGTATATATTTTATATCTATAAATTTATTTATATATAAAGAGGAGAAGATGATAGCTTTCATGAATTTTTTCTTTCTTTCCTCTTTTTTCATAGTTTTGGTGAATACTTGGTATTACTTGATCAGTAAAATAATTCATTATTTTTTTTGGAGCACATAGTAGGAATATCTTATCCAGATAAGATAATAAATAAAAGAAATAAATATTTAAAATATTGTACTGGAAAAATGACATGCATAAACTTTAATTGGGAGTTTGTGCAAAGGCTTAAGATTATATATTCAAATATTTCAAAATTTGGACATATGAATGTAAAGTATGATTTATGTTAAAGCAAATTCGTTATTTCTATTACTTAGATGATGCTTATCTAATAAAAGCATAACAATTTTAGCTCATACTTAGCTTTGCCTCATTCTTGGTTTGATCACCATGCAGAAAAAATGATAGAACCATAGCAAGTATTAGCCAGACTTAACTTCTCATTTAAAATATTTTACACTACAGATGATGGGACTAGTAAATTGCAATTTATTTTTTGGTTTAGTGTTATTGAAATAAAAATTTCTTCTGTTGAATTGAAATAAATGTTATCTCGTAAGAGTGAGTCTTATGAATGCTACCTATCAGAAAGTTCTTTACTGACTTAACAGTTATATTTTGGGGGCTAACTTTAAAGCAATAGATTGTTGCAAATTAATGAATATTCTTGTACAGTATTTCAATTTCTAAGTAAGAAGTTACAATAATTGGTTTTTGAAATATCTCTAAGCTACACATAGAGACACAGGCCTGTAATCCCAGTACTCAAGAGCCTGAGATAAGATGACCCAGCTATGAATTTGAAGCCAGCCTGTGTCACACAGTGAGTTCAACGCCAGCCATAGTGAGTCCCTGTTTCAAGAATGCAAATAGGAAGAAAGAAAAAAATGTTCCTAAATTTTCTTATTTTTCACATAACAAGATACAAAGGTGTAGAATGCACAAGATGTTTAAATAGTGATTAAATCATACAAATTTAAAAATGAGAAAATATATATTCATAAAAATAGGCAAATATTGTTTTCCTGTTTATAATTTTTCTTGTGACTGAAAAACTAGTATTGTTTACTAAGACAAAATGGTAAAATTACAACAAAAACTCAAAGAAATAGTTTTCATACAATAATATTTCAAACAATAATATTGTTTGTTTCTTAAGGAATATATGGTTTATTTTATAAAACAGTAACACATTGATGATAAAATTTAAGAATAATATTAACTTGACTATTAGATTCCTATTTTCATAGGTCTAAATAAAGGATCGCAAAAATTTATAATACATATTTCAAAATATTTTTATAAATAACATAAATAAGGAACTTCATGAAAAGAAAATATCCAAGAATAGCCAAGAGAAAATGCCCAGGATTATAATATTTTTAATCCTATCAATTTACTAACAGATTTAAATGGGAAATGAATTATTCCATGTCCATAAATATACACACAATAAGAAAATAGTTTAGATCAGTTATTTCAAACTATAACAATACATGGAAGACATATGAATGTAAAGTATCATTTAATAAAAATGAAATACATATTTTACGTCTATAAAATTGCCAAGGTGTTTTGTCTTCAAATAATGTTATACTTTTTATAAATATAATACTGTGTGAAATATTTTAAATTGGAATTCTTCTAACCATTTTTAAAATTTGATTATTTTAAAAGAAATTAAATTATTCATAAAAGTTGTTACTTTTTTTTCTATATTTTAAAGTTTTTATTTGGAACTTTGTCTTCTTTATACTTACCATGATCTGTGTTCATATTTCATTTACCTTGGCAAAGTTACTTAATTTTATTTTATCCCAAATTAAAGCACAAAATCAAAATAATAAAATGGTGAAAATGTTTTTTAAACTTGAGGTATCTTTATATTGTCTTTTAATATCCCAAGAATTTTATTCTCTTTATGAACCAGATAATAGTAAAAATAATACTGCTTTTATATACGTCAGTTTTTAAGGAACCCTAAGCTGTGTTGGCTTCCTTATTAAATGCATAAAAATCAGTATGTTCTAATGATTGTAAAACAGGTGGAGACATACTCTTGTTTATCTAAAAATATTTGTACAATAAATTTCCACAATTAAAATCTGTTTCACAGTACTAAATAGAAATACTATTTAGGTAGTTTTACTAATTTATGTTGCAATTACAAAGTCCATGAAAGTTTTTCAACATGCTTGGCATTTGTTCAGTTTTACACTTAGAAATACCATCGACTGAACTTTTAAAAATGAATTACGCATTATACCTCAAAAGATTATCCAATTATTTACAAATCCAAAATACTTCAGAATAGTTTCTTTTCTTGAAGAGAGATCAGAAAAAAAATACTGCAATGCAATACAAAGGGCAGTGTATGTAACAATTAATAATTAGCGTTATATAAAACTTTAGGGATTGCATTTTGGGCCAATACATTTAAGATGAAGAGAGAAATGAGTAACCCTTAAATTATTAGAAATCTGTCCCACCCAGAAAATTGGAGATGAAAATTCTCAGGCATCTTCCCTAATCAGATAATACTCTTTAAAGGACTTAATGCATACAAGACCTCCAAATAGAGGAATATAATACAGACAGCTTCCAACAATCATGAAACAAGGCATGTGCAAAGCCATTGTGGGACAGTCTGTATTATTCTGCTACTTTAAAGTGATAACTTCTTTCTTTGTTATTATTTAATGCTCAAAATTAATTAATCTTATTTACAATGACTCTTTTAGTTCTGATGAGGGCTCCCCTATTGACTTGTTTTTGTAACAGCCAACTTCTTACTCTATTTACATAGATGTCCCTGAGTGTGTGGATATGGAGACAGATTTCTTGCACCTTCTGGTATTAATTTCATCATGAGTGCTCCATGCTCACGACCCCATTTAACTTTAGTTACCCGACAAGAATTCTTGTTTCAAATATTGTAATACTGAATATTAGTATTATATCACGAGAGTTGATGGGACACTAACACTCTTTCATCTTCCTGTGCAAGAATTCAACCCATCATGCAATTTGACTGGAACATGAAGAACCACCTTTTTGTGCTACTCAGTCTCCTGTGGTCAGTTCCTTACAAAAATTTTTGTTTTCTGGGTAATTGTGGTTTGTTTGTTTGTTTGTTTGATTGATTGGTTAAATGGCTTTATCAGAAACATCACGTTTGACAAGTAAGAACCAGAAATTTAAAGCACCTTCATTTCATAGGCTCAAAGGACAACTCTATTTGCTTATGGAAGATCTGGTACAGGGCATGCTTCTCTGTCTCTGTGCTAATTGACAATGAAAACAAAATAAACATTGAGTTTGGGCTTGAGAGATGAGTCTATGAACTCAGAAAAAAAGCATGGCTTCAACATGTCCTTCAGCAGTTACTTCAAAATTATAATATAAACACTACAGAATAAGCCCAGCAGTTGTAACACCCTGAAAGTTTGCTTGAAAATACAGAATAAAAAAACTACAGTCATAGAAATATCTTCTTGTGACTTACTCTGTGAAGAAAATACTAGGACTCTGTGTAGGTACAGGAATGTGAATAATAAAGCCTGCTCATGTTGTATTCTTATAGGGAGTCAACACTAAGCACATTTTGTGAGTAATAGTTATAAAAAATTGCAAATTGATTGAATCAAAGAAAGTAAACTGAAAACAGCCTTTATTAATATTCTGCTACATGCATTTGTGTGATTAAAAAATGCAATTTATATCAGGTAGTAAGTGGAAAAAATGTTTTGTCTTATGGTTTACCATGAATAATTTTGATTTAAATATTAAATGGTATTATAGATTTGAAATTCTAAGTGTCCATTGGTTTATTTCATGAATGTTATTTCTGTATAACAGAAAATTGTAACTATTTATAAAAAACAAAAATATTTCAACATCTTCCTACAACTCATAATAGAACTTGTCTTAGGTATATTATGTTAAAATTTAACACTAACATAAACCTATAGAGTAAAGTGGAAAAAAATATAGTTTAAAATGTAAATTCCAAAAATTCATATTTCAATTGTTAGTTCTTCCTGATCTTGCCAAAAGGGAGTTCAGTATCGGAATGAAATTAGAAACCTAAAAGGTCAAAGTTTTAGGATTATCTTGCAAATGCAACACATTATAATAATTGTAGGAAAATGCCTTTGTAAGAAAAATAACACCTTTATTAAGATCTTTTATAAACTATTTAAGCATTCTGGAGAAAAAATTCTTTCAGATACTGTGACAAAATGTAAAACATCTTTTAAAAATATTGTTTTATACATATAAAAGAATTACATATGTTAGTGTTCTTCTTTACATAAATCAAATGTTTCAATTAATATGCTAGTTAGAACATAACACTTTTCTACATGCAGTGTATTCCTTCCTTGGCAAATCAAGCAGCTACTCAATCATTTTGTAAATATGTTCTATCTCTCTATAACCTTGTTCAAGTTTCTTTGTTACTAGAAAATGACTGATGAGATACAAAATAACCCTGTAGCTGCAGAATAGCACACTATTAAGAAACATACAGGAGAATATTGGATATCACTTTCAGACTTTACTAACAAGAAAAACCAGAACAATTTTCACCATCAGACTTTGCTAATCTGAAAAATTAGAATAATTCAGTTATTCATAGATAGAACTTTTGACAGTTATTTGTTAGAGCATTACAGCTACTAGAAATGGCATGATGCTTTGATTAGAATATTTACAGATATGAATTTGACAGCATCACTAGTTTTCTATACTTTTCTTAATCTTCTATTGTCTTTTGCACTAACTTTCCTTTGGCTAGGAAAAAAAGACAAAGCAAAGCATTCATGAAAAGAATATTTATTTTAAAGGGCCATTCAAATTAAAAAATGTCTCCTTTCTGAATTTTTAATGTGTCAAGCAAATAACTTCTTTGCCTAGAACACTGTTTAGCTATTAATAGAACTTTTATTATGATTGTGATTCTTTGTACTAATATGTGCATATAGAAGTGACTTTTACACTGAACATACACCTTCAATCATAAGTAAACAAAATGAACTGCATGAATTCATTTTTTCTATATGACCTATTCTTAGTAATAAAAGTGATACACTCTAATTGTATATTAAATATATTATGGTTAAGGAAATATAAAATAGCACATTTCTATATTGCAATACATTCCTGCATTGTAAGTTGCTAGAAATATGAAAATATTTGTTTAAAGTATATTTTATTAGTGTGCACAATTTTGCAAAAGATCTGATTTTAATACTATATTTTATACTTCCATTTAACATAATATGAAAATATTTGTATCATAAGTCATTATTAACAATAACACTGAATTAATTAAAACATAATTTGAAAGGGGCTATAACTAATAGAATCTGTAAAGTCATAGTAACAACATCTATAAGTTTTATATGATCATGGTGATCCATAAAATATGAGAATCGAATTTAAGAAACAAATAATACATTTAAACTTACTTTCGGCCAAAGAAAGCACTAACTCTTCCAGCACCATATCCTTAGGCTATCACAGTTATGAAAACAGCTTCACTTTGAAAAACTGTGACAAAACTTCGTATACTATTTGTTACTGCATAACATTTCAAAACTTATTTTGCTACTGATCCTTGTGCTAAAAAATAAATTCCTAGAATAAAAATATATAAAATAATACCTATAAGAAGCAACACTTCTTAGAGAATAAGCGCAATTTCATATGTAGCCTTTCAAAATTTCTGTTTGACATACATGAATAAGATGTGGATGGGGCTATAGTGCAGAAGCACAGTGTTTGCCTGGGAAGCACGAGATTCTGGGTTTGATCCCCAGGGACAATCAGCCAATCAATCAATAAGATGAATGCTAAGATATGACATCAAAGAAATAGTTTCTCCAATATTTTATATTAGATCTAATATAAACAAAATATATTCACATATTTATTTTATAGAGTTCCTAAGACATTGACAAACACAATGATCCCATTAAGGGCTCTCTAAGCCTTGAGGCTGTTGATTAGTCCACATAAGGTATAGGAGAAAGGAGACTGTTCAGATATCAAAAGGCTGTGGCTACACAAGAAACTGAGTTTACTAGTAGGGCAGCCCAATTGCATAAGGGAAAACTGAAATTGCCTCAGTCTTAGAGATAATTTTCTTTGTAGTTCCCTCCTTTAGATTTTGTCTAGTTTCAAAAACATAAAGAATGGAAAATAGACAATAATGATGAGAACTTAGAAATACTATTAATTTGTTTACCAGCGCTCTCAGCACTTCATCAGTGATGAATCTCTTGTCAACTGTGATTGGCACAGCCCACATTTCCAGGAGGAAAATTAGCTCAAGCATAGCTAGAATATCAGTTTTTTGCTTGAAAGAAACAATACTTGAAAAGATAGATCACTCTATTACAATGAAAGTCCTAATAGCCTCAATTAAAAAGAGTTTTGGCAAAGGACAGAATCATAAGAAATGGGAATACTGGGGCTGGGGATTTAGCTCAGTGGCATAAGCACCTTCCCAGCAAGTGAGAGGCCGTGAGTTCAATCCCTGGTATCCCCCCACCAAAAAAACCCCAAGAGATGGAAATATTTCTTAGTCTGTTATACTGGCATAATCACAGTTTTGCCTAAATTACTTGAGTATATAATTTATAATTTAATATCAATGACAAAGGCTGATACAATAGGGTTTTTCATATTCTTTATTTGCTCTCTCATTTTAAACTGACTTGTAAAACTCACATCATATTCACATGAATAATACCTTGTCAAGTGTTTGAAGAAACAAGAAAAATTATACATGAAATAAGAAGCAAGTTCATTAATTTTATTATGAATACAGAAATATTTGATTTCCTTCAGGTGAAAAATAATTGCCTAAAGTGACAGTACAAATATAGAAAAATAATGGCACCATCAAAATAAGGAGATCTCATAAAATTAACTCTAATGATTGTTTTTATTAGAAACAAATGAAATGGGTTTGACACTGTTACAATTTATGATTATCATTTATTAAATAGAATCTATTTAATATGAGCTTAATGTTCATAGTTTGAGATGTTAGTTTCTAAAACTGAAATAAAAGATTTATGCTCTGTATAAACATTATCTCCATCCAAAGCAATTTCATTGCATCCTAAGTAAACTCTGCTCTTTCTATTTATTAATTCATTCAGCAAAAAATTTAGTCAGCACTTATTTGTTCAAGGAGTTAAAACACATCCTGGATGCCAGCAGTCTCACTTGCCATCACCCTATTCAAGACCATTCTCCTCTAATTGCATTAAAATACCACCCTTAATTTATTCAGACTGTATTTAAAAGCATGCCTTAGTTTCTATTGTTTTTTAGACCCTATTCAGTATACTCAGTCACTGGATAATTCTATACATCCTATAATACAATTTTATTCTTCTATTCATACGCTTTCCCTAACACTCTTATGCATTATTCAGTGTTTTACATTTTAATTTTTCTGATATTTTTATTGATTCAAATCATTCCTAACTCACTGTGTCTGTTGCCTTTTCCCTTCAAAATCCTACTAAAATACATTCAGTTCTTAGAGTCCATTTTAAGGTCTTCTTACTTCCATGAGGATCAGTTTAATTGATAACTAAACAGGCTATTATTGATAACATTTGGCACTATCAATTATTTCAGATTCTTTTCCCTTACTCCATATGTAATTACTTAAGGAATTCACACATAGGCTTTCACAAAATAGTTCTGATACATTTTCTTTGGCACTACAGTACCAAATGATTCACCATATCATTACTTAGTTCACTGAAGAACTAAGTGAGCAACCATTTATTATCATTAGTGTATCTATTAATCAAATTTAAATAATTTAGTACTGAGTTACAAAAATGTGCAATACATAGACATAAATATATTCAATATCATATCGCAAATTCAATGGATATATTAATCATCATCATAAATATTTATGATTTTCCAGAAACATCTTTTCTTGCTACCCAGGCAAATGTCTGTATTTCTAAACAATATATGCCAACTCAGCAGACAGCATGTTTATTTCCAATCATAGTCAAGAGCAAAAATCCACTGGAGAAAAAATAAATTTTGACTCTTGGCATCACTGCAAGGTTGTTTGACTTTTAAGTAGGAAACATTGAACTTGTATGCTCCATTGACAATTCAGATTTACGTACTGAACCTGAATTCATTCTTCTACATTACCATACTCCCCTCTGTACTGTACTTGTCTTCTATTTTTATTGATAACTTGGAATATTTCTTCACCATGACTTTTATTGGAAGCAATTACTAATTTAGTTGTTTCACTTATTTTGGAGGATAGTATACGGTATATTCCCAAATTGTGTTTGATTGCCGGAGATAGTAGGAGATTCTTCCTGAGGTTCCCTGACTCAATGATTGAATAAATTGCCTTGTCTCTGTCATTATCCTCATAATGAAAGAGTTACCAAATATTTTTATTATTATTATTATAAAACCTAAGATCCTTCTATTTTGCTCTTCTTTTCCATTCCAAAAACAATTTCATTGGGCACAAAAATTAAATCCTTTGTGAATTTTTGAAAAAGATGAGTAATTTCAGTTCTTGTGTGGGGTATAAGAAATCAAATACAGAATTCAGAATAATCTCATGTAAGTTTCTAAAACATAAATATTCATCATTCCCTGTCTTAATTCTTACCACTAGTAATGAATGTATTGCCTAATATAATTTTGAACACCTGTGTTGGATTCATTTCTCATTTTACTTCTTGATCAATCTTATACTGTACTTTGACAAGACTGTTTAGTATTCCCCATATGAACTGTTTTTGTGTTTTTGAAAATTTTTGAACTTTTATATTTCTTTTCATCCATAATTGGATTTCTCAAAACAATACTTTCTGTATTGTTATGCTTGTTCTACAATTTCTCTAATTCATTATTTAATGTATTTTTTTACACATAGTGGTCACCATTTTATATATATATATATATATATATATATATATATATTTATGGTTTTATGTATAGCTACTCATTCTTAAATACTATATATCTTACAAATAATATATATATAGATTAAAAATAACAGAATGCTATAAAGATGTTCTCCTCTCTATTTCACCCTTAAACCTCAAATATACAGAGAATAGCTTTATAGCATTCTGTTATTTGTGATTTCATTTTAATCAGATAATTTGGAAAGAATGAATTTAAAAGTGTGCTCTTTTATTCTGAGGAGCAATTGTATTTGCTCATTCATTCTTTAGTTTATTCACAAAAGCATTTCTGCTTAAAAACATAGATCTTAAAAATTGTTAAGCCATGTTCACCAGCTCAGTGAGGAGAAAAAAATGACAAAATCTGGAGTGCTTGGTTGTATTTTTGTACTTTTTAAAGATGTAATGAGACTTATGAAAGATATGTGTGCATGCTTGGTAGCACTTGATTAATTGAGGACATTCTTGACCTTTCAGTTGCATGAAATAATAACTTTCAGCATGTTAAATATGTATCAAGCTATTTTCTGTGCTATAGCCTGCATCACAGAGAGGTATTTAAGTCCAATTATTTATTTTCTGTGCTATAAAACTTGAGAACATTTTCATATTTTAGAAATGTTTTACTACATCATAATAAATTTTCATAGAATTAAATCAATAGATATTTGTATTTGCCTTGCCTTACTACTTTTCTTCTGAATGTCCCTTCTTTTCTAAAAATGTCTAGCATTTTTCTAACCACTAGTGTCTACTACAGCTACTTCTTGGTTTCATCAAGCTCCCAAGTTATTATTTAGACTAACTTGCTGAGTCACCCTTTCTTGAAAACTCACATATCTTATAGCTGTCAAGAATAAATCTCATTGAAAAGAACATCATAAAATATTTAATTATTGCTCAACTATTTTGCTAACATTTTGTTGGGAGATTTTTATGTCCATACAAACTATTATTACCTGAAATTGACAATTCCATGCATTTTGGTTTGTATTTGGATGTTCCCCCAAAGCCTCACACAGTCATGGAGGTGGCTGAGCCTAGCATTTGTGATTGGTTCATTGTCTAGTGCTGGGATTAGCAGTGTGAGTACTGTACCCGACCAGGTGCAGGTAGCCAGCATAGGTTATAAGAGAGGGAAGGAAGTGTGCTTTTCCCCTTTTTGCTCTTGTTCCTTGTGGCAGCCATCAACAGTTAACCTTCAGTCACAGGACCTTGCCTTGGATCCAGTTTAGTGTGGACTAAGGCCTCCAAAAAACTATAAGCTAAATAAACCTTCCTGCTTTAATTTTTGAAGTCAAGTATTTTGTCTCTGTAATGAGAGAAAGTAATCAAGATACCACATTATAGCTATGTTGTTAACTAAATCGACAATATCATGTTTTGATATGTTGAATCATATCTTAAATTCAAATTATCTCTGATCGATAGTACTTCTGAGAGAATAAAATAGATTGGAAAACTTAACATTATCCTGCATTTTTTTTTTTGCAAGAAATTGCTTTGAGTTAAGAGATAAGCCTGAATCATCATAGCCTTAGAATGACTGTAAGCTAACACAGAAAAGTGAAAACTGTCATGGTCATTCTCAGACAGTTTTCCTTGAGAAGTTGCATAGTTTATACACACTTTATTTAGAGGTGACTGCTTTAATCCTTTAAAGACTAACTGGTGCTACAAGCAAAACTGAGAATCCTCCCTTTACTTCTTCCATATTTTACCTCAGACAACTTAATTCTGATGGCTGACACTCCTGGTAATGTTTTGAAATGACCGCAGAATACCAACTGAACAGACTAAATTCAATTTACTGTTTGAAAAACTGGATTCCCTAATTTAAATAATACCGCAGACCTCACATTAAACTTTTGTTTTAGTTCCTTCTCCATCATCTTTAAATAAACCCCTTTAATTTCCCTCACACTAATTATAAGGTATCAGCAGTATTTTGCTCATCTCATTTTACTAAGAGAAAATGGAGACGGAATTTTAATCACTTCATATTTGCAGATTTTCAGCCTTCTTTAGATTTATTCTGATCAAAGCTCAACATACGTCTTTTGATCATCATCAGTGAAATAAGTTTCTCTGAAAACATCAAGGTGGATGTAGCTTGCAAGTCAATAAGGGATTAAAACTATTCTCCCATGTAAAGCTAATTCCACTGGGCAAATATTTTGCAGCGTTTTGAAAGTTTGGATATAAAATGAATTGTTCAAACATCTTACTGAAAAATAAAACTTCAGAGATAAAAAATATTAACATTATAGTAAGGGCAATAAAAGAATTTGGAATGTGTCAAAATTTATATTAAATACTTTGGAATATGAAAAAAGTAATGCATAATTTCCTAGTTTAAAGTAATTTATAACATAGTAACAGATAATTATTATTTTCCAACACTTACAGCTCAACAGCAATATATTAATTGGTAGCTTAAGCTATAATAAGAAATGGCTGCCTATGTCATCACATAACAGCATAGTTTTTAGTTGGTTGACTTTTTCAGAACAGGCATCATTAAACTTCCCACCTTTCTTCTGCTCTTTACACACAGCCCACCTGGACTTGCACTGCACTTGAAAGTCATGGCATGCTGCTATATTAATCATTTAATTGTGTAAATCCATGTGGGAAGATGTTCATCAGGGTGTATCATAATTCACTAAATTTTCTGTATTGGGAAGTAGTTACATTCTCACAGTACCACACATAAATTGTCCTCCGTAATAGACTTCATCAAGTAGATTAAATATGTTGCTTTTGATTTTGTATAAAAAGGTACATACAACTTCTTCAAAATGCATGAGAGGAAATAGCAAACTGTGGAGACCACCTGTGCGTGAAGCTATTTAATGCACTCACATTACCATCTCCCTCCAGGCTTCTCCTAGTCCTCCATCCTGCCATGTATGGATTTATCAAGCTCTTTCCATAGCACACGAAAGCCCTTTCTGCAGCACAGAAAAGTATAAACCATCGTCATCAAACAATCGAAATTTGACTTTCAAAAAGTTTTAGATTTTTTATTTTTACAAGATTTGATTTCTGATATTAGCATCTACTATCAGAATCATCAAAAAGACCAAAGATTTAAGATATATAAATTTAATTTGTTTTAAAGACCAAAGATTTAAGATAAATTTAATTTGTTTTAGAAGTATGTAAGTATATATATATATATATATATATATATATATATGCATGATGATTAATTTCTGTGAATTACAGATGCTACTTATCAATTAATGCTGTGTTATTGTATCTTTGTTACTCACGTTTTTTTCCCCCTGTAGTCCCTAATAGTAAGATGCTGCTTCTCCTCTTTTTAAGTACCCACACTTTGAAGTGGCACTAACTTGAAATACAGTATTAGGAATACTTTTTTATGAAAAAAAATTCTGAATATGAATATTTGTAAATAAAAATTATTGGAATCAGTAATTGTGTTTATAGGAATATATGCATTGTATATATAGATAATATATATATACATTATATATGAATATTATATTATATATGAAAATATTTGTAGAAATAATATAGTGAAAGTATGGTGAATTTAGAGGGTTTTTTGTTTGTTATATAAAATTATATTCTAAAACAGAAAGGAAAAAATAACTATAGATACATCAAATTCTGTTCAACTTAACAAAAGTTCTATCAGTTTTTAAATTTTATTCCTTTTTGTACCCATTTAAAATTTTTATTTATTTTTGTAAGTAACAAATAATTGACATATTATGTTAGTCTATACTTTTTTGAATTAAAAATAGACTTTAGCAGGTGTTTTCTTCATAATGACTTGGTAATGACTTGCTTTGTGTCATTAAGATCACTTATGATTGTGAAATATAACATGATACAACTTAACATTTCCTAATCTACCTTGTTCTGTTGCTGTTATATAATAGATATAAGTATCAGAAGTTATCACATAGATATTTATAATTATACATATGGTTTACTTTAAAGTTGGCAGAATTCTTTTATGCATTAATTTATTATATTTTCTAGTAATCTCCTTATAAAGATTTTGGCATAATTTTCTTTTTTGCATACTGCATACACTGAAAAAATAATTTCAGCATCTTGAGAGAGATAACAGATTTGAAAAATATATATTCTAAACAACCAGTGACTCACACAGTAGTGAACAAACAGAGAAAAACTTGCAGACAACAGAAATCAGAAAGCTGGAGGTTACTAAAGAATTGTATAAGGAAAAGCCATGCTGTGGGGAGGAAAGCGCTAATAGCAAATCAGGAAGAAAGAAGTAACCATCAGTATACCAGATTAAGACATATCTCATAATGATTAAATCAATTTGCCAAAATTGTATTAGCACCAATTTGAGTTATAATTTTATAGTTAACTACTGAAGTGAAATCCAGTCTTTTCTATTTTCCACAATTATTTTTTACTTGACCTCCTAAGACCTGATATTATTTAAAAATTTTTGTATAACATGAAAGAATTAAACATATAAATGCTTGAGTACATAGACATTTTTGAAAATTATCTTTTGTAGTATTTTATAGGCAAAAATGACTACTCTTAAAGAATTAAGCCCTTCAAAGTATAGTTTCACTCACATGCAACATACATTAATATTTTGATTAATTAACTTAGAGTGTTAAGGATCAAATCCTCAAGCATGCTAGGGAAGCAAGCCAAAACTAAGCTATAACACCAATCTAGTATTTTACTTTGTTTCAAATATCACCCCAGAAATAATAGAATATTTTTTAGTTTATTAGGTCATTCTATTTGTAGTAAACTAGGAAAATCAGTCTATGCTGCCATGTTTGTAAATCGTCATTCTATACCAAAGGATATCCATGACAGATAATGTTTGAAAGGATATTTTTAAGCATGTAAGTTATTTTTAAAATGTATTCAAGTAGTTCTTCATAACTGTTTTAGAAATTTTCTTCATTGAAACCTCTAGTCTTACTTCATCTTTCCATGTCAAATTCAGGTTACAGGTAAGTCCTAATTAGTCTATGGCCTCTTGTAGTAATCTGTTCCTATGCCTATATTCTATTTATTGATATGTACTTTATAGTCACGTATTCAACGATTGAGCTATAGTCTTGATTGAATCTGTCTGAGTATATGAGTATCAAAATTTGTAAGAATTTGTAATCTATTTAGCTCGTGGATGACAAGAGGAAATTATCAGTTTAGTCATACTTTCCCTAGTCCTTTTGAGGAAAGCACTGCACAAACAGGAATATCTTATATTTTTCAGGAGCTAATTGAAGTAACGTCTCAGTTCTAGAGGAAGACTAGGGACTAGGAACTCCCTTATGCCAGTTATCAGTTTCTGATTCCCTAAATTGATTTCCAGAGGGCCAATGGGTCCTTTAAAAAAGTCTAAAAATTCCCCTCCAGCCAAGACTAAGTTTTTCATCAAGGTGCTTTATTAGACTAAATCAGGGATCCAATACCCACAAATCTAGTTTATCAGAAAACTGTCAAACTCAGCTTTCCTTATTATCTATGATTGTCTTCATGCCAAACAGTGACTTGCATTGCTATTACAGGTATGTAATGCAAACACATTTGCACACAGTCATACACATTTATCAACACACACACACACAAGCGCGCACGCACACACACACACAAATAGCGTCCCTTTACCTGGTGGAGATAAGCTCCACAACCTACAAGGCATACCTACAACCACAGAAAGTAGCAAATATGATGTACTTGCTTTTCCCACTTATGCATACCTATAATAGCATTACATTCATAAATGACTCATAGTAAATGATTAACAATAATAAAAAATTAAAATAATTGTAGCAATAATCTTTAAATATCTATGGTTTTTTTAATTTCTAGTATATTCCATTTAGACTTCAGGTGACTATAGTTAACTGAAATTATAGGTAGTGAAACTAGGAATTAGAGACCTACCATGGCTCCTAATTGTTTGCTTTTAGATAATAGCTACTAGATGAATGATGAATTGCAACTAAAAACACATAAAGTTATTATTTAATTTATATGGTATAATCAAGCCATTTAGAGTTCAAAATGTGTAAGGTTTCTGTTCAAGGCTATTTAAGACTTTTGATTCAGAAACAAAATAGTTAAATATCTCTATCTACTTTTTCCAAATGTCTTAGAGAAAAATTTCTGAATTAAGGGAATTTTAAAAGGGTGATAAAAATTCCCCATGTAAAGAATGCATGTTAATATATAAGAAAGCCATTTAAGACTGTTGCCACAATTGTGAAAATGGTTTCAACACATAATAGTTTTGTGCAATGGTAGCCATGTCCTCTCATGAGAAGTTTCTCATGTAATCAGTCTATGCTCTAATTCCCATAATTCTTAGTGCCTGAACCCTCACCCTCATTCTAAAATATGAATTACTTTTTTTCTCTAATGAAACTACTTCTAAAATCTTCCAATTCCTTCTAAATCTTCATTCAAAGAGAATATTTTCAGTTTCCTTTTAAATTTTCATCTTTCTTGCTTTTAATTCACTTTTCCATTCCGTGTTCTCTTGAAATTTTCTGTGTATTTCTTTATAACACTCTATTTCCTTAAATTTTTTCAGTGCACTCATTATTTGCATTACCTTCATGAGTCTTTGTTCTTTTCCACATGTAACACACAGTGCTCACATCTTGTATATTGCTATAATCCAGGTTTCTAATTGTCCACATCACATGAGTGATCTCAGTATTTCACCAGAGTCTCTCCAAGAGTTAGGCTCTGGAGCACAGTCTGATACGAACTCCTAGCTCATTCACTCAAAAAATCTTAGAATATAGGTGAGTTGTATGACTTTCTTCTGTTAATACTGGACAAAAGGTATGCACAATATTAGTTGGTATTTTTAGTACTTCCAAATATTGGACTACCTTCTCAGTTCTGACATTCTGCTTATCTGTGTATTAAAACATTTCATCTGCTGTCATCCTACCTGCTATTACAGAATAATACTTATATTATTATCTCCATAACTTTCTACTTTTATTTTCTCCATGAATAAATGAACCACAAGTAAAGCAACGCTAGAGAAAATTTACTAGCACCTAAAAGGATGTTTACTATACACTAGCAAACATATAGCTGTATTTCTTCAGTTACCTAACTTGCAATTTCCACTTAGAAAAAGTTACTCATGTTATTGTGTTATTTCTACATTAATGTGTTTTTGTCTCCAAAGCCACAGCTGCTGCCACAGCTTAACACATCTCCTAGCCTTTGACAGAACAATGTAACCCTGTCTGTTCAACCTCTCCTCCATGTTGCTGGCCAGGTGTAATCACTTTTAAAAACATGAATGTGATCAGTTGTTTTCCTTCAATAATTCTGTAAGCTGTTTTCCCAGTAAACAAACATAAACTCCAAGCATGGAAAAACACTATACAGAGCTCTCAATTTTCTGCTTTTTCCGGGTCACATACTTATTGGGTTTTATATGTTCTGGGTTTTATATGTTCTTTATATGTTCTGGGCTGCAGAATTTGCCACCCCTTGTAATAGTCTTAGACATTTATTATATACTGCACTAAATTTGCTTCCACTGCCTGGAAGGTCTTCCTTTTGCATCCCTACTCCTCTCCCAAGATGCACTGCAAAAGTCTGTCTTATATAAAGCCTTCCTAAATACCAAGAAATACTGATTACTCTTCTATTTGGTACTCCTATTATTCATCTACAATGCTTAATTGCATGTTTGTTTATTTTTGTATCTGTCTTCCCCAAGTAGTATATCATTGATCTTTATATGGCCCCTGGCCTAGAGCTGACAGATAATGATGAATGAATAATACATTTAAAACACATTATTAATTAAAATCTGTACTTTCAGGAATGTTTGACTTGATTATTCCATTAATTTACATACTTGATAATCATACAAAGGAAGAGAGAATCCTAAAAAAAGACTCTGAGTATATAGTTGACTAAAAGAATGTTTGTTTAAATAAATAATTGTCTCTAACTTTTCTAAATTTTAGGTATACATTTTTCTTCCATTAGTACAAATGGAAGTTAAGAAGTAATATGACATCAATTATAAAAATTAAATTACTTTTGTATGTGTAGTAATATAAGTTAAAATAATTAATTTTAATATTCAAGAGAGTATATTTTATTAATTGATGCAATGGATATTTATCATATTCCTCTTTTTGTGAAGGCATTACCCTAGAAACAGAAACATAAATAGAAAAATATTCTTAGGTGGAAATCATAACTCAGAAAGAAGAGATGCAGCTTCAAGAAAATAATTAAAACTGTCATATTATTAGTAGAGGTGACTATTAATAGAGGTATGAGCAAGTTGCTATGAGAAACAAGTATACACTTAACTAGGTATTGTGTAAGAAATATTTTCAGGAAAGAAAAGTTGCTTAAAATCAGTAAATAATACTAAATACATGTTTTTCAGTAAATGAAACTAAGCAAAAGCTATTTACAGCAGTATATGCCCAAAAGAGTGAGAGGTCATACAGTATAATTTAAAGTACTCAAGAGTATATCTTGTTTACTGATATTATATTTTTAAAACAATGTATCTTCATATGTATGTACATGTGCATATGTGTATCTTCATCTCTGTCTCTAGCCATCTCTCTTAGTCACCAAACTGTCCATCCATCCATCTATCCTATTATCCATCTTTCTCATAGAGTAAAATCAATAATTTCTTTATAGAATTATTTTTAATTTCAATTAACATGTCAAAAATAATGGGAGAGAAGTCAAGATGGCTGATCAGTGAGCAACAAAATACAAAGCCTCCTGGGAGAAACAACTCATATGCCAGAATAAAACACCCTGGAAAGACCCACACAGAGGGAGATGGATCGTCTTGACACAGGAAGAAATTAAAATGTAAAAAAGCTCATCAAATACATTGGGACTACAACTAAAACAGCTAAAAATTACAGGACACAGTGTATTTGTTCGTGGCGACCAGCCAAGTTTACAACGGCCTGAATCTGTGCCAACCGGCAGAGCTGCCCAAACTCATTCCCACTGCCACTCACAGGAAGCACAGTAGTGCTGAAGTCAGGCATTGGTGAGCCCAACGGAGAGTGGAGCCAGCAAAGGGACCTTCACTAATCCACAGTCAGTGCTGGGAATGAGACCACCCCCATGGAAAGGGCAAGACCAAATGGGCGACATGTTGGAATTGGGCAAGAGGAGCCTGAACTGGGAGCAACAGTGACTTCAGTTGGTTCCTCCCTCTCCAGAGCAGATTCATGGAATTTGCTTAGACTGGACTGAACCCCTGGCTGGGACCCAATGAGCTGTGCCAAATCGATTCCCTGTGCCTAGCAAGCACTAACCAGGTGAAGGCCCCTGAAGTTGGCTGGCCAGGTGAGGAAGGGCAGGCATATACAGCCTCTGCTTACACCTCAGTGACAAGAGCAGGCAGGAGAGGGCAGAGGTCCCTCGCCAGTGTGCTTTGGAGAAAATGTGGCCAACAGTGAAGGCGGCTGGGACCTGCATTGTAACCTGTGTGGAGGAAGCCAGGACCATGACAGGAGAGAGGCAGGAGGAGGCCTCTAGCCCAGAACCCTGAGAGCACTGATCCAGGAGAGGGAAAAACAAGGAAGACTGAGGGTGGCAAACATGCAACATCAGACATGGCTTCAATGGACATTAAGAGATATCTTCGGGACCTTGTAGATGAGCTCAAAACTGAAATATTAAATCAGGCAAAGCAAGATGTGAGTAGAGTAATAAAAGAAATGCTCTCAGGAAGCATCTCTCAGAAAGATAGAGACAGAAGAAGGGAGGAACACACAAAAAAAGGAGAGAAACATTTGATAAAAAATATAAAGAAAATATAGAATACATGAAGCAGATTCAAAGAGACTACCAGGAAATTAAAAACTCCATTGAAAGCTGGCAAAACACCTTAAAAGAAACTAAGGATAGACTATCAAAAGTTGAAGACAAGTTTGCAATGTGTGATCATGAAAGGAAAGATCTCTTAAAAATAACAAGGAAACAGGCAGTAACAATACAAAGGCTAGAAGATGACAAGAGAATCCACAATTTAAGAACAGAAATGTGAAAGAAGAAGAAGGAATACATACAGGTAAATTACAAAGGCTATTCATGGAAATAATTAAGCAAAACTTCCCAAGCATGGGAACAGAAAATGACATTCAGTTATGTGAGGCATACAGAACTCCAGCCACCTACAACCAAAACACAGCTACACCCAGACATATAATAATCAAGATACCAGAAATTCAATATAAACCAGAGTATTAAATGTCTTCAGAGAAAAGAAACAGATTACCCATAAAGGTAAGCCCATCAGGATCACGGCTGACTTCTCGACACAGACCATCAGATCAAGAAGAGCTTGGAGTGAAGTATTCCAAGCCCTAAAAGAAAATAACCTCCAGCCCAGATTGTTGTACCCTGAAAAACTTTCACTAGAAATTAATGGAGAAACAAGATGCTTCCATGACAAAGAGGAACTGGGAGAGTTTGTGACCACCAATCCAACCCTACAGAGAATACTGAAGGACATTCTAGAGAGAGAGAAAAAAAATACCAGGATTTTAGAAACAGTGGCAGAAAGGTCTCAGTGAGTGGGGCAGGCAGTAGAATGAAGAAGGAAACTAGACAAACAAAGGCAGAAAAATAGCATAGCAGAAATGAGGCAGAGAAGGATGGCTAGAATCTTTAACATAGATGGCCTTGATATGCTATATTGTTAATAGTGCACCAGGATTTAAAACACACATTACTCACACTGCTCTGCTTAGATGTATTATATTCTGTTCCAGTCATTCTATCTGTACTAGATTTGAGAGCACAGACAGTAATCCCGAAAATTACAGGATATAGTAAGGTAATCATCCTTAATTTCCTATTAAGTTAATCTACAGCTCTGTAAAACCTACACAGTTTTAGCAAGACTGATCATAATCGAATCTGATTTGTTGGATCGCTGTTTTGTATTGACAGATTTTATTCAAAGCTGTTATGATTGATAGTATCAAGTCTGAGAGTATAGACAACTGCACTGAAGATGACAAGATTCACTAGAATATCCACTATAGTTTGATTATTACCTGCCTTTGAAGTTTTATACTGTCTACAATGTTTTATTTTTACTAATATTGTTATGTACTGCTGTATTCAACTATATTGCTATATTTATTTATGCCTGATGATATACACAATTCTATTGAAGATAGTAAGAAACAACACAGTAATCATTGTAGATCACCTTATACTGTGGTTTTATATGACTTTTCAGGTTCATGTTTTTATAGGAGTTTGTTTTGTTTTGTCTTGCTATGTTTTTTTTTCCTCTGATATAGAAAGGATAGAAATACATGTAGAGACTCATGCATGCAAAGTTGTTTACACTCTCACTGTTTGAATATCTACTTTGTATGCTTTAATTTTGTAACTAGAACAACTATTTCTAAGAGGACAATATGTAATTTTTCAACTAGTGACTTCTTATTGTTTATCTTTTTTTAAAATTCTGTATTATCTCTACCCTCTACTTGCTTTTGTTTCTCTTTAAAAAATTTTTAAAAAATTATGGATAGCACTTGTAATTTCACATTCAAAATATAGCCAGTATATTTAGGTGTATTCAGTATACAAACTAACATTATATACAAATTAACATTTCATTAGCTAAACTATTGCAATACTTTCCTACCAGGTACATATGGTTTCAGTTCTGCCTCTTAATGAGGCTTATTTTTCATTTACTTTTCTAATATTTGTTCCCTCTGTCCTCTTACTGTTTTTGAAGACTGAATTATCTGAAATCGTATCACTTAGTTCACTTGCTGATTTGCTTTCACCTGGATCAAGCCAATATTACTGCAAGCAGTTCAAAGGGAAGACAATTAGGTAAAAAGATTCTCTCTCCTCTAAACAATGTGGTGTATTTATGTCACTTTATACTAGCTCAAGTAAATCTTTCTGAGCTATGGAAATAAATTTTCTTCTATTGCTCCCTTGATTTAGAAGTTGTGGTCTCTGTGCTATTTGTTGGTTTCCTTAACCTTGGCCAAATCACTGTACCTAGTGCTATTACTATAATCTCATCATTTGGATTCTCATTATTAAATTTTATTTCCTTCCAGGATATTGGCAATTACACTATTGTATAATTCATTTTACATCCACAGCCAGAAGGATATAATTCCTTTCTACATTTGATATATTTGAAAAATTATGCATTACAAAGTAAAAGACAAACACAAAACAAGAGAAACATAATATAAACACAAGTGCTGTCCAAACTCCTCTAGTGATTTTTCATATAGTCAGAATAAAAGCTGAAGTTCCTATGAAAGATCAACAGCCTTCTATTTCCTGATCATTTTTAGCACACCTTCTGTACCCCCAAGAACATGTCCAAAGAACTCTAGATAAATTGCTTTCTTTGTTAGTTTTCCAATATATCAAATACATTCCCATTTTAGAGTTTTGCATTTTCTACTCCCTTTGCTCTTTTACTTGACATCAATCTTATATTTTTCCTTATGTCTGCTTATTTTTTGTTACTGGCCTTTCCAGTCAGCTTAAGCCAGCAACTACATCACTCTGTTATTATACTAGGTACCATTAAGGATATACAGTCAAAAGAGTTACAGTGTCTGTTAAAAGGACTGGAACAATCAAATAACACTACATTCCCTATTTTTAGCATGAACAAGCAGAAGCAAGAAATGAGATGTAAAACTGTCAGAAAAAGAGAATGTTAGTAACATATTAGTAGTTTTTTTCTTCTTTCAAAAAAGGGCAAATGAACCTGCATATCTATAGAAAATATGTCATAATAATTATATTTAAAACTGAATATATTTAAAATATTTTTAGAATCAGTAGTCCAAAGTAATGAATATACCTGGCTATAATACTTTTAAGCTTAATGAATGTGAACAAGCTACTCAACTTCATGGTTTTTAATCCTGCATATAAATTGTAATAATTTTTTTAAAAATTCCAGAAAATGGTGGTGCATGCTTGTAATTCCATCACTCAGGGAGCTGAGGCAGGAGGATCACCATGAGTTTGCGGCCAGCCTGGGCTACATAAGCAATTCAAGGCCAACCTGCACTACACAGTAAGACCCTGTCTCAAAACAAATCCAAAAAACATTACATTGAAATGATACTAAATATGTAAAAATATTTTACATATATTTGAAATGCATATCATTAAAGTTATTAAAGTTTTAATTCTACTTAAGGAAGATAGAGAATGATGCATAAAACAAATAAATATTAGCAGAATTTCTATGAGTATAATAAGTAATTTTCTTTAAAATTATATACTTTAAAATAAATTTACTTATACAGTTTTAAACTGAAAATAAATTAATGAAATTCAGTCAAGCATAAGCTACCTTTACTATTCATTCACAATTCAATTGTGGCTTAGCTACTTCTGCTTTACTGGGAAAGATTAACCAAAGCCCACAAATTATATGTGGAATGAGAGGTTTATTCTAAAATGGGTGTGGTGGTGCATGCCTGTAATACCAGCACATGGGAGGCTGAGGCAGAAATATCATTGAGAGTTTGAGGTCAACCTGGGCTGCAAAGTGATTTCAAGCTCAGTCTGAACTGCATAATAAGACCGTGTTTCAAAAAGACAAACAAAGAAAAGAAAGAAAATGGTTTATTTTAGCTCATAGTTTGTACATGTTTCAGTTCATGGCTGTCTGGCTCCAAGGTGAGGAGACACAGTCTATGGTATGCAAGGCAGGAAGCAGTGAATCTTCCTTCTTCTTTTCTTTTTATTCTATTCAGTCTATAATCCTATCGATCAGTGCTGCTTACACACAGTGTTGGACTGAACACTTTCCACCCCCAACTCCAATTTGAAGACACAAATAAAGTTAAATGAAGTAATAAGAATGGGGATTTAAACACTAAGATTCGTATTTCTACAACAAAAAGAAGGCACTGCAGAAGACTGAAACTGAACTCATATCTATTACCGTGTACTAAAGTAAAATCAAAATGGACTGAAGATCTAAACATTAAAACAGTAAAATGGAATCTCCTAAAAGACAAAATAGGTAAAATATTTGAAGTCATAAGAGCAGGAAAAAGTTTCCTAAAAAGAATGACTATTATACAAGAAATAACAGCAATAATCAACAAATGGGATTGTATCAAATTAGAAAATCCTACACAGGAAAGGAATCCATTAGTACAGTGAAGTGACAACATACAGAATGGGAAGGGCTCTTTCAGTTTTGTGCAGATGGATTACTAATATCTAGAGTATATAAATAGCACAAAACTTAGACAAATTATAATAAATGGCCAAATTAAGAAATGAGGAAGTGAAATGAACAGACACTTAACAGCAGAAAAACTACAAATAGCCAACAAATACATAAGCAAATGTTCACTCCCTGGTCATTAAAAAAATGCAATTTAAAATATCCTAAGATGCATTCTTATACCAGAAAGAGTGACAATCATTAAGAAATCAAAAAGTAAAAAAATGCCAGCATGGTTGGGGTGAGAAAGGCACAGCCCTATATTGTTGGAAATTAGTTTGGAGATTTCTACTATTAGGGCAATTACTATAGAGATTCCGCAAAGAACTAAAATTCAAAATTCCATATGACACAATTCTTCTCCTTCAGATATCTTTCTAGACAGAGCTCAAGACATCCTACTATAGTAACACATGGAGAGAAATGTTCACAGTAGCACAATTCATAACAGCTAATTACTGAAAGGAACCTACATATCTATCAACAGACAATGAGATGAAGAAAATGAATGGAATACACCATGGAATATTACTTGGCTATAAAGAATGGCAAATTTGACACACTTATAGGAAAATGAATCCATCTGCAAAATATTATGTTAGGTGAAATAAATCAGACACACAAACTTAACTGTGGTATCCTCCATTTTAGCAAGGTAAGGTAAAAAAGGTAAAGAACAGAATGATGTATGAATAGGAGAAAGGATGGATCTCTTGAAAATAGGAAGGGATCCAGGTGAATGTGAGCAGGAGAAGAGAGAGGGAAAGGGAAAATAAGTATAAGAAATATATGCATATATAGGAACTTACTAATCTCAGTGAATGTAAATATTATATATCATAAACATGAGATAAGATTAATAGAGGAGGAGGGGAGAAGGGAGTAGGGAAGCAGTTAAAGGAGAACCAACTTTACTGTATTCATGTACCCACTTTCCAAGATACTTGTAAATTGCATTTGCTGCAAATATTTACTAATGAGAGAGAGAGAGAGGCAGAGGCAGAGACATCTATTTATGCAGAGGAAATGGCACATGAGTTCACTGTGAGAGTGTAAATGTTTGCAAGCCAGGAATAAACTAAATTAACCACAAACTTGCTCCTGTATTTTTCAACCTTCAAAACTAATTTCTGTTGTTTTTAAACAACCTGTTAAATAGTATTTTGTTGTGGTAGCTCAGACAAAACTGTCTGTGTCTTAGTCACTTTCTCCTTGCTCCACAAAATACCCACAATACCTGAGACCCCTTGTTTAGAGGCACAGAGATTTAATTTGACTCACAGTTTTATCCATGATTGATTGATTCCAAAGCAGCAATATAATGCCAGAGGGGCATGCATGGAAGGAAATTTATTCAATCCATGACAATCAGGAAGCAGAGAGAAAATGGCAGAGCTGGGGACAAGAACATACTTTTCCAAACCACACCCCTAATGACCTGCCTCTTCTGGCCAGGCCTGAGCTCCTATGGTAACAGCATGCTTAGCTACTCAGCTTATCAATGCTTTGGGGAGGCTGTTTTGGATCTAAACCATAGCAGTGTGGTTTACCCCAATCCAAGCCAATATTTCACTCATGTTTTATTTCACCTGTAGTATCAGCCACTCGTGATGATTACAATCCAGCTTTGCAATTTAGTTACTAAAATGCATTTGTTCCATTCTAGTGAATTTTTTTCTAGTGAAATTTTTTAAAGGCCTGTCAACAAATTTGCAGTATTAGTTATTACTTAGCTTACATGCTTGTGTTGTCATTTCTGTGTGTTATGATTATTTGGCTTATTTGAGGTTTTTGTCATAAATTCTAGTCAATCCTCAGAGATACTAAAAGAATGAATCTAGAAATTGTATTTCAATAGGAGGTAGCAAATATTAGCAAATATTCTAAATCTGTGACTCATAGAAATAAAACAGAAAAAATTATAATTATAAATGTTGGAGCCATGAATTAGTGCAACACTACACTAAGAGAATAAGAAACAAAAGTAAACTGTTAAAGATGGAAAATTCATTTCACTTCTGATTTATCTCTCAGGTAATTATGATGTTGAATGAATTGTCTTAAAAATGAATTACATGAAAAAATCCTAATAAATGTGAAATATCGCATTTTTCATCCTTGATAAAAATAAATCTACCTCAATTTGTAAGGCTGTCTTTTCTATATGAAATTTAACACTTGTCACTTTGTAAATACCCTTAGTGTTTAGTCTTGTGAAAGCATGAAATGAATAAATTCTTCTCTTTGGTTTACTTCATTGTCACTTTGACATAACAAGTACTCACTTTCAGTGTCTATTGAGTAATTCAAAAACCCATATTAAGTTGTTCTTGCAACACAGAAAATGTCTTTCAGTAAGTTCCACTCAAAACATTTATTTTAACATTTTATACTCATCTCAATTTAATTGTGATTACTAACATATTCTGGGTAATATTGTAAGCATTCCTTATGTTCTTTTATATCTTAAACAAGAACTTTTTCTTAAAATTTTTATGCTTTCCACATGACAAAATAACTCATTTTTTACTGATTCGCTGAAAATTCAAATTTTATATTATACGCTATTGTTTAAATGAATATTACTTGTAATGAACAAAGGCATATTTAGATTTAGATCCTTCTCACCCTGAGAATAGAGTTATTAACCCAATCAAGTACGATCTTAAATCAAGATTTTGAGGAAGAAAAGGTATGCAGAAACAATTGCATTTTTTGGGCATCTTACTATTTTTCTGTACTTTATTAAGGAAAGGAATACCACTGCCTTTTTTATTGGGTGGAAACAGTCCTGATCACACTGAGGGGTAAAATTGCTTCACCTCTATTGAAAATAATTGAAACTGATATAGGCATTCATACATTTCTATGAACATATAACAAAACAAAATTATATAATATTTAAAACAAAAAATGTTATTAGTTTCAGCACTTCTCAAATATTCATTAATTTTTATTTTATTTGTGCTTTATATTTTTCTTAATATTTTATCTAGCTCTGAATAAAAACTTAATTTCCATTTTTCAAATAAAGTCATTGAAGAAAAATTTCTATATCCAGAAAACAAAGACTAATGAAGTTCGGAGTAAACTGTTTAAAATTTAAATATAAAAGGCAATACTAAACAGCTTTGAACAATCCTTTCTATCCATAGATATCATTTATTATGGCCCCCAGCATGTGCCAGATATTAGAGACAAGATCACGAATAACATATATAGGATGTTATGACAAGTACACACAGACGACTAAATAAAAGCTTGCCAAGTTTAAGATATTGACACAAGGTGCTATGTAAACATTAAAAACATCAACCTCTTAAAATAGGTGTTGGTGGCCAAAGAAATCGCTTAGCAAACCTAAACCTGAGTTGACTTTTTAATAACGCAACCAGTAATTAATTGTGTATCTACATGTTTCTCTTAAATTCCAACCAAAAGGCCCAAAGTTTAATCTCCAATGCAGTAAAGTTAAGAGGCAGGACCTGGAGAGGATGCCTGGATCCTGACAGTGCTGATCCCATCAGTGAGTTGATGTGCTATTAAAAGGTGAGGCCTCATTGGCAGAAGTAGGTAATGGACCACTGGATGGAGGATGACTTTGAAGACTACCTTGTCCCTGCCTTCATTCTCCTGGCTCATTTTCAACTAATAAATTGAGATGTTTAACTCCACCTTGCTCTTTTTCAATAAAACAGGCCTATAAAAATGGAACCAGTAAAGCATGGACAATAATCTCTGAAACAGCAAATCTTTCTCCTTTAAATTGCTTATCTCAGGTATATTATCAAAGTGAGAAAAGCAAATTAATACATTGAAAACGAGTATCAGAGTACTCAAGTAAACATAGAAAGATTTGTAAAGGAAAAATATTAAGAATCTGTGCCACTTTCTACAAATAGCTTAATGAGTTTAGCAAAGAAGGTTTTAACAAAAAAATGTATTAAATGCTATGGATGAGTTATAGAAGATATATGAATATTATATACACATTTCGAAGCCATTGAAAAATGCAATTAAATGTGTGATTCAAAAATGCCACTGATGGTGCAAAGAATCTATACACTAGATTTAGGCAATTAATCTGGGGTTCATTATGACAAAGTAATAAGTTCTAATATAAAAACAATATACACATAATATAAAGAAGATTTAAAATAAAATTTAAATGAGCACATTTAATAAAAGAAGAAAGAGATTAGTAACACATGGAGTAAAAGGGAGTAGTTGTTTTGAAGAAGTTTGCATAAACACAAAACCCACTTTTAAAGTTTGATACTGGACAAAGAATATGGACAATTGTTTAACTTTTCTAAAAAATTAACTGATCAGATAAAAGGAATATTTACCATTTATATAGATCTTCATATTTCAGTAATAACCTATTTATCTTCCTAATATTATACATTTTTAACACATTAGAACAAAAATATTAGCAAGAACTCATATTAGCATGAGTTGTAGCCTAATGGTCAGGATGAAGTTTTACCTTTTGGTATTTTATAAGATAAGTATAGTAAGTGACTATTCTCTGAAACTGGACTTCAGGAGTTCCTTGTGATCAAATATTCATCACTCCCTAAATTCTGTGCTCTTCTCATTTGCCATGGCATATTCTATCCCTTGAAAAGAGTGCAGCATTTATTCTGAATTGCAGCAAATTGGGAGGTTTTTTAATGGTTTGGAAAACCCTCATAGGTAACTGAATTGAGAATATCATTATTACTCATTATTATTTATCACTATATTTCCAGGTCTTTAGAGGTCAGCTTATTGAATTTACAGAATATATTACTTATTCAGATCAGCAAACTCAAATTTGCAAGCAACTTTTTAGTACATAGACTTATAGAATTGAAGAAAGCCAATATCTGTAAGTGTAAAATTGCATAAATTAAGAAACTTTACTTTGAGTGAAAACACATTGCTTATAGACTTTCATCATTAAGAATTCCACAGTTTAAAAATACAACTAACTGGGACCACAATTCCCTGATATTTCTGTGGATCATCCTTTCTCTAAGTTTTTAATAGACATTAAAAATGTTTCTCACAGCTGGGAACACATCTGTAATCACACATACTCAGGAAGTTGAAGGGGTATATCAAGGTTCAGCCTATGCAATTTAGTGATACCTCAAAATCCACATAAGTAAACAAACATAATGGGATGTGAGTATAGTACAGTCAGTGACAGAGTGCTTTCCTAGCCTGAATGATCCCTTGGTTCAATTAGTACTGCAAAAAAGAGAAAAAACAAGAAAAGAAAACAAACAGCAAAAAATGTTCCTCAGAAAAGTAAAGGATTCTAAGAGATTAGTTTAAATGAATTGCTTTATTAAAATATTTGAGAAAATACCATAACAATTTGTTTTTCACAGTTCAAAAGGGAAATATGGCATGATAGATTTATGGGTTAATGAATATGAAACATTTTTTAAAAAAGACTTTCAAATATTACTTGCACATGAGCAAAATTTTGAGGAATGGTAATCTACAAGTAATTATTGATCTCAAAAATAGAGATAATAAGAAAGCTTATTAGTACAATATATAACATGTATTTGCTGATGTTTTAGTAATTTATAATGTTAGTATCAGCATTTGAGAACAGCAAGTGGGAAATGCAGAATATTTTGGCTCAAAATATATGTTTAATATAACTTTGAGCTATTTTAATTACCCAAAAACAAAAAAGATAAATCATAGAATTATGAATATTTTTAATATTGAAAACTATCAAAACAGGTATGTATATCCTCAGGAATATTATTTTATTAATATTAAGGTGAAAATAAAATATTAAAGGTTCATCATAATAGGGATGTCAAAAGTCTTTTACATGAAAAACTATTTTAATTATTTTCAGAAAACAATGTCTATCTTTACTGGCTTATTGGCCATGAATTCTATGCTGTAAAAAATAATAATTTTCAAATGAATAATGCAAATATTACAATTTTAACATAAATAAAGTAAATATTACATTCTGATCTATCCTTTCCTCTATTTTCACTCTACTCTACTTACAACCAGATAACTACAGCTCACATACAATCAGAATTAGCTCTTTGTCACAACATAAAAATAAGAAACCTGTGTGTAGCTATGTTGTTTAAATATCTGTTGGTGCCTTGTTAGGAAGAAAGCCACAGATCAGGGCCTGAGAGGCGGGCAAAGGTGGAAAGCTCTCTGGCAGTCACTACCTGTCTCTTTACAGTACCATATGAGCTCCTCATGGAGCATTAGCTTCTCAGAGGTGCAGGAACTCTACCATCAGCTGCTCAGGCAGAAGTCGAGGCTGCAAGTTTCTTATGAGAATGTAATGCCTAATGATCTGAGGTACAGTTCAGGTGGTGATCCCAGCTCTGGGGAGGAGTTGTAAATACAGATTAATGATAGTAGGGAGGTTTGAATGTAGGGAGACCATAGTAAATTCATTACTTGCAGACTCATATCAAAACCCTATCAGCATGGCAAAAGACTATTAAGCTGCATCTAGTGACAGGATTTAGATAGGCAAGTGAGTTGATATAATTCAATTGTACATTTGCTTCTGGTAGCAGGCTTTAAGTCAGAATCATATACTCATCTTATTCTGCCCCTGGAGGCCTGCATAATATTTCACTTATCATTTTTAAAAATTTTTTTATTTAAATGGAAAAAAAACAGAAAAAAGAGAAATATTACAGAATTTCAAAAAAAAAGATAAACAGTAAGAAATCACTAGTTGATAAATTACATATTGTTCTTTTAGAAATAGTTGTTCAAGTTACAAAATTAAAGCACACAAAGTAGACACTCAAGCAGTGAGATGGCAAACAGGTCTGTTCAACAATCCAACAAGAACTTAGAAATATGGTTACCGATCCTACACACTTAAATATCAATGCAGTTATATCTTTTTTTAAAAATTACATATTGTCCTCTTAGTAATAGTTTTTCAAGTTAAAAATTAAAGCATACAAAGCAAATATTCAAACAGTGAGAATGTAAACAGCTACGCATTCATGAATCTCTAGATGTATTTCTATACTTTCTGTATTAGAGGGAAAAACAAAACTTAGCAGGAGTGGATATTCTGCTGAATCTTGTCATCTTAGGTGCAGTTGCCTATACTCTCAGACTTGATACAATCAATCATAACAGTTTTGAATAAAATCTATCAATACAAAACAGTGATTTAGCAAACCAGATTTGATTACGATCAGTCATGGTAAAACAGTGTAGGTTTTACAGAGCTTTAGATTAAGTTAATAGGAAATTAAGGATGATTACTGTACTGTATCCTGTTATTTTTGGGATTACTGTCTGCGCCCTCAATTTTAGTACAGGTAGAATGACTGGAACAGAATATAATACATCTAAGTAGAGCAGTGTGAGTAATGTGTGTTTTAAATCCTGGTGCACTATTAACAATATAGTGTATCAAGGCCATCTATGTTAGAAATTCTAGCCATCCTTCTCTGCCTCATTTCTGCTATGCTATTTTTCTGCCTTTGTCTAGTTTTCTCTTTCATTCTACTGTCTGCCCCACTCACTGAGGCCTTTATGCCACTGTTCCTAAGATCCTGGTATTTTTTTTCTCTCTCTCTAGAATGTCCTTCAGTATTCTCTGTAGGGTTGGATTGGTGGTCACAAACTCCCCCAGTTCCTCCTTGTCATGGAAGCATCTTGCTTTTCCATTAATTTCTAATGACAGTTTTGCAGGGTACATCAATCTGGGCTGGAGGTTATTTTCTTTCAGGGCTTGGAATACTTCACTCCAAGCTCTTCTTGATCTGATGGTCTGTGTCGAGAAGTCAGCCATGATCCTGATGGGCTTACCTTTATAGGTAATCTGTTTCTTTTCTCTGATGGCTTTTAATATTCTTTTTTTATATTGAATTTCTGGTATCTTGATTATTATATGTCTGGGTGTAGATCTGTTTTGGTTGTAGGTGGCTGGAGTTCTGCATGATTCACATAATTGAATGTCATTTTCTTTTCCCATGCTTGGGAAGTTTTCCTTAATTATTTCCATGAATAGCCTTTGTAATTCACCTGTATGTATTCCTTCTTCTTCCTTCACATTTCTGTTCTTAAATTGTGGATTCTCTTGTCATCTTCTAGCCTTTGTATTGTTACTGCCTGTTTCCTTGTTATTTTTAAGAGAACTTTCCTTTCATGATCACACATTGCAAACTTGTCTTCAAGTTTTGATAGTCTATCCTTGGTTTCTTTTAAGGCATTTTGCCAGCTTTCAATGGAGTTTTTAATTTCCTGGTAGTCTCTTTGAATCTGCTTCATGTATTCTATATTTTCTTTATATTCTTTATTGAATGTTTCTCTCCTTTTTTTGTGTTCCTCCCTTCTTCTGTCTGTATCTTCCTGAGAGCATTTCTTTTATTACTCTACTCACATCTTGCTTTACCTGATTTAATATTTCAGTTTTGAGCTCGTCTACAAGGTCCCAAAGATACCTCTTAATGTCCATTGAAGCCATGTCTGATGTTGTGTGTTTGCCACCCTCAGTCTCCCTTGTTTTTCCCTCTCCTGGATCAGTGCTCTCAGGGATCTGGGCTGGGGGACCTCCTCCTGCCTCTCTCTCCTGTCATGGTCCTGGCTTCCTCCATACAGGTTACAGTGCAGGCCCCAGCCCCCTTCCTTGTTGGCCACGTTTCCTCCGAAGCACACTGGTAAGGGACTTCTGCCCTTTCCTAACTGCTCTTGTCTTTGAGGTGTAAGCAGAGGCTGCCTATGCCTGCCCTCCGCACCCGGCCAGCCAAACTTCAGGTGCCTTCACCCGGTTAGTGCTTGCTAGGCACAGTGAATCGATTTGGTACGTCTCATTGGGTCCCAGCCAGCGGTGCGGCCCAGTCAAAACAAATCCCACAGATCTGCTCTGGGGAGGGAGCCACCAACTGAAGTCACTGTTGGTCCCTGTTCAGGCTCTTCCTGCCCAATTCCTACATGTCACCCATTTGATCGCACCCTTCCCATGGGGGTGTCTCATTCCCAGCACTGACCGTGGATTAATGAAGGTCCCTTTGCAGGCTCCACTCTCCATTGGGTTCACCAACACCCGACTTCAGCACTGCTGTGCTTCCTGTGAGTGGTGGCTGGAATGAGTTTGAGTGGCACTGCCAGCTGGCGTGGATTCAAGCTGGCGCAAATTCAGTCCACTGCAAACTTGGTGGGTCCCCGCGAAAACACTGTGTCCCGTAATTTTTAGCTGTTTCAGTTGTAGTGCTGAAATATTTGATGAGCTTTTTTACATTTTAATTTCTTCCTGTGTCAAGAGGATCCATCTCTCTCTGTCTGGGTCTCTCCAGGGTGTTTTATTCTGGCATATGACTTGTTTCTCCCATGAGGCTTTGTATTTTATTGCTCACTGATCGGCCATCTTGCCTTCTCCCTCACTTATCATTTATAGCCATGCTTTGTTCCTGTACTACACACATGTCTCAGACAATTTTGGTAAGTTCATTAGCTAATGTTAACCAACAGGGAGAAAAAAAAATGAGCCACGAGAGAGTTTTTGAAAGGAGAATACTCCAGTGATGAGAAAGAAGACAAAGACTGCCAACTAAAAGAAAGTTGCATTTAAAAGAAATTACCAAGTCCTCCTTATGGGTTCACTACAACAGGGTGTTTTACACAGTCCAAGTCCACTTTGTATAATATAAGGTTACCAGCTATCAAATAATGCCATGAAACATTCAAAACTGCTATGGAGTATGGAGAAGAGGCAAGTGCATTAACAGATAAGCCTTTGGAGTTTTCCAAAAGAAAAAAATGTGAACAAAAAGAACAGAAGTAATTTATGAAGGCCAAAACTTCATCAAATGTGTCTACACTAAGTGTATCTTTCTTAGTGGTAAGCACTTTGCTAAAGCTAGGAAATCCGTTACTATTGGTTAAGAGTTTACTCTTCCTGCTGCTAATGATGTCTTTTAAACAAGTTTTTAGGAGCAGCTACATTTCAAATGCTGGTACATGTTCCTCTTTTGGATAACAGTATAACTGGAAAAATTGATAAAAAGAGCATAGGGTCTTATTAAAGGCTTTAAGAAGGGTTAATAAGTCACCATGATATGCAATATAGGGTGACCAGTGTACTGATGTTGAAAGCAAGGTCACAATGTTTGCTTTCATTTGATATATTTTCAGGATGTGCATGATGTGTTCTGAGATTTGGTTATCATCATACACCATAGATGCAGAATAACTCACATCTTTGAATAAATATGGCATTAGTAATTTTGTCCTTGTATATGCACAGATGCAGAGGTTGTCATAAATGGAGCACTTTCTGGTTTTACCTTGATTCAAAGAGGTGGCTGAATTAACTCTATGCAGTGTGATCCATAGAGACATACTGGCTACTGAAAAATGCTACTGGAAAGTTTTGCAAGAGGTGATTAAAATTATCAATGACACTACAGTATACATCTTTAAATCAAATGTATTCACACAGCTCTGTCACATGGATTCAGAAGGCACACATATTCATTTATATGAATAACTGACATGGCTTTCTAGACGTATATAATTGGTGTCTTGGTTACTTTTCTGTAATTGTTGAGACAAATACCTGATACCCAAAATGAAGGAAGGAAAGCTTTATTTATTTTACAGGTTTTGGAGGTTTCAGTCCATATTCAGTTGGATCCAAGGCAAGGTGGCATGCCTGAGAGGAAGCCATTCATGACAGACACAAGCAACAAGAGTGAAAGGGCAAAAGATCAGGGAAAAGTCTACTTCCTTCCCTCCATTATATTATATGCAGGTGCAATACTATGCACACTAGATAAGGAACCAATCACTAATGCATGAGGCTTTGGGGGCCATTCAAACACAAGCCACAACAACTGGTCATGGTTTTTTAGTTATAAGAACTGGTAAAACGTTGCTTTTGGAAGAAGAGTTACCACCAGAAGCATATTTCACTGACACAGAATGGGTCACAGAAATTGTCTATTCATATGATATATTCAAGCAGCTCTATCAACTCAATCTGTCACTTTAAGTGAGAATGACAACTATGTTCAAGTCAGCAGATGAAGTGGCTGCATTAAAATCCAAATTGGAATTACAGTAGTGACAGGTGGACACTGTAATTTTTACGTGTTTCAAACAACAATAATTTTAAGAGAGACTGAGTCAAGGCTTTCCATCTCCCCATTGGTGCATGATCTATGTCAGCTTTCAAAACCTTAGAGTATTGCACTTCAACCATAAAGACCCCTAATCCTAGGAAGAATGAATACAAGACCCATTTATGAATAAGCCAGGGAAATCAATTTTGTTCATGCTTGAGAAGAATTAATTGCTTGAGACTGCAAATGACAGTGGACTTAAAAGTTATATTTGAGAAAACTTCAAATTTTCATGCATTCTGAATTAAAGTCTGACAAGTCTGCTTATACTTTCAGGTTCCTATTTTTATGAAAAAAATTTTCTGCAGTGACAGTAACCAAAATGAAATTATAAAGTAAACCAGATATAAACAACACACATTTGGTGTCACTCTCTCCTGTCACTCCTCTATGCCTGGGGCTCATGATTCCTGTCCCAGCCACTTCCCTCAGAATAGTTCTCTAGCTTCTTCTTTCTTCAGTGTGCTTTTCCAGAGAGGCCCTCCCTGGTCAACATCTTACTCCTTTTGCCCCAACCTCTAGTGGAAGAAGACCTGGGCCCTGTGGTCACTGGATGGTGGCACAGGGATTACTGGGAGCAGCTACATTCACTTTTCCCCTCAAAGATAGCTGAATGTTTCTGAAAATGGCACGTACACCAGAATTGGCTCTGCAAGCAGTGCCAACACAAAGAGAGACTCCATTTTTTACTCTAAACACCTCTGTCACTCTATTTCCTGTTATCTCTAAATTGCCTTCTCATAGCTGGGTTTAGTGTAATTTTTATTGCTAATTTCATGATGTCCAAGAATTTTGCCTTAAGTCAACCTTCCTTATTTACTTTTACTTACGGCTGATATCATCTCATATCAATCTTTAAGTTATATTAATATGCTATTTTCTAATTTATATCCTCAGTCTGACTTCTAGTTCTCCTAAATTATGTATTAATTGTCCACTCAGCATTTTTATTGAAAGTATTAATTTTACATTTTGTTTTGTTTTATGTTTGTGTTTTTTGAGACAGGGTCTCTCTATATAGTTCTGACTGACCTTGAAGTTGCTGTGTAACTCAGGGCTGTCTTCAAACTCGCAGTGATCCTCTTGCATCAGACTCCAGAGAAATGAGATTACATGCATCCACCACTGTATTAGGTAATGTTAAGTTTGTTTCAAGACATAATTCAGAATTCCAAAATCATAACTAAATCAATCAGAAAGATCTACTGAGTTAAATAGCTTTTTTATTATAGATTTTTCACATTTTTCCTGAGCTATTTTACAAATTATTACATTCTACTTTAATTTCATCATTCTGTAAAAATACACATGAGCAAAAATTAAATTCTCTTTAATGTTTAATTGAGAAAATAATTGTTCTTGCTCTGTGTGGCCTCTTGGTAACTGCTTTCTATAGAGTATCTTTTAATATGTGCAGAAATACTTATGAACTATGTAAATTATTAAGTTTAATTGTATTCTGTAGTGAATTTTTTCAAATTTATTATACTAGCAATAAAATATTGAAATTCTGATGTAGTGATCTATTTTTAAATGTATCACTGACTTCAATATTAGACAGTATTTATCCACTAGAATGCAAAATGTAATAATATATCCTATTTAAATTTTTTTTTCATTTTCCACTCAGCAAAAGTTGTTTAGAAAAGTCTAAATCAATGTGATCCAATCCTGTTTATTTCAACATTCGTAGTACTCATTGTTAGTTTATTATAACACTACTGGGTACTTTTTTCCACAACCCCCCAAAATGATATATCTACAGATAGTTAACATAAATGTAACTAAAATTGCTTAAGATAATAAAATTCTCATTCATTTCTTCTACAAATTTAAACCATATCTTTATGTCTGTGTTTTGAAAAAAATATAAAGAATGAAATAAAAAGAAATAAACTAAACTAAGTAAAAAAACAGTAGATGAAAGTTCTAGAACAAGAAGCATTTAAACTCAAATATGATTAACAAGAAAGAGTTAACCATGTTGGATGAACAGCGTCTAGACAGAGGAGGACTGATAGGTGAATGGATTAAGCAGTTTACCGTAGCAGATAGAAATATGTTACCAATCACTGTTCAGGATAACCAGCGTATAGCAGTACTAAAATAATGAAATAATTGTTTTAGATGGTCACTAGACTGCACTTATTCCTTCCTTCAGTCCTTGGCCTTGCACAACCTTTCCTTTTTTTTTTTTTTTTTTTTTGTGCCGGGGATTAAACTCATGACCTTGCAGGCATTTATACTGCTGAGCTAAATCTCCGGCCTTGCACAACCATTCCTACCACCATAATTCTTTCACCTGGGCAAGTCAATGCTTTTAGTAACCAAGATCAGCTGGTATAAATGGAGTACAGAAAAGAATAGCTCTGACTTTTCAAAAACTTGAAAGAAGGTGTTTCATTATTTTAGCTACAGAAAATAAAATTGATTAAGCATGCACAAAATACACACACGCTGCTACATTTCCTTCAGAGTCAGTAGCTTTCATTGCTATGAAGTTGTGAGAAAAATTTATCTTTGTTTTGACAACACCAGTTCTAGGATGTGATGCAAAGGCTGTGGGTATATCTTCATCCTTCAAAGTTATCTACGTGATAGATGGAATTTCTATAAACATATTTTCCCTTGATTATATGTCAAATTGTATTCCCTTGATTTTTAGAGCTTACACTTTTCTAAAGTATTCATCAGAAAAGAACCAAATGAATATTTGTGTTTATTTGTACTTTCTATTTTTTTGACAGTGCTGTGGATTGAGGACAGGGTCTTGCAGATGCTAGGCAAATTCTGTACCACTAAGCTATTTCTTTAGCCCTAAACACACTTTAAAAGCAAAAAAAGTAAATGAATATTAACATGCACATTACAAAAATATATTCCATATGAAGCTATATGTATTTTTTTCTAAAATACCTAAATTTCCATATTTCTTCTAATTCTCTTGTAATTTTAAACCTTAAGGTATTAAAAATATTGAAATATACAAAATTATTTTAAAATAATAGAATTTTTTCTTGAAAAATATCTTGAGTATGTCTTTCATTTTTCCTTTTCCTCTAGTCCTTTCATAGCAAAATCAAATAATTGAATTTATTGCAGTGGAAACTATTGCATTTCAATAAAGCATAAAATAGGCATTGTTGTTTCTGAGTCCTTTGATGCTTTTTCTCTTCTGACACTCATTTTCTCTGCTACTATTCTCATCTAAAATCAATATTCTTAAGTTTACATTCTCCTTGCATTTCAAATGCAGATTGTAAGAAAAAAAAATCAAACAAATATATTTCAGCTAAACTGGTCAATTGTCTCATGAATATAAAAGATTTTTATTTTAGGCTAAATTTATTATTTGACAATAATCATTATTTTACTATATTTTCCCTGTTGTTGAATTCTCTATTAATGTTTTTAATACTTTGTTTTTTCAAGAATTTTTATGTATTTGCCAAATACAATCACAGAACTATTTAAATAGAAAAGTATTTCCAGGTTATTTAATTTGACTGTTTCTAAATAATACATTTTGTTTACATTTATTTATTCTTATCTTAAATATCTCTTTGAATCCTTCATTCTTTTTACTTTAACTTGGTCAGTATTTTGATGGATTTTGGTTTATAGTATTAAAAAATGCTCGCATTCATCTTTAAAATATTCTGTCCCAGTCACCTAAAACTAGATATTTATATTTTTATATTATCTTAAAAACATAAACCAATTTTTAAAATCTCTTTCAAAATATAGTGTTTGTACTCATTAGTTAAGTACTTCTGAAAATAATCACTATTTCACAAGAAAAATATGCTTTTCTTCTTTTAAATATTGCTAGTATGTAAAAATGACATTTGTGTTTTTAATATACCAAATAGTATATAATTATAAATTATTTGTGACATATATTATTTTTGTTCTTTAAATGTATTTGAGTACCTATCTTTCTATCTAATATTTATCTATTAGGAGAAGGAATAAGAAAAAGAAAAGATGGAAAGAAAAATATATTTTTGCTGTTATGTCCTGGGCATCTGTTGCTTGAAAAAAATATCAGTATAATAACTCCCACTAGAGAGCTGAGGAATCAAGCATAGATATTTTTGTGATAAAATTAATTTAAAAGTCTTACATTAATTAAACCACAAGAATAATCAATTTTAATATTAATAAATGTTGCTTCACTAAGCAAGATAAAGCAGCTGAACCAATAAGAAATAAAATCCCTTGTATAATGACTAGTTTTGAAAAATAAACAAATCATTCATAAATATGCCCTTGATAATATGTAATGATTTTTATGTACTGTGCATGTGGGAGCATCTCTGCAAATCCAAGGACAGAAGAAAAGGAAAGGAAGATATTAAGGAAATATATATATGGGGGCCCAGTCAACTTCCTGACCTCCTCTGATGTGTGTACCACCATTTCTGCTAATTTATGAATATCAATTTAACACTACATTCCCTACATTTTGATAAATAGTGTAATAGATATGTATGGGCTAAAGTTACTCCCATAACATCTATCACTAGCTAATGGCTATAGCTAATAGTAAGCACTAGCCAATTCATAAAACTCTAAAAATACCTAGCACGAGAACCTACAGTAAGAGATCTGGAAAATTTCAGTATCTTACATATCAATTTATCCTTTTCCCAGTTATATAAATGCATGTTCAATTTACTTTTAAATCCTAGTATTATGACAAACTAATATAGTCTAGTTAGAAGGTACTGCCATAAACATTTTCCCTTTGTTTGTATTCCTTTCCTTCTCTCAATGGCCAAATATTTGACTTTTAATACAGAGTTCTTCAGGAAGCTGTATGTATTGCAACAGTGTCACATGTAATTACCTGTGGTGGAAGCAGTGGCAGTCGTATAAAGGCAAGAAGCATACTCAGATCATTGCATCTCCTCTGCATGTCATACTTGACCCACATCATTAATGCATGGAAAATGGTTTCTTCATCAGGAACATTTACATCATCACTGGCCAGTAGTTTATGAAGCTCTTCAGCTGGAAGGAGTAAGAACTCTTGATTTCTGATAACTTCCATTATGTTTTCCTGTGGGTGAAAAACATCTTGGCATAAATTCTGCTTTACTTTTATTTGACTAGCAAAGCATCTCAGAAAGAAATGAGACAAGTAGTCAATAACTTTTGTTCTCATTATAACATAATCCTTGAGGCTCAATCCTTCAGAAACTGACGCTGTTAAGATGAAAGCATTGTAAATGTAATTGAAGTGTAAATGTATCTGAGACAGCACAGATCTTGTAATAAATGGAGGATTATAATGTTGAGCTTTGCTATACAAACAGAATGTACTAAGGATTAAATGTTCAAGTTTCAAGTGCACTGCTATGTAAGATTTTGTGAACATTAAAAGAATAACAGTTCACATTTTTAAAAGCTTGGCTACACATATATGAATCAGAAAATGACAATAAATTTATACAAAAACTGAATACTGTAAGATGTGTCATTTTTTATTTAATAGGAAAAAAAGAATCAGAACACATAAACCACAGAAATTCCCAAATTCCAAATATTACACCCTCTTTTTATCTCTTACAACCTTTAACTCTCAGGATAATTTCTTTGGCTTACATTACAGTCACATTTATGTTTTTCCAGATTGCTATCACCTCCTACTTATTCTGATTCAGTCTATTCTTAGCATCTCAGTTGCTTTCTCTATAATGATGCCAAGATTATATTTCTAAAATGTAAGTGAGCATATGACATCATTCAAAGTTTTTGTTTTGTTATGTTTTATGACTGTCTCAGTTATTTTTCTCTCATTGCCGGGACGAAATACTTGACATCCCAGAATTTGGAAGGAAAGGTTTATTTAGTTTACAGTTTTTGGAGGTTTCAGTCCATAATCAGCTGGTTGCCAGGCAGAATGGCATGGCACTGGGGCAACACTTTAAGGCAGCAGCCAGAGCAAAAGGAAGAAAACCAAGCCTCTTTTTCACTTTTAAACTGTACACAGATCACTGCCTTCTCATGCAGGTGTAACACTCACAAAATTTCTGTGCACTCCTCCTGCATAGGATGAGGATATTTAGAAAGTAAGTATTCTGGCTCCCTGCTGAGTTTTTTCAGTTAAACTTTTAAACTTCTCAGGTTGACACAATGTATCAACTGTAACATTGTACCATCTCTTTGCATTTTGGTTCACACTTCTTGTGAAACCCCATGATTGTACAGTATCTGATCCCTTCAGATTATAATTCATCTTTTCCCTTACTTAAATTGCAGTCACTAATGAATTTACTATACTTTCAACTTTCCATGCTATGTGACATGTCATTCATTATTAACTCCTTTGCACAAAATGTCATAACCAAGCTGCTTTCCTAAATCCCGCCCGCCATATTTCAAAATTCAATTCAAGAGCCTCCTGTTTTATATGGCTTTTTGTCCTCTCAGTCGCATCTTATTTGACCTGGTTGCCCACAAAAGCCTCACTGTTCATGGCAGGCCCATCCTGCTACCAAACAGCAGCCTACACTGTGGTTCATATGAGGGTCTCAATATAATTTGTGAGCTTGACTTATGTAAACTTGTATATGTAGATCCTGGATGGTGTCTGGAAAATAACAGGGGAATAATATGTATCTATTGGAAAAATGAAGGAATAATATTTGTAAAGAAAAAAATTAAAGTCACAAGTTAAAGTACTACTGTTTTCTAAACTAATTTTTAATATGAAGTCTGAAGTAGAGTGAGACTAAGATTTTAAAGAGCTATTTTGTCTGCATTAAAACTGAATATGCCATTTGGCTTTTGTTGGTTTTTTTGTTGTTGTTGCTTATTTACTTGTTGGCTTGACCGAATTCTAATTTTTCTTTTTAAAATAAAAAAATAAAATAAAACTGAGCATTCATCAATACCAAATAACCTTTTTGTTACATACTTATTTTATGCAGAATAACATTTAATAACATAAAACATGACCTGTGTTAGCACAGAATGCTTATTTTTTACTTTCATTCAGGTCATCTGTCATGTCTTTACATAAATTATATAATAAAAGTACAATGGGTGTATATGTCATGCATATATTCAGCAATATCACAGGATAGCTGAGCTATTTTGGTTCCTAATAATTATTTTGTCCCTGTGTTTCCTCTGGGCTTTTTTGGTGCTATGTAAATTATATATGTTCAGCAGCTATTTACTGAGCTAACAATTTAAATATTTTCAGATTTATTGCTACCAGATTTATTTAGAGGTAAATGTGAAAAAAATATTGTTGAGGAGTCTTGGAAAGTTATTTTGTTTATTTGTCTTTGAAGTTATTCAGAAGTGTGTACGCTATGTACAGAATTGTACAACTAGACCATCAGCATAGAGTGAAGAATATAAAAATCTTTCCAAAACTCAGGGTTGTCAATCATAAAGACACTGTTCAAAACGTATTTTGTCATATTTCATAGTGTCCTCTTTATGTTGACCTTTGGGGAAAATTTCTTTCAGGTTTCAGTAGCAGAAATAATTATTCTCCTGAGTAAGTTAGCTTGCTTTTATAATGGATGCTATAAATTATGAAATTTTTCAGTTTCTCATTTAATTTTGTCTCTAGAAAACTTAGAGTCAAACTGAAATCCATCTGACAGAAAGGTTATAACTCTGTATTTTAATTCATTTTCATGTAACCATGATGATAATTTCATTTAATACTGTCACGGCAACTTTTTTTTTCTTTTTTCGTTTTTTTATTTCTGCATCTAATTTCACTTATATTCCTATAGGCTGAAAAGCCCTATATTTATAGTCATACTGAATCTTTTGAGATCAATGTTGTTTGTAAAAACTGTAGACAAGCTATGCATTAGGAATTGGTAGTATTTTTACTATTTCTGTCACACTTGTCCATATATTATACTGCTCATTATTTTTGTTTTTATATACTTTGGAGTCCATTTGATTAAATATCCTGTCAATGTATTCTAACCTAATATTTTCATATAATAATTTAAATGTAGCTTCTGGAAATAATTCATTTTAATTATTTTTTCATAAAAGAAGAAATGACTTTTAACACTAATGTCTTTACATTGCTTGGAAGCAATTGATTTTACCTGTAAATATCATATGATGAAGGCATCTAAAACATTTTAATCTCGTAGCTTTGTGTAAAATCTCATACTGACAGTTTATTCAATAGTTCTTTCAGCATAATTTTACTGAACACTTTATATGTGGCCATTAACTTGTGAGGTCAAGAGAGTAGAATAAGAAAAAATCTCAGAAGAGATATGTATAAAAAGAAAGAGATCTAGGAATGATGTTAGCCAACTCTATAGAAACTAGCTTTGCAAATGGACTAAGAACACTTAAGTGGAGTTTCAATCAGGAAATGAGAGATCGAAAAAATATTCTGAGCATAAAACAAAGACACAGAAGCAGGTAATTCAGTGTGTGAAGCCACAGTTGTGTATAACTAATAGGCAAGAAGCACAGAACACTTGTGCAAGGTAAAATTGAAAGGCTCATTTGGGTGAGTAACAGAATAGATTTGTTGTAAAAGTTTAACAGTCTACCCATTTAAGTATTCACACCTTCTATGAAAACGTTGAGAATACTTATAAAGAAAAATTTGAAAACTAATGTATATTATCACTGCTGAAAGCACAGTATTATTAAATAAAGACTGAACTCTACTAATTACTTTTGTTGCTTGATACTATGTTAAAAGTTTTGTTAGTTTAAAAAAAATCATGGTTTTGTTTATTCTAGATAGAATCTTTTTACAATTACTATTCAATACGTCCTGAATAATATGAAACATTTTCTAACATTTATTGCCTCTACCTTTTCATTTTATTTTTGTTTTCTCCTCATTACATTATTGGTAGCATAAGCAGTAATTTCCGTAAAATTCTGTTAGAAATATCACTTTATATTTAACAGAAACTTTAGGTAAAAGCTAATGTTAACATTAGGTTGAAAAGAAGAAAAGTTGATCTTGTTAATGGCCACCTTGTGATTGATAATACAGTTTAAAATATGGATATAAAATAAATAAAATAAAATGTGGGCATAAACTGCTCTTGGTGTCACATGTGTCTGATCCTAGCACTGTGGTGCTTGAGGCAGCAAGATCATTATGTGTTTGAGGCCAGGATGGGCTACACATAGTTCGAGACCAACCTGAAGTACATAGCAAGACCATGTTTCAGAAAATAAATAGCGATAAAACTTACTAAAAATATTTTGTTGTTATTCAAACAACCATAAAATCCAATTCAATTTCATCTATTTCATTAATACCTACTATCAAATTAACACATTGTGTAATATTACTGTTGACTAAAGAAATTATCTCTCCTAAAAACTGCTAAGGCCCAAGTCTTTCCATCTTGTGCTCTATGACAGATGGCAATTAGAGTAACTACCTAATTAATCTAAGCATTACGATAGGAAAGTTAATCTTATGCTGGAACCATCACATAATCTCTGGCTTAATTCTAAAATAGCAGAATATATGGAGTTTAACTATCCATTTTAAATGTTATTGGTTACAAAGATGCACTCTTAGGAGTCTCATACTGGCAAATACCTAGAAAGCTAAAGGAAGAACCTGGGAATTGGTTACATGCTACAGTAAGGGTTATTATGTATGTATGAAAATGTCAACTTCTGATGCAATGTCATAAATTTTTAAGATTATAAAACCGTAGACATTTCTCATAAGCAAAGTATTCAAGGTTTCATGATATATGCATGATTCTACCATTTTCAGAAGCAAGATTAACCATACTTTTTGATTCCTTAAGCATAGTCTTGATTACATTAGGTCCTGTATGGAGATAAGGTTTTCAACTTCTATAGATGGCATTATACAGAAAAATGTGGTGTTGGCCCTAGCAGATGCTTCTGAAAAGGGTCCAGGGGAGAGGTATTTTACTCCCTTGCAAACTTTTTATTCTTTACAAGGGAATAACCTTAAAAATTTTCTATGTGTTTAAATTACTCTCCTTTTTTGTTCTCTATTCTTGAATTTTGACAAAAAATCAAGGGATGTGACGCCACTACTTCAATGCATTAAGTAAGGATTTCTTCTGATGTATCTTACTTCATCATTCACATATTTCTCCTTTCACAAAAATGTAGGACATAAACACATTTCAGCCAAGTTATTTGCTTCTTTATGACCAAGACAGTCTTTTCTCCAACTTTCAGTAATATGCTCCTTTCTTTGTCTCAAATGTCATCAGACTGGTCTTTATCACCCATATTTCTACCATCATTCTCTTCAGAACTATTTAGGAAATCTCTAAGAAAATTGGCCTTTCTCTAGATTTTTCCATAAGTTCTCACTGCTATTGCCCATTATAGTGAATTCAAAATACAATCTACGTTTTTTAAAGAAATTACTTCAGTGGTCTTTAAAACTCTACTCATTGCCCAGTTTCAAAGCAACTTTCAAATTTTTAGGTGTTTGTTACAATAAAATTCCATTACTTGGTAACAATTGATATCTTACTCAATTCAGGCAGGTATAACAAATTCTTTATAGTATAACTGATTAACTACAGAAAGTCCTAACTCCTTTGGAAACCAAGAAGTCCAAGATCTAGACAGTATAAAGTTTGGTAACTGATAAGGGAATTTCTTCAAAGATAATGTCTTTTTATTTTGTATTCCTAAAGTGGAAAAGATGAACAAGACCTCTAGAATTTCTTTTATGAAGACACTAATCTCATTCACATCTTTTACTACTTCTCTTAGTACAAATGGAGATTTGAATTCAACATGTATTTTTAAGGTGAAAAAATATTTAAGCAACAGCAGTTTCTCTAATATTCATGCTCACTCTAAATCTCAGAATAAAACTTTATGTGGAAATGGGGACATTGTAGATGTAATTAGTTAAATTAGGACAAGATTGTACTAGATTAGGATTATCCCTAATCCAATGACCCTTGTCTTAATGAAAGTGATTATGAGTATGATTTACACAGATCCATAGTGAAAAGAATTGTCTGAATATGTGAAAAAGAAAAGATGGACATTTGAAGGAGAAAAATTAAAATTATACCACCACAAACCAAGAATACTAAAGATTCTCCAGAATATCAGAAGGTGGAAGAAGCAAGGAGATTCTTCTTAAGAAACTTCAAAAAAACACAGCCTTATATATAACTTAATACTGGATTTACAGTCTTCAGCAAAAAAGGAGAAAATTCCTATTGTTTTAAGTCAATCATTTTCTGTGACTTTGCTACAGAAACCAAAAAAACCTAATATATATCAAAAAATTTTCTCAAACATTCATAAAATTATGAAAATATAGAAATATTTCCCAAGCTTTGCAATAATAATTTCTTGATATTTTATAGTATGGTGATTTAAGAAATAATAAAATCCCATATTTTATAGAATGGTGATTTAAGAAATAATAATAATAGTACTTGTCACATGTGTTGTACTTTTTTTATCCATATACATACCTTCTGAATTTCTCTTAGCTATAGGAAAATAATATCCCATGTCCCATTTTGAGCACAGAAAAGATGGTCTTACCCCAAGATCAACTTCTTTTTATGTATTTGAGTCTGTTGCTTCTAGAATTTAAACTTTCAGAAAATACATTCACTTCTCTCAACATCCTTGGGAAAGATTTCTCATAAAAATCACCTAATGTGATACATTCACATACTACTGTGAGGATTCTAACCTTTTGTTATCTTCCAATCAGTTTTCTTGGACTTTCAATTATTTTGTCTGCATTTTTAATCCTCATTCAAAATTACCTACTGAACAGTAGACACTACCTTACAATTAAAAAGTAAATGGAGACTCATCATAAGTTAGTGAAATCTTTTTATTTTGCAGATGAGAATACTGAGGCTCAGAGGTACTTTTATGTATTTGACCTACTGCTCAAAAGAAGGCTGGATTAGAAACTCAATCTCTTGTCTTTTAAGCTCTTTCTTTGAGATGATCTACACATTAATTTTCCTCTATATGTGCAGTTGAAACTTATAATTTTACTTTGAGTTACATAGTGTACATACATCCTGATGGTTGAATGCTAAAGGAAACCTTTTCTACAGTTCTTGGCAATTCTGAATTCCATGATATGGGATAGTCAAGAATTACTTTGGAGACTTGGTCAGGATTCTATCCTGACTCTACTTCTCACTGGCTGTGTGACTTTAGGAACCTGAGTTTCTTTTATGTATGAGAACATAAATAATATGAACGTAAATAATATGTAAATTACATTTTTGAGGATGAAGTATGAATACTATTTTAATGTGAGTGTGTTTAAAGAAAGGCCAGACTCAGTAAACTTTATATAAGTCTTACTCATTAGTATTCTGCATCTGGACCTACCCTTCCTTTCAGTTTTCTATTGCTAATTCCACAGTCTACAATCATATTTTTCCCTACATACTTTTTGGATTATTTAATTATTTAAGCAACAAAATTTTACTAAGTAATTGCTGTATATAAAGCATGTAATTAATATTGGGAGTGCAGGGGGACAAAAGGGTAAGTTTTTCCTCTAACAACCTCAATTCACTTTCCAAAGACAGTATAATGCTTCAGAAGAAAGAATACATTTTAGAATAAGAAAGAAACATTTCAAAGGTTTAATGAAATTAAAAAGATGAGAACATAAATTAAATGAAGAAATCTGTATCAAGAGAGATCCATTTTTATCTCTCTGTAAGCATAATTCCCAAGACAAGGAAATATTTATTATAAACTGTAGATTTGTTTGTCATCTACTCCAATTCTCATATCTTTTTTTTTCATTTTTTTTATTTAAAGAGAAAAAAACAGGAAAAAGGTAGAAATATTACAGAATTTCAAGAAAAGAAGATAAATAGTAAGAAATCACTAGTTGATACGTTACATATTGTTCTTTTAGAAATAGTTATTCAAGTTACAGAATTAAAGCACACAAAGTGGACACTAAAGCAGTGAGTTATCTTTTTTGACCAGAATATAAAATGAGACTTTGTGCTGTCACTTATAATCTCAAATTGGAAATTATCTTCCAAATCATTTTAGTTTGAACTCATGAATAGTTTTTGTTCACTACTCTTCCACTTCTTCATAGTGACATGAAACCCATACCATTATGCAGATATTCGTATCATTATAAATAGCTCTATCAGGTAACTGTCCAAATTCTGAAATAATATCTGTATTCTTGTAACTTTTTCATGAATCCCAGTACAAAGCAATTATTACTGTATATGCTACTATTTCAAATGGTCTTTAATCTTCTTAAAAGGTCTTTCTGTTCAAAATTAGAAATGATTTCTGAAATTAAACTTCCCTCATGTTTCTTGTTGCTTCAGCAGTCAAGCCAAATGAATCAAAAATAAAGAAGTATTTCTACTGACCATTATGTTTATTTCTCTATAGTTTTTGTCTTCCCCAAATAAAGACCAAAAAATAAACAAAAAAACCCATCAAAACATAAGTTTTTTGTTTCAATTATGGCATCTAGATCTATTTCATGCACTAAATATGTAACTATACATGTAAATACAGAATATACAAATATACATATATACGTATACACTTAGATAATATTAGTCTAATTCAAGGAGGAGAGTCTTAAAAGTTTTTTTACATTTATGAGTAATTTTCTGTGTTGTTTGTTTTGTCAACAACTCACAGGAAATAAATTTGGAGTCTATTTGCTTCTTTAAGTATTTAAATATATGTTATGGACTAAAAACTGGTGGTCAACTTAACATCAGCATGGTGCTGAGCATAGATGTTTCACCTGAGGAAAGTTGCCAGCAAAAATGGAGAGGTGGAGAAGGAGAAGAAAGCACTTTGAGATGTTGTAGGTTCTATGAGCTGCTGTTTGAGCTGCTGGTTCTCCTGATGCTCTGGTCCTCACATGGAGCACTGCTTCTTGGCTCTGGAGGGGAAGACATATGCCGTTTGGTCTCCAGGATGAACTCGTCACGCTGGTTTCCTGGCATGTACTTGACTGTGCTTGTTGTCAGAGGAGCTCGGGGGCCTCTGTGTTGCTGAGGATGGCTGTGATGCTTTTCAGGACAGCATGGTCTTTGTTGTGAGTGTGACTTCTCAGCTCCAGCGCAGAAACCTCAACCTGGCCGCACAGCTCCTTCACCCCACTGGCACAGACTTTCTGGCTTCCACCGCTGACCTGTGGGCCTTCCCAGCATGAATCCATAAAAGAGACTGGCATGGGTCCTTTTTGTGGGCTCTAGACCTCCAGTTAGACTCATGGGAGGCATTGTTGTGAGCTCTGGGTTTTCATTTGGACTCATGTGGGACATTGCTGTGGGATTCATGCCCTTGGCTAAATATTCCAGGTCCTTAGTGTTGTGGATAGATTTCCTGCATTTCTTTGTGTTTACTCTGGGTGACCATCATAAAAACAGTAGTATAAACTCCATGTCCTGATTCTAATTGTTCTCTGCACAAACCCTGACTACAACAGTATATATTATTTCCTCCTTAGAAATAGCAGTACAAAGAATAAAATCTTAGTGCTTGTCATAGGTTTGCACTTTTTTTTATCCAGACATGTACCTTCTCAATTTCTCTTAGCTTTAGGAAAATTACCTAAATCCAAATTTCCCAGACTATAAAGTGAGTGGTTATCACCTCTCTATTAATTCTTTATTATTCCCTAAATACTGGCTCCTTGATTGGTTGCAACTATACTTTTTAAAAGTACTGACATTTTAATGCTTTTTAAATGAAGCATTTTACAATAATGGCAAAATATATCTCACATGAAAAATAATATTTGCCGGCTATATTTTAATATCATATAGAAAAAAGATAATTGTGATTTAGTCCCTTAAAATCGATGTTTTATAGAGGGGAATATTTTCAGACAAATTGTGTTGAAGATTTAAGATAGTACAAAAAATTATAGTAGGAAGAATGAATCTTTAATAAAAGTATTTTAATGGTTGATTAAAGTATAAAAATAATGATTCTCTATTACTTAGCTCAAAAAAGGAAATTCTAATGCAAGATAATATTTCAGTGTTTTTGCTAGACATTTTGAAGAAAACTAAAAATTTACTCTGATCTGTAAGAATGTACACTCTTTCAAGTGACTGTCATTTTATATTTACAGGAAGCAAAATTTATATCTTAACAGAAAACAATGCCTTTTAAACTTCTAAAAAGACTTACTTCATCAACTGAGGTTTACAGCCTTTTGTCTTTATGTTTATAAATACAGATGACCCTAAGAAGCAGAGTCTGTTATATGCGTAACAGAAATTGGCAGACATTGCATAATGAATAAGTGTAGAAAAGGAAAAAGAGTATGCAGGTAGCATACATAACCACAGTGATGATTTTGCACTAAAAAGGCACTAGTACTTACCAGAAGAGAATGTATTACAATGCTGCAATCTTAAGGTCTAAATGGTCTCTGCAAAAGCATGTAAAATTTTAATTTTGCTTTCATTTATGGCTTAATAAAAGGATTTAGATTATTTTCCTTCTGGGTTGGACTAATTTACTAGTTGCTAATAACCATTTTAAAATCATAGCACATTATATACTTTTATGTTTAACTTATTTTTAAAGGTATTTTAATAGTCAAAATAATTGAAATAATTGCCAAAATATCAGATGAAAGTAAAATGCAAGCTACAAAAAATGATTTTCCCCAAAACAGCTACCTAAAATGTAAACCAATCAAAGAATATAAGTTATGAACAAGTATCTTCTTAGTAGTTATAAAAATTTATAGTAAATATTCCTTAAATTTACCAAAAAGTAACTTATTGTATGCTACTAATTCATCCTTCAGTAAATAAAATAACTATTAGTTCTGTTATAGTATATACTGCATAAATGAATTAAATGTAAAAAGTGATGCCAAACATAGAACATTAATATATTTTACATATAAGACAAGAAAAGAAACAGGGACTAGCTATGGCAGAAGTACTGTTTACTACTTGTTGTAGTCAGGGGTTGTGCAGAAAACAATTAGAATTAAGACACAGAATTTATAATATTATTTATGATGGTCACCCAGAGTTTAACACAAGAAAGTGCAGGAAATCTGTCCACAACACTAAAGACCTGGAATATTCAGCCAAGGGCTTGGATCCCATAACAATGTCCCACATGAGTCCAGATGAAAACCTATAGTCCATGATAATGCCTCCCACGAGTCCAACTGGAGGTCTAAAGCCCACAAGAAAGATTCATGCTAGTCTGTTTTACAGATCCATGCTGGGAAGCCCCAAAGGTCAGTGGTGGAAGCTAGAAAGTCTGTACCAGTGGGGTGAAGGAGTTGTGCTGCTCGGTTGAGGTTTCTACACTGGAGCTGAGAAGTCATGCTCATAATAAAGACCAGGGGTGTCCTGAAAAGTACTACAGCCATCCTCAGTGACACGGAGGTCCTGAGTTCCTCCAATGATAAGAACGGTAGAGTACATGCCAGAAAGCCAGCATGATGAGTTTGTCCTGGAGATTAAACAGCACACGTCCTCCCCTCTGGAGCCAGGAAGCGATGCTGGGTGTAAGGACCAGAGCTCCCCTAAAGCCAACCACAGCCACTCTCACCAACAAGGTCCCAAGCTCCTCTGATGATAGTTTTTGAACTCACACTGGGGAAGCTCCTTCAGGAGAACCAAGGGCTCAAAAAAGCAAAACTTAGAGAAACCCACAATGCCTCCTCTCTCCTTCTCCATGTCTCTATTTATGTTGGCAACTTTTGTTAGGTGGAACATCTACACGCAGCACCATGCTAATTTAATTCAGCTGGCATTAAGTTGACCATCAGTTTTTAATCCATAACACTACTTAAATGGAAGTCTACAGCTATGCTGTCATCCTAGAGTGCTTTGAAACAAAATAGATATTTAAAATTTCTTAAACTTCCAAAAGTATCTTTTACTTTTAATAATTACGTGACTTGTATTTTTCTAATTGATGAAAGAATAATTTATTTATTTATATATCACTTTCATATCATTATTATAACTAATCATCACAGATTATGTGGTTTAAAATTTTCATTTATCATATCAGAGTACCAGAGATTAGAAGTCCAGACAAAATATAGTTCAGGTGATTTCCTGTTCCAGGTTTCAGAGTGACAAAATCATGATCTTAGCAAGACTTCTTTATTGTAAAATCTCTGGAAATATTCTGTTTCCAAAATCATTTAGGTTGCTGATAGAATTGAGTTCTGTGTGTATGTAAAATTGAGGTTTAAATTTCCATTTTGATTAAAAACTGGAATTCATTTTCATTGTTTAGATCTCTTTTCATTGCTTTGATTGTCCCCATTTCTGATGATCTACTAAAGCCTATGAAGGTTCTACTGTCTCACTCAAATAATATGTCTTTCTCTACTACTGAGATTAGAGGTGCAGTATAGAAACCTGAGAACTTCTACCTGAAACTCAGAACTAGGTTTCTAAGATAAAACTGATCACACAGTTTGAACTAGTTCCCTCATTTCAAAGAGTAAAATCAGAGATCTTATGGTATGGACGTGGTTAAATAGAGAAGTAGGAATATTTCACTGTTCATTTTCTTTCTTTCTTTTTTTTTTCTGTAGAGCCAGGAATCATGTGATTTAGATGTCTTCAATGTGTTACACCAAGATAGAGAGAAACAGACACTGTTTCTGTTTGAAGTATGAGGTTAATACTAGCATGGTTTTTGCTCAAGCCCCACTTTGAGTGGATCATTTCAGCCCTTCAGACATTAAAGTTATGGCCCTACTATTGAATGAATAATTAGTATGGTCCAAGTATTGGTATTGATCTCTTAGTACTCATGTGTGCAATTATATTCAAGCCCTGAGGGGAATTATTGTAGTTAAAAGTAGTTTAGTGTTGTATTTGGAAAAGTGTGAACCTATTCAATTAATAGTGATTAATGCCATTACCTCCTCAAAACAACATTAAATTTCAAGGTGAAAGAAAATGAATAAATATCCTTATTCTCAAAAAACTTTGAGTATATTTCTCTATCAAAATCCATTTCTGTTTAATGCAAAAGACTTGGGAACTCACAAATGATTAGAGGTAGCTCAATAGTGTGGACTTTGGTACCAAAGGTATTTGACACAATAACTATAACAAGAGCTATTTCCAGGATGAAGAATACTGGTATCAGTTGCTACCCAAATGCCTTTTATAGTACCCCTCTTTTTACTTATTTATTTTATTTTTTTAGAAAAGCAAAACAGAAAAAAGGGTAAAAATGATACAGAATTTCAAAAAAAAGTAAGAAATCATCACTAGTTAATGTATTACATATTGTTATCTTAGAAGTATTTGTTCAAGTTACAAAATCAAAGCATAAAAAATGAACAAACAATGACAGCACAAATTATTATTTTGATGAAGTAATAAAAACTTAGTAGTATGGTTATCTGTCTTGCACACTTAAATGTGCATACAGTTATATGTGTATACCTACAAGTTGTTCTTTCCTTTGGAGCACTTTTTCCCTTTCATTATTACAACATCTATTGTATATTTTGGATTTTATTAATCCTCTTCACCTGAATTCATGATCTTCAATTTTACACTGTTTGGAATAGGCTACAAAATTTTAATGTTTTTCCATAAAGCTTCTAAAATTCTCTACTTGTCATGTATTTATCAGTCATAATCTAGAAATTTTTCTGCTCTGGGAGAGTTAGCCTTTCATTATTTATGATATTTTCTTAGTGGGCTGAATTAAAGTTACTTTCCAACAAGCACTATAAGGATGGCTTACCTACACGTGACAAAAATGCCTAAGGTATTGACACAACCAAAGTTCAAGGATGTTATCCCAGTGGAATTCCTGAGAGGTATCTTGAAAAGACATGTCATATAATTCCAAAAGATACAAATTTCAAACAATTTGACATTGTCTTCCATGAATATATGAGTATTTGGACTATTGTATTTTCCATACAAAAATTCTGATGATATCATTTGCTCTGTTACCAAATAGGTAATGGCATTTGCGTCAGATTCTGGAGGTAATTTATCAGTCCACTTAGTGCACTCTTCACACAGGACCACCAATCATACATATTTACTACATATTTGAATTTTGCAGATCTCATCAACTGCTCAATTTAATATTCTGAAACTAATGTGGCCAGCAGACCAGGTGTAACCATTGAACTTCTGGCCTATAAGGACCTGCAATTTGTTAAAAGTTATTATACCCTTTGAAAAGCATTTAATAGACTGTTATTTGGCCTTTGTGGATATTGATCCTATTACTTATGCTGAGAAGTAGTCTTATTATCAGAGATCTAAGCATGTCATGGATCTGAAGAGAGGCCTTCAAATTTCTGGGTAGTGGATCCTGTGAAGTAGAAATAATACATTCATGCATACTTGAAACCTGGTCCAAGTAAGATTTTTCAATCCTATGAAAAGTTTTATAAGTGACCTTCTGTTTCTCAGGCATTCTAACAGAGCATGTATTACCTTCCACAGCCTAATGTGAGCTTCTGTACTATGCATGTGTCTTACTGACCAATGGTTCTTCCCAGTTAAGTTCTTCTGGGTGAAATGATATGTTGCTGCCACCCAATCTGAGACTTCTCCAGTTCTCAAATGTAACAAAGGACAGTTCATTTAACAGGTAGAGCTTAATGTGGCATAGATTGCTATCTAGATCACTATAGTAAATTAGATATGCTAGATTTTCACAATATCACAGGCTGCAGCAAATTGATTGGCCATTTGCTGGTGTCACAAGTGCACATCAGACTGACATCTAAACAAGTCTGCACCTTCCTGTCCAAAAATACATGAAGATATTTGAATCAAAAGTCATCTCTATTCTTTTTTTTAAAGATTTTATTTAAAGAGAAACAAAAGCATGTAAAGGGTAGAGATAATATAGAATTAAAAAAAGATAAACAATAAGAAATCACTAGTTAATAAATTACATATTATCCCCTTAGAAATAGTTGTTCAAATTACAAAATTAAAGCATACAAAGTAGATAGTCAAACAGTGAGAGTGTGAACAGCTATGCATGCATGAATCTCTGCATGTATTTCTATACTTTCTGTATTAGAGGGAAAAACAAAACTTAGTAAGACAAAACAAAACAAATTCCTATAAAAACATGAAACCAAAATGTCATATAAAACCACAGTACAAGGTGATCTACAATGATTACCATGTTGTTTCTTATTATCTTCAATAGAATGTCTATATCATCAGGAATAATTGAATATAACAGTATAATTGAGTATAGCAGTAAATAACAATATTAGTAAAATAAAACATTGTAGACAGTATAAAACTTCAAAGGCAGGTAATAAACAAACCAGAGTGAATATTCTAGTGGATCTTGTCATCTTAAGTGCAGTTGTCCATACTCTCAGACTTGATACTATCAATCATAACAGCTTTGAATAAAATCTATCAATACAAAACAGTGATCCAACAAAACAGATTCAATTACGATCAGTCATGGTAAAACAGTGTAGGTTTTATAGAGCCTTAGATTAAGTTAATAGGAAATTAAGGATGATTACCATACTATATCCTGTTATTTTCGGATTACTGTCTGTGCCCTCAAATCTAGTACAGGTAGAATGACTGGAACAGAATATACATCTAAGCAGAGTAGTATGAGTAATGTGGGTTTTAAATCCTAGTGCACTATTAACAATATAGTGTATCAAGGCCATCTATGTTAGAGATTCTAGCCATCCTTCTCTGCCTTATTTCTGCTATGCTACTTTTCTGCCTATTTTTGTCTAGTTTTCTTCTTCATTCTACTGCCTGCCCCACTCATTGAGGCCTTTCTGCCACTGTTCCTAAAATCCTGGTATTTTTTTTCTCTCTCTCTAGAATGTCCTTCAGTATTCTCTGCAGGGTTGGATTAGTGGTCACAAACTCGCCCAGTTCCTCTTTGTCATGGAAGAATCTTGTTTCTCCATTAATTTCTAGTGACAGTTTTGCAGGGTACATCAGTCTGGGCTGGAGGCCACCTTCCTTCAGGACTTGGAAGACTTCACTCCAAGCTCTTCTTGATCAGATGGTCTGTGTCGAGAAGTCAGCTATGATCCTGATGGGCTTACCTTTATAGGTAATCTGTTTCTTTTCTCTGTTGGCTTTTAATATTGTTTTTATATTGAATTTCTGGTATCTTGATTATTATATATCTGGGTATAGCTCTGTTTTGGTTGTAGGTGGCTGGAGTTCTGTATGCCTCACACAACTGAATGTCATTTTCTTTTCCCATGCTTGGTAAGTTTTCCTTAATTATTTCTGTGAATAGTCTGTAATTTGCTTGTATGTATTCCTGCTTCTTCATTCACATTTCTTATTCTTCAATTGTAGATTCTCTTATCATCTTCTAGCCTTTGCATTGTTACTCCTTGTTTCCTTGTTATTTTTAAGAGATCTTTCCTTTCATGATCACACACTGCAAACTTGTCTTCAAGATTGATAGTCTATCCTTAGTTTCTTTTAAGGCGTTTTGCCTGCTTTCAATGGAGTTTTTAATTTCCTGGTAGTCTCTTTGAATCTGCTTCATGTATTCTATATTTTCTTTATATTCTTTATTGAATGTTTCTCTCATTTTTTTTGTTTTCCTCCCTTCTACCATCTGTATCATCCTGAGGGATGCTTCTTGAGAGCATTTCTTTTATTACTCTACTCATATCCTGCTTTACCTGATATAATATTTCAGTTTTGAGCTCATCTACAAGGTCCCAAATGTACAAGGTCTTAATGTCCATTGAAGCCATGTCTGATGTTGCGTGTTTGCCACCCTCAGTCTCCCTTGTTTTTCCTTCTCCTGAATCAGTGCTCTCAGGGTTCTAGGCTGGGGGCCTCCCCCTGTCTCTCTCTCCTATCATGCCCCTGGCTTCCTCCACATAGGTTACAGTGCAGGTCCCAACCCCTTCCCTGTTGGCCATGTTTCCTCTGGAGCACACTGGCAAGGGTACTCTGCTCTTTCCTGCCTGTTCTTGTCACTGAGGTGTAAACAGGCTGCATATGCCTGCCCCTCCCCACCAGGCCAGCCAAACTTCAGGGGTGATCATCTGGTCAGTGTGTGCTAGGCACAGGGAATCGATTTGGGAGGTCTCATTGGGTCCCGGCCAGGTGTGCGGCCCAGTCTGCTCTGGGGAGGGAGGAACCAACTGAAGTCACTGTCACTCCCAGTTCAGGCTCCTCCTGCCCGATTCCAACATGTCACCCATCTGGTTGCGCCTTTCCTGTGGGGGGCGGGGTCTCACTCCCAGCACTGACTGTGGATCAATGAAGTTTCCTCCACCGGCTCTGCTCTCCGCTCTCTGTTGGGCTCTCCAACCCCCGACTTCAGCGCTGCCGTTCTTCCTGTGAGTGGTGGTGGGAACGAGTTTGGAATCTTGGCAGGTCATCGTGAAAATGCTGTGTCTTTTTAGTTTTTAGCTGTTTCAGTTGTAGTCCCAAAGTATTTGAAGAGCTTTTATGAGTTTTAATTTCTTCCTGTGTAAAGAGGATCCATCTCCCTCTGTCTGGGTCTCTCCAGGGTGTTTTATTCTGGCATATGAATTGTTTCTCCCAGGAAGTTTTGTATTCTGTTGCTCACTGATTGGCCATCTTGTCTTCTCTTATCTCATCTCTATTCTTAGTAAGCTTTTTTTTTTTATAAGAGGAAATAGCCAATGTGCAGGCCATGATTGTCAGACAATCATGGAAAATAACTTGCTCTTAATCCCAAGCAAGCAACAAGATCAACTTTAAACCATGGGCAGCCAATGGAAATCCAGACTAAATCTTACATTAGACCTATGCTATAGGCTGCCACTCATCAGAGGAGGTGCTCAAAAATATGATGTAAAAGATGTCTTGTCCACTATGGCCAAAACTAAAAATACCACCAGAGTCAAACCACCAAAGCCAAAGAACCAAAGATTTCTTGGCCCATAGATTATGATGATTTCCTGTTCCATCTGGAAACTTTCTTCAGGATCTTGACTGGTTGACACATTCTTCAGGTGTCATTCCATTCTGTATATTCTACTGACTTGGGGCACATTTTCCATGCCATAGAAGAAAATATTTCCTTTCTGTATGGATCCCGGAATATACTGGATAATATTATGTATCAATAGGTGTCACTAAATATACTCCATATTGAACTACAGAAGTGATTCAGACTTTTAGTGGAAAATTAAAACATAAGATTAAGAGGCTGATGAGAAATAACAAGTGAAACCTAACCTAAACTCTGTAGCTCAGGTCATCAGTTGACCATAATGTAGCAATTCAATGAAACAGTCTTTTTCAGTGAAAAGAATGTTTGAATTGATTCTCTATCCCTTAGCTTTAGTTGTTTATCCTATTTTTAGAATTTTTGACAGCTAAATGATTACAGATTATTTTGAGCCTTCACTGTTTTAAACTCTTTCCAAGGATGAAAATGTATATTATGTTAAGGTAGTTATTAAGCTGCAAGAGGTGGGGAGACAGTAAACTTCTTCTTCATTTGCCCCTGGGGTATGAAGCATGACTTCATACCTATAAGGATCTCAGACAAACTGACCAGCAGTGTGAGACTTCTAGCAAAACATTTCATTAGGGTAGATCTATTTGTTCATTCTAGGTAGCACTGTAAATTTTATTATTGTGTAGAATTATTTTCTTTACTCCCAAACTACTGAGGGTCCTAGGTAGATGTTTTTGGTTCATCACTGTTAAAGGTGAAAGGTGAAAGGTGCTATCTTTGTCCACTGAACAAGGTAGACTGTCCAAACTACAGTCTATGTGGTACATTTCACTCCTTCCCTCGTTCCAAATACAAGAGCACCTTCAGCCCTGATACTCTGCATTTGGGTGTGGAAGTAAAAAAGGACCTAATGACTTCTTTCTCTCCTGCTGGATATCCAAACATCCAAGTAACTCAGGAGCTTTGACTGAGATATAATTCTGTTCTTGATTTGGTGCTATTACATTCTTGGCCAAAACTACTCTTGTCTTTGATTCATGCTTCCATTGTGTAAGTAATCTGTTATTCATAGCTCCTTGACTATGAGACAATTTTCGTCACCTTTGCTAATCTACCTAGACACTAGCTGGTGCTGTTCTGTGGGGAATCATGGAACACTGAAAGGCCAGCACAACTTTTTGCCATTGTCTGTTTTGTCCTGATAAGTTCTTAATGGCTGAACTGTTATTGTCTTACCTTCTGAGATGAACACATTGATATCTGATCTATTGAAAATAGATTTATGTTATTCACATATCCAATATTTTTCTTAAAACTTTATGTATAAATTTTGTTTTGTTTTCTTCTTGTTGCCAAGTAGGAGTGAAGCTTGAAGTACAATTCTTAAACCTGCAACCACTCTAATAAATCTAGTGTGTGCAACCACTCTATTAAGTCTAATATAAATGCAAGTGTGATAGTTTTCTATCAAGCACTTTTATAATAAAATTTATAAAAAATTTCTCTAATTGATATGAGCTAAAAAGATTGATATGCAGGTAATATTATGTTGAATTTGTATTTATGATTAATAATTATCTCTACTATAATTGCCATGAATTAAAACATTAATGGCAATAGTACTGGCCATGGAGTAGTAAACTTGACAGTATGAAACCTTTAATTTCCCCTGACTTGTCTTAATTCTAGAAACATCTCTCCTTATTTGATCAAAAACAAACTAGTGAATAAATAAATAAATAAATAATGAAGCAAAGCAAAATAAAACAATTATCATCAAAGATGACACATTAGTTTATTTCTGGAGTCAAGTTTTGGTATGCTCTAGATAGAGAATTAAAACCCTGATGCAAAACAAAAACAAAAACAAAAACAGAAACAAACAAAAAAACCCTCATATTAAACACCATGACTTTTATGAAAAAAAAAAAAAAACAACACATGAGTAGAAATGGGATATGTTGGCAACTCTCAAGAGTCTACTATAATGGAAATGTTAGTTTGGAAGAATCAAGATCAGTGATGGTGACCCTTTTAGATCTTTCAATGATATAAACAGTCTGCTGTGGCACATGTACCTATAGAAATTGTCTTTCAAGAATCTTGGAGTGAAACATAGATTTTTATTCAGGTTATTGCTCATTTGAATGGTAAGAAAAAATTGGTAAATGCTGAAGGAGAAAGAAATGCTACCCATGCAATGGCAAATTTTGGTTCTTCCTGCAATTTCTAGATTAAAATATGTTTCTAGACTCTGAATCTGCTAATTTTTTGGAAACAGTGAGTGAGAATATTTTGGAACTGCACTACCATAAAGAAATACATATTTCCCTTAACATTATAGTGTCAAGTTATATCAGTTTTCCTGAAAATGATTCAAGTTTATCTTTCTTTATAAGAGTAAAAAAATGTGTAAAAACACATTTTATAGGGCCAAGGATTTAGCTCAGTGGCATAAGCACCAGCCTGGCAAGTGTGAGGTTGTGAGTTCGATCCCTGGTATAAAAAAAACCAAACAAAAAAACAAAAGCACACCAAAAAACCACATTTTCTTTATCCACTCATCTGTTGGCAGAGATATTGGTTTTTTTCCCCCAAGATTTAGATAATATGAATTGTATTGCTACAAATCTGGGTTTGCATGTATCACTATATGATGAATTTAACTCTTGGAAAGGCATCCAGAAGGGTACAAGGTGAATCAAATGTAATTTGTATTTTTAATTCTTTATGAGGAATCTCCATGTGGATTTCCACACTGGTTGTAGTAGTTTACAGTTCAACCAACAATGTAGGAAATTTTCCTTTTCCAACAGCGTTGCCAAAGTTTCTGTTATTTAATTTCTTAACGATGGCCATTCTTCTTTGGTTAAGATGAACTCTCAGTGTTGTTTTACTTTGCATTTCTTTAATAGCATTTAATATTTTCTTTAATATTTCTTTAATATTTTTCTGAAAAAATATGTTTTTGTCCATTCTCAGTATCAGGAATTATCAGAATGAGTAAAGTAGTTTATTTTTGTGTAAAAATGTTGGCTACATAATTTCACAGAGGTCCTTCACTTTCTCAGAACTCTTATTTGCTATCATAATGTGAGATACAAAACTGTTACTTGTAACAATATTCTACAAATAATAAAGACCCCCATCTTGTTAATGCTGTTAGATGGAATCAGTGTGTGGGAAAAGGTAGGACTATAATACAAACCTAATATCTGATGGTTCCGTGAGCTATCAGTTTTTAACAGTGCTAAAACAAACAAAGTCTGGTTTTGTGGGAAGTTTCTTTTATATTAGTACTATATAATGTACAAAATTAGTTAACTGTGAAAGTACATGTTGAATAAGAATATTGAGGAGAGAGTTTAGTTAGTTTCAGTGCTTATTTCTAAATTCAAATTCGTGGTCTTAAGTATGGTCATTTATCGTACATAGATAGAAAGGAAAAAATAATTTGAGAAGTGAATGTATATGTTATAAGGGTTATAGCCATGAGAATGATGAAAGAGGATCATTGTCTTAGAGAAAGCTGTGACTGACACATGCCTATTATCTACTTTGTACGTGTCAAAGAGAAATGGACTAAGTTATAGGCATTCATACTCTTCTGATTTTTGGTAAATAGGTCAGTTTCTTCATGAGAAATCTTAAAGGATCAATAGAGAATTAGTCAGTGGGAGGGAGGGATAAAGTAAGCTGATATCCAAAGATCCAGTGTAGTGTCTCTAAGGTATTAATCAATGTCAAGCTTATAGCACTCAGAAAAGTAACAATGGAGAGAGTAAATTACACAATATCCTAGTCTTCTATTGATTCTCAATATGCCCTCAGAGAGAGGATCAGCAAGGATTGATACTGCACATGGACTTGAAAATATCCACTGTCTTTCACCAAGACTGGCCTAACTTAAGCACTGCTCTTTCTTAATATGGTTAACTTCCTTGGGGGAGATAAATGAGAAAGTCAGTGAAAGTGATTTCTCAGGTTCTCTTTACCCTAGGAAAACAAAGTATAACTTTTCAGGAAGAGACACACAGTATGGAGAGAGACTCATCCTCTTTAACTTTCAGTATCATAAAATAGCATAGAAAAGTGCTGAATTATTAACATATCTGACAAAATTTCCTTGGAGAGAGGAACCTATCATGGGAAAAGCAGCACAAGCATGGGCTCATTCACATGATGTTCATGGTATTTCTGTTGGTTTATTGCATAAAAACATCTGGCCCAAAGAATGATGGAACAACGTACTTAAGATCTCTACAAATCATAAGCTTTGGATATAGAGCAATGCATGACAAGAACAGTCTTCCCAAATACTGTGTCCTGATTGAACCAATAGTCTTTGCATCTCCCAGCTGTTAGAATTCATCAGACAAGAAAACAAAGCATTAAGATTACCTTTTTTTTTATTATTACTTCCAATAGTGAAGGTGTACTTAACTTCCCACAACTTTAAGCTTTGTTGAACAAAAAATGATGAAGTCTAGTGAATGCCACACTTCTGACAGTAGACAGAGTTAAGTGTTGTACCTAGATCTAGGGACACAAAGCAGCCAAGCAGAAATGATTAATACCATTTAAAAGAGAAAATTAATTAACATCAAGTGGAATAAATTTTGACATCTGAGGAACTACAGACGAGCTTTTCTGGCATGTCATTTCTTCCTTGTATTCTTTTTCTAGATAGTTCTGCCTCACAGTGAGTCTACATGCCCTCTTTGGAGATATTTCTCCTTGTTAAACCAGCTATGTTTTCCTATTAAGCTGTGGACAGTTCATCAATATACTATCATGATTATTTATTTATTTTTACCAATTTTTGGCCAATTTACCCTTTTCCTCTCAATTTTACAGTCCTGAGATTACATATACTGTAGCAATAAAACCAAGGAATATTATGTTGCTTTGGTTTCTGTCTTACAGCTTTTTCTTCTTAAAATTAAGTAGTTAAGTAGTAATCCAACTGTCAGCATAAACACAAACAAGAACCTCAGTGAACAGTTATATATGTAAGAAACTATCCATGCAAACGGTTTGGAATATAATGCAAAGAACACATGGAAAGTATTGGTTACTTGTTGCTATGTTGTTTTAGTTCATATATTTAATGCCTAACCATGAAGACAAAAATGTAGAAAAAATCATAAAAATGTGCAAAGTAATGGCAATGCAGTTAATATGTTACAGTGGCAAGCACTCTAAACTACTTCCTGTTATACACTTAAATGTTTCTTGAGTGTACTTATGTACTAACAAGTTTTACTAGTTTCCAAGAAAGAATTGAGTACATAAACTAAATTATAATAAAAATACCAACAATTTTCTTCATACCACAGAGAAAACAATTCTAAAAAGTATAAGGAACCTGGAGAAATCCAGAATGGCCAAATCAATTGTAAACAAGATGACTAAACACTACCTCAAATTACAGTTCTAAGCTACAGTGACAAAAAGAACATAATACTGTCACAATACTAGACATGGATCAATAGAATTGAAGAAGCAGAAAGATCTCAACCTAATTTTATCCATCTGGTCTTTGACAAATGAGTCAAACACCCTGGAGGAAACATGATCTCTATGAAAAAGTGCTGATAGAACTGTTTATTCATATACACTAGAGCCATGTTTGTCCTTCTGCTCTAAAGTCAAACCAAAATGTATGATTATATATATATATATATATATATATATATATATATATATATATGTGTGTGTGTGTGTGTGTGTGTGTGTATGATTATATATATTTATATATAAATGTATGATTATACATATATTAAAACAAAACCATTGTTAACTTTTATACAATAAAATAAAGCCAATGTTAAATTTTATGTAATAATGAAAAAAGACAATTTGAAAGATAGAAGTGTGTGTGTGTGTGTGTGTGTGTGTGTGTGTTAGGCTTGACTGATGAGGATAGTCTTGGATAGGCATGGGTACATGAATTATTTTGAGAAAGCAAACAAGGGAAAAAATGAGGTGAGGTACAAATAACAGTGACTATCAAATTAAATGTTGAAACCAATTTGCAATCTGATTATTGAATATATTGTTGATACCTTTGCAAAAAAGGAGGCACTTTGGAAAAGTTAATGGGATGAATCATAATATGTTCTGCATGATTTGTTACATTTGAAATTGGTAGTGAACTATTTGTTACAAATATTTAGCATAAAGCTAAAAATGTAAATTCATGAAGAGGTAAATGTTGGACAATGAGTCGAATTGATGGATTTTTCAGGAACTGTTTGTTGTTGCTTTCACCAACACACAACACTCTAAAAAACAAGAAAAATAAAAGATAATTGCGTGCAATAAGAAAAGTGATGACAGGATTACAAGAAAAATTTACTTAGCAACATCAAACTATATCAAAAGCTAATGGTGAATAAGAACTGAGAAAAAGCTCATTGTTTTGCTGTTAGTGCCTGGAAGATAAATTTTGGTAAGGTGATGAATATATAAGCCTGATTTTAAAAAAGAAAAAGGTGAATGGTGAACACTATGAAAGCAGTGGACAATTCTTTGAAAAACTACTGTGGTAATGAGGAAAATTAATACTATAGCTTTGCTGTGATACTTATTTTGCTATAGACAAGTCTGTATATTTTTCACTCACCTCAATAATTATCTCAAAATATGGAAAAATGTAGGACTCAAAACGCCTTTTGAATAAGTGTGTGATCAGAGAAGCCAGTTGAAAACCAATACCGGGATTGAGGATTTAGCTCAGTGGCATAAGGCTGAGGTCATGAGTTCAATCCCCATGGCCAAAAAAAAAAAAAAGAAAACCAATACAACATGAGAAATTCAAATGAGTATAGGAGAAGGTAGAAGCAAAGGAAATATCATTTAAGAATTCTTCAAAAAAAGAATTCTTCCAATAGACATAGAGATACGGATAATTTTAAATAGAATTTCCCAAAAATGAAATGGTTCATATTTTAAAACCTATCCCTGGATTTTCTTAGCATTAATATGTTATTAATGAATATATATATATATATATATATATATATATATATACATAATTTCAATATATGAGGAATAGAGAAGTATGAAAGCTTATCAATGAATACAGAAATAAAATGTAGTGTAGAGGTATAATCCAATGAATAGAGTATATGAAGAGGAGGGAAATTACACTGCACACAAAACATTTAACTGGGTCATATTTAGGCTTGTATTTATAATGATGCTATTTAATTCTTCACATTCATTTAAAGAAATGCTTATTTTTGTACATGATATGTATAAGTATTTCAAACAGCCTTGAAAAAATGATCAATAGGTACTATTCTGATTTAGCTTTAATAAATGAAAATTAATGAACATAGAGAATTATAATAATATGCAAAGGAGAGATTTTTTTTTCTAGGGCACCAAAGAGGTCTTAGACCAGATTAAGGAAAATAGTTTGATATTCATTATTTAATGAGAAAAGAACATTAAAATTAGAAGTTTAAACTTTGCTGAAGTCAGGAAATATGAAAGTAGAAGAATTCCTGGAAGTTACACTATTTAAATTTTATGAGTTTCAACTGAGATATTATTAAGAAAAAGTTCAAGTTGCCATTATAAAGACTCTCACCTTGTGGATAACAGAATGACACTTTTATCAGAAATGTATATGTAATCCAGATATACTTCTATCATGTAAATCCCTCTTTACTCTCCTTAATTATCCAATAAATCCATCTTTCCTACCAAAGAGCACCATTGAGATGAATGTGACTACTAAATTATCTGTTCACTGGATAGAAGTAATTTTTCTTGCATTTTATTTTCATTGACTCCTGGTACTATATGAAGGCAGAACTTCATTTGGTAAATTGTCAACTTATTTTTCATACATATGATTCTTAGAATTGTTCTATACAAGTATAAACCTGTTTGGTGATTCACGCTTGCCACCTGTAGAGCTCAAACACAAAAAATTTAATAATTTTATTTCAGGTTTATGCAAGTAGTAGTTGTTTGAGAAGGGAGTCAAAGCTTGGCCACGTGGCTCTGAGATTCACATTTTATCATTACATTGTGAAATCTCTCAGTTTGACTAAATGAAATCTGTCAAAGTATATTAGATTTGTATCAACAATGGCGTGATTTGTTGAATTTCCTTGGAACTTTTATCACCAGTGATTTGTAGTTAATCTGTTCTCTTTGATGCACATATCTGTCAGCTCTGTAATAATGGAATGCCTTAACATATTAATTAGAGTAAGCAAAACTGACAATTTTCCTGAAAAAAATTAAAAGAATACTTAAGGTATCTTTTTTCTTATTTTCCTTCCATGTGTATTAAATTTAATTTATTTTCTACCTCTTAAATACATAGTCCTTAGAAAAAACTATCTGAAGTAGTTCCATTAGAATTTTGGTATACCAGTGATGATAAACCTATGGCAGCAAGCTGTTTGAATCATTGAAAGCTCTAAAAGGTTCACCATTACTAGTACAGATAATTTGCACTAGCAGTTTTCAATCAATGGATTTGTTTAACCCAATATAATGTGGATATGATCCAAATGTTAATTTTAAAAGTGTGGCATGAAGACCACACCCATGATGATACAATAGCAGTAATGTTAACTTTTCTTAATTTTGAAATGATTAGTCATTAATCTTGAACTGAATTTTAAAATCAGATGTGACTATCAGTATCATGAATATTAACTTGAAATTGGTCTTTCTTTTACACACATTTATTTAATTGATCCCATCCTGATATTAAAAGGTGAAATGTTCTTCCCTTTCATTCGTGAAAAAACATTGATAATCTTGTTTGTGATAGACATTCACACTACATTCTAGATATTAAAAGATAAGGAAATACACTGACCTCAACTAGCTTAGTGTATTGGAAAAGGTTTAAATTTCTGCCAAGTCATAACATGTGAGACGACTGCAACTCTTGAGTTCATGACTTAAATTTGTGTTTTTAAATACATTATTTAATAGTCATAGCAGAGTGAGTTCAGTAGTATAGTTATTCCTTTTTATAGATGACAAAAGTGAGGTAGGTAAGGTTTCTTACCCTGAACTGCTTTCTAAAGTGGTCATATTAACAATCCAGGCAATCTGATTCCAGAGGCCAAGCTCATAATCACATAGCACACAGAAGCCTTCCCCAAATTAATTGCTGATAAAAGACTGATAGTGCAAATGTTGAATAAGTCAAAGCTTTACAAATTTACACAGGAGAAATTGTCAACTATCACAACAACCCAGGAGATCATTTAGCATGATTCCACACTAATCAGTCAATGACCTAGATTAATATACTGTGCCAAAATTTCCCAGGGAGCTAAAAATTAACTGGCATAAGAATGTTGATTAGCAAACTGATATCACTCAGTGAATTTTTAGTAGGCAAATATATTCAGTGGTTTCTTTCTCTCTGACTATCCCATGAGAATTACGTACATATTAAGCAATTACTTAAATTCCACTGGCTTCACCTAATAAGTATTAAATAAGACTGGACACTTTAATTACAGAATTGAGGCATTTCTGTGACTCCTTTCTGGGGGCACTTTCATTAGTTAAAACATCTAAGGAGGGATAGTCTCTAAGTTGGATTTTATTCAATAGAGCAAAGAAAATGGTCCTTTAAACTACATAAACAGAGGTAAATGTGACAGTGACCTCTGTGTTCTTATTTGCCATATCAAAAACCAAATGATTAAGGTGGCTTATATTTATAAACCAGGAAATAAGATAAGATTGAAATTAACCACAGTTAATGTTAAATTTATGATCATCATTGAGTAATTATTATCTGAGAGTTTTCTTTAGGTCTATTTGTTTCAGATTTTATAAGTTTTACAGAATGAGAATACACACTAATCTTAACATTATGCATTTATAGTCTTTATTTTCCTTTGGAAGCAAAATTCTTTTAAATATGATTCATTTAAGCTTTTATTCTTTTAGAAGCTGAACTACAATTCTGACAAAAGAGATGAAATCTCTGCCCTAATTTTCATACATGATACTCACTAAACCTATTAAGAAAAATTCATTTGACTGAAGTTATTATGCATACTGTTGGCAACTTTCTCCATCTTACCAAGTATACTGAAAAATAGTATAACACCCAAGGGAATAGAAAAATTCATTTAATTTTAATTGCAGGTTGTATTAATAAGCTTTCTCAGTTGTTAAAATTACTATATTTCTAAATTATCTGTGTTATTTTGGTAAAGATTGATTTTCATTATTCAGATCAAAATATTCATTTTCACACTGATAATACAACCTGTTACACAAATGTCACACTAAGTTTCGAAGTATAAAATATTGTTGCAATTTCTATCACCTATTTTTTCACAAAACATCTGCTTAATTATTATGTCACAAAAACAAAAACCATCACAATAAAAAAGTTGACAGGTTGGCAATTACATCTATTGGAAGATTATATTTCTCATCAAGTTGTAAACCATAGTTTTGAATATTCCTTTTTTAAATTATTTGACATTTTGAAATATAAAATACATACAGAAGATAGATAGATAGATAGATAGATAGATAGATAGATAGATAGATAGATTCACTATGAGCAGAAAAATTACAAGTATGTATTTATTGGCAACTCAGATGAACTTCATTAACACAGAAACTTCAAGTTTTCAAAATGGCAACCATCTATGGCATTGTTCTAAACAGAAGGCACTTAGTCATCCCTCTTTAAAAAAAACTTGCATTCTTTAAAAAATCTTCAGAATAGTTATTTGATTTTCAAATATGTATAATATTTTATGTTTATCCGCAAATTTACTTTTAGTTTCAGACAGTTCTGAATAGCAGTTCCATTTTGCCAAATTCTTAACTAAAAATTGAAAGACAGAAATATACAATATAACAAAATTAATTGCAATATTGGTAATGAGATGCCAATAATTGAAATCATTCTAGTTAAATGAAATAGAGCATTGTGAAAGAAAACTTTGGAGACTTACAAGGCTTTGGATTTCACACTGTAATAAATTAGAAGACAATTCATGAAATTCCAATGTTTTTAATTAGAATATTGATTAAATTTACAATTAAAAGATTCTATTAGTTATAAGGTAAGTTGGAATGGATTTAAATAGAGATGAAAGGAAATTGCCAATGCATTTCAAAATAAGAAATTTCATACACAGCATTTACTGAGATGGTAGGAATGAAAAGGAAAGACAAATGTATTTTAGCCCATGGAATTTTATCTTAAATTATCTTTAGGTGGTGAAATCAATACATACAATGTTAGGAATTGGAGTGACCTTTCAGAAAACCTAATTCCTTTTACTACAACATACCAAATGTGGAAGCCTTTTCCTCATCAGAAGTTTTGTTTTCCCCATTTTCAGTTAGTCACAGCCAACTATGGCAAAAAAAAAAAAAAAAAAAAAGAAAATCCCAGATGTTACCATTTTGTAAGTTTCAAAACTGTATGTGGCCCATGATACAGTGAAGAATCTCCAGGCACCTACTGTGCTCCACTGAAGGTGTAAATCATCCTCTCATCCATTGTATTTTATCTGCACTTGCCACCTTCCCAATAATCAATTTATAATCATCTTGCTTATCAAAAGAAGGATTGTCACAGTACTGTATCACAGTCATACATTCTGGTAATCTTTATTTTGCTTAGAAATAGTCCCAAGGGGAAAAGCTAATGGTGTACTAGATGCATGAGGATTAAAAAAAAAAAAAAGTGAGATTAACTCTGGTACTAAGTGACAATGCTGCAGGACATATTGAAAAAAAAAAAAAAGATACACAAGGTTCACCATTATTGGTGATTTGAGGAATTCATTTGGGCACCTTGGAAAATATGCCCTGTGACAAAAAGAAAACTGTACTATATAAATCATTGTTACATACAGATTTTCAAAAATAATTGCTTAAACTCAGAAGTAAGGTTTCGTTTTATGGTGTACTTTGTGAATAATTACTGACTCTCTGGGGATCTTTACATTCCAGAAGGAAGTGCAGAATAATAACAAAGGAAAGAGATCAAAACTTCAGGGAAAATGAGGGTTACATCAGGGAGAGGGAGAAAGCCAGAGAAGCCTTGGAAAAAACACTGAGAAGCATTTTCAGTAAACCAGGAGGAAGTGAAACTCAATCTTAGAGTTAATATTCCCTATTAGTGTAGCAAATTAAATCTGAAAACAATGGAAAAAGGTTTTGAAAGAGGAAATGAAATAAAAACTTCTTCAAAGCTAGTTATTGTTTCTACTTCCTGACACAACATTTAAAAGAAGAGTGACTATGTAGTTTATTACCTAGAGTGTAAAGTATTTGAGAAAAAATGTTTTTTTCAAATATAAGATATTGAGCTATTGATTAAAATAAAATATATAATTTACATTATAGATTATTATATATTTCTGTATTATATAACATACATAATTACAAAATGACCACTAATAATATATTTTCATTAGAGCAGTTGAGTTAGTTAGAAATCAGTTACCAATGTAATAGGAGATATTAACTCAGACTATCATATTTTCTATTTTTTTAAAATTTATTTTAAACTATTGTTTCATATTAATCTATGGGGCATAACAGAGATTGTTA
>PVLA01001316.1:158376-375431 GCA_004027455.1 Hydrochoerus hydrochaeris | reverse complement strand
TGGCATGGACAGAAAAGGGCGCCGCAGTGGCTTCCACTTGACAGGCAGTTAACTTCGTTGTTGTTCATGTGGTGCTGGTTTAACAGCAAGCAGAGTGCAACCATTAAGGATTGAGGAAGGGTTCCAGCCTCATTTTAGAGGACAGTCCGAGAGGTCAAGCATGTGAACCTCTGGGAAGGAAGCCAAATGTACAATGAAATTGCTCAACACTTCAGTGATCCCAGAAACATGGAACATCTTCCAAGGAAACCTGCAGTGCGAGACTGGAGCCAGCTCAAGAGAGAGGTCATATGGATTTTAACTGCAAGGCCACAGAAATGGGATTGTTCAAGTCCTCTGGAATTCACATCTCAACACCATGTGCCCTGGATGGATATGAAGCTATAGGACTCAATGTTTGCCCTGCTAGGTCTTGGTCTTGCTTTGGTCTGATTTTTTCTATACAGTAATACCTCAGTTCACAAATGTTTCTGTTCGCAAACAATTCAGTTCACAAACAGAAGTGTTCTGCAAAATTTGGCTTTTGTTCATGTAACCCATATCATTTGACAAACACGAGCTCAGGTATCTTCTCCTCAGGGACGTGAATGTGACCACCTACCCCAGAATCATGGAATTAATAAACTTCATGAACCAAGATCCCACTGTTCCTTTATTCCTGCTCTTGGAGATAGGAATGTTTAACCAGTGCCACTGCATTTTGGGATTATGTTTCCTGGCTTTAAATTTTGCAGAGGTGCACAGCTAAGAGTTTGCTTTGAGTTTCAAAAGAGATTTGGATATGGATTTCTGAGGTGCACTGGAACTATTGATACTCTGAGGAAGGGATTATTGCATTTCTAATCATATGCTAGATAATCGTATTATGTCAGGTACAACTATGTGCTTGATTTTGTGTTTATTTGGAGATTAATTGTAGTTTTAGGAGATGTATTGGGGTGTGAGGTTGACAAAGGGTGAATTATGGTAATTAATCCTATTATGTCAATTTCATTGGATTACAAATCTCCTAGCAGACTGATAAATCAAACTCCAGGGTATCTTGGGGAGAGGGAGGGCCTTAAACATGGCTTGGTACAATACATGTTCCTTAGCTCATTCTTCTCTGGCACTGTCCCCTTGCTTTGCTCCAGCATGCCCTTCTGCCATGATGTTTTTGCCTTGGAGTTGGATGACAATGTACTAAGTCTCCTGAAACCATGAGCTAAATTAAACCTTTGTCTTTTACATTATAGATATCAGGTATTGTGTCTTGGTGACAGGAAAACTGACTAATACATTGTGATTTAGATTTATTTTGCTCCATATTTAATATCTTTTATTCTTTGAATAAGTTTGGAATAGCAAGAAAAAAACGTGATCAATGTTTGGGTTGGCTAATCCTCTGGCTGTCTCAGAGAAAATAAGATAACAGAAATCTTACTACTGTGGCAGAGACCATAAAAATATTAATATTATATTATTCTTTGCTAGGGATCTCAGCACAGGCTTACATCAGAATTAGCATCCTTGGGAAGGTCTATGTGTGATATTTATCTTTGACATATCACTGTGCAAGCATTTAGCACCCCACATTTTTCCAAATCATCTTTACAATTATCATCTCATCTTTTTTATGCCTAAAGTCAACATATGTGTACATAGAAAGACCTCATATAAGAGTTGAGATAGAATAACTGACCTAAATCTAGAAGTCCTGAGCTCAAAACATGGTGTAGTAGTAAACAAGAAATTCGATTTCCCTAGCCTTTAGAGTCATGTAAAAACTTAATGACTTCAAATTTCCTCAAGTTGCACTCAGTGCTAACTAACGTCTTCTCTTTTGGGGGATCACTTAGCTGAGCATGGAGAGGGTTTGCCTTAGAATTCCAGGATCCACATTTCTAGTATCCATCACTGCCATGCCAGAAAGTACTATGGCCATCTGGATGGAACCTGTCAGCACCAGTGGAGGAAGTGTTGAAGGCATCTAAGGATTAAAGACATCAAGAGGACCCCCAAAGCAGGGGAGGTGCTTCCTCCCTGCTAGGAGAGAAAAGGTGTACAGCAAGTAAGCTGTGCTACAGAAACCTTGAGACAAGGGTATATTGCTACACATAGCTTTAGAGGGATACAGAAGAGAGAATAATAATTATACCTGGAGTGACAGCGAAGAGAACAGAAAGAGCTGTAAAAAGGATAAAACAGTTGAGCAGGATCATGTTTCTAGAAAAAAGGGGAAAGGTTGGTCAAAGAAAATAATGAAATGGTAGATATAAATATTTTTTAAAAAGTCTGTGCACTAGTTCTATTATTCTTTGGTTCACATGAAACAGAAAATTTACTTCCAATTGGGAAGAATACGATCAAATTATAGAAATAGTAAAACAGTCAGAAAATCCTCTTTTTTCTCTTGATCTACTACTCAGTTTATATTTAGAGCCATACACTCCACAGATTTATGTTCATAACATAAACCTGATAACTATAAGATTCTTAATCATTAAATAAATGATAGGTAAAATTCAATTTGTTAACCAACTGTGAATTTTAGCTGAGGCACAAAAGTGACGTTAGTCACTAAGAAACAATTTCGAAAATACAATTCAAATAAAAGGCAGTTTTTCATAATAATAATTGGTTAAGAATCTGAACAAAGCCTTTTAATTTATCTGGGGAAGGCTACTTCTTAAAGATGCTAATGTATCTATATTTTCTCTGTATATAAGGTGCTTTCCTTAGTTTGGGCTGCTATAAGGAAAATACCATATTTGAGAAGCTTAAAAAAACATTTATTTGTTGTAATCCTCCTAGTTCAAAACCATGGTTCCAGTAGTTCTGGAGTCTGATGAAGGTTCTCTTCCTGGCTCCTGGACAGCTGTCTTTTCTCAGTAGAGAATTTTTACTACAGCGTCCTACTTCAGTGTGAAAAATCTCTCTTGTTCTAAATAGCTTTGCTAGGAAAATTTTCCCGGTAATTATAGAGACATGTTATCCAGTAAAATAAATGGACAATGAAAGTGCTACTGAAGGCCAACCTGGATGGTGTCCAGGCCAGGTGCTGCTGGGTTTAAACTGAAGCATCTGCACCAGGGAAAGGGCTCAAAGACAAGGGAGAAGAGTTGCTAAATGAGAACTGAGTTCATAAGGAACACAGAGCAAAACGTAAGAGTTCGGCTTACTCATTAAGTCCAGTTATTCCATGAGGAAAAGAAATGGGAGCATGCGTGGCATCCAGTGAAAATTCTGCTTTTGGCATTGGGATACTTGGCAAGACACTCATGGTCAGTTCATATTGGTTGTTATGATAGGATCACAGTTTGTCCCCTGTAAATCTCATGCTGACATGTAATCCCCATTATGAGACATCAAGAGTGAGGTCAGGCGGGACCTCTAAGGAGTGAACTTGGGCTCTGCCCTTGTGAATGGATCAGTTCCTTCATGTCATTAATGAAGCTGCTGGTCATATCAAGAGTGGGTCTGCTCTAAAGCCCATTTTGGCTTGGTCTCTATTTAGCTCCCTCTCTCTTGCCTGAGATGTCCTACATTACCTTGGAACTCTGCCCGCAATTAGACCTTTTCTACCTATGGCCCACTGGTCAATGGATCAGAAGTATGAGCCAAAATACAACTGTTTTCTCACTAATTTACCTAGTCGGTACTATTCAGTTATCAACAGCATAAAACAGATGAACACCATAGTGTTACAACATCAAGCACAGTACTAAAACATCATGAACTCCACTTCTTTCCTTGTAAATGAGCAAAGTAATCATGCATACTTTCTGGTAGGTTTCAATGAGATACAGCCTGTAAGGTGGCCCTGTATCCAACCCTCCAGTAGACTGTAATAAATCGTGGTAGTTATCATTAATGAATGGGAAAAAGCATCAATGGTTTAAAGCAAGATTGGCCTAGAAAAGAAGGGAATGGGAATAAGGCTAAATAAAGCAAGGGACAATGCAGGCAGTTGCATCAGTGTGGGAATGTACATAGGAGACTATTTGTCCATCCATGTCACTTGCTATGGAAAAATGATTACAATAACAAAAACAGCAGTTCTTTTTACTCTACTGTGTCTAACACTGTTTTTAGCTCTTTACATAGATTAATCTGTTTAATCCTCACAAGAGCCATATGAAATGAATACATAATGGCAGTGTTTCCATTCATTAAAGTGCAATTAGCACCCAGTCATCCAGTGAGAAGAATCAGTGAGAATATCCTTCATCTCTTATCTTTATTTAGACACAAACCATTATCTGTTAACTTGAAGGAAATACTCAGAGGAATGGAGATCAAAAAGGTCAATTTAAAGTTCACTGGAGCCACTTGATAGTAAAGAAAGTACTAGAAACTTTCTGCAAATAAATTTTTTCTTATACATAACCTAGAACCCAGAGCCTATGAGGCTTCTGATTTTATAGATGAGCTGGACCAAAGACAGATATCACAGCTGAACCTGGAGTTCATATCAGGTTCTGTTCCTTAGACCTTGTGCTGTTTGCCAGTCTGGGCATTTTATTTCATCTGATGTGGCTGCCAGAGTTGCCCAAGAATCAATGCCAAGGCCAAGAGAAAGCTTTTAAAAAAGATTTGTTGAAATTCTATCAGAAGGTTCTATAAACAATTCCTGTGTCCTTCCTGTATCCTGTTATAAATTGTAATCTATATTTTACCTACTGTGCACACATTATTATTCTTTTGTGTAATATTCTCAGCATCTTTACTTGATTGCGCTTAAATACTATTTGGCCTATTATTACATCTTATCTGTTTTCGTATCACTTGTTTGGGTTGGTAGCAGCTTCCTGCTCTAGAGTCGATGCCCCTGAGCCTGTGCGCCTCCTCCCACTTTATACCCAGGGGTGGACAGATATATCAAGGAGGTTCCTTCCTATAAGAGAAGAATGAAAAGTGGTGACAGATTCTATTTAACATTCAAATGAAAACAAAGCAAGCAATGACAATGACAACAAAAATTATCTGCTTAATAACAGTGACATATTTTACTTAATGACTGTGGTCTTTAATCAAGTTTGAATATAATCCTGTAAGAAAGGATGTGACATTTTGGTCTTTTACAGCAATGAGGGTAATCAAATTCACGCACATATTAAAAAGGACTAAATGTCTGGCAGAAAATAAAAGGTTCATCTGTACGTGTCCACTCAGACTCTTAGAGTTACTACTTCACCTTCTTTTCCTAGTCTTTCCAATAAATACTCCACTCTGTCATTCGGCATAATGATAAAGTGCTAGTTCAGTGACACGAAGGATGTATTCTTCAAGATACCAAATGTCTGAATGAAAAATGAATCATTTCAATGTGCTAAGTGATGCCAAAGGTGGAAAGGGTTGGAAGCTTCCCTGGTGTTTGAGGTCATAGGACCAAAACAACTAGCTGATAATTCAGTTATTTCCTGTTCAGGGAAGGGTTTGGGCTTTTCAGGGACCTTCCTCAATTTACCTTTTCCTCTAGTGAGCCTTGAGCTGTGATTTCTGCTGTCAAGTGTTTTTCACCTCTGACTAGGAAAGTTGTCAGGGCCAAGGCTTCCTGTGAAAGAGAAGGCAAACCTCAGAGGTCCAATGGCAGCACATATCTTCTGAGACACACTCTAGGATTCTGCATATTGTTATGAGGCTATAAAGCTCACTCACCTGCTCTCATGGCTCTCTCTGTCTCTCTTTCTGTCTCTCTTTCTGTCTCTCTCTCTCTCTCTCTCTCTCTCTCTCTACCTCTTTCTGTCTCTTTCTGTCATAGACACACAGTCACACACAGGTACATTCAGAAGTCATCATGCTCAGTTTCCACTAAATTTTGTTTAGGGAAAGTTCTCATTACTTACTAGTTTCAGGAGGCCACTGATGGTTGTGACTCTTTATAGAGAATTCCAAGACAGATGCCACTGGAGACCACTGTATGCTGTTGTGAGCTAAGTGACCCCAGACCACTTAACTGCTCTGCCTTACAGGATCCCAAAGCATATCAAATGGTCACTTTAGTTCTGCAGGAGATTTCAGTAGAAGCAAGGCAAAGAACGTTCTCTCCCCCAGGCTTTTACCAGTGTAGTACACTTCTCCAGGGACACATTGTACCCTTATCCTCCTGGCCAATGCTTCACTCCCCTGGAGATGTAGCCTCAGTGAGTCGATGAATCTGCCTCAGAATCTGTCTCTGTACCCATAACTCTGATCCAGTCCTCATCTTACTTGGAAAATCACCATCATCTTTCACAAACTTGAGTGACTTGTGAACAGGAGTTATGTTGTATCACCTTTCTAGTCTCAAAATGTGGGCTGGCTTTGATCACTGATCAGTTTTGGTGCTAATTGACTGGCTGCAAGCTGAAACACATCCTTTATGGATAAACACTGAAGACACTGTGTAAGCATCCATGTCTGTATACACAGCTCACACTCCAGCAAAGCCCCCACCTCATTCATTGAGGCCTGGTCTCTATTGTGGAAGAAATACTCTGCTTCTTGGAGGTCAAAGTTGCCCTAAAATGGCAGCATGGATGGGGCAGAGGTGGTGACACTGGGGGTTCTCAGGGCCATGGCTGCTGAGTGTAATGAAGGTGGGAAAAAAGTTCTCATGGACTTGCAGGTTGGCGTCTTCCCTACAGAACCTCTAAGGAAGGATTTGAGCAAATCTGAGGGAAGGTGTGTAGGCATGAAGATAGGTAATGCAAAAAGAATGATGAGCAAATCTAAATGAAGATCACAGTCCTTACTGTGCAGTGGGAGCACAAACATTATTACCCCAACTATGGTCAAAGGTAATGATACAAGAAGCAGGAAAAGCATGTTTTGTGTGGCCCCAGGAGGTGCAGCCTCTCTGGGCACCAGGGTGGGAGAGGTCAGGAGGAAGAACAGCTGCTCTCCTGCTCTGCTAGGCTGCTGTCCTCCCCCTGGGGATCAGAGAAAGTTCTTGCGTGAATGTAGTGGGAGTGGGTTGGACAAGGAGGAGGCCACTGTGATACCTCCAGGCTTCTATCCTTTGGCAGAAGAAAGTATCCAATCAGGAATACTAGCTTTAAAACACCATAAGGTACCCTGAAAAAAATGTCACATGGTTGCTTAGTTACTTGGACTCCAGCAAAAACTTTTCCAGGCAATATTCTTAGCTCAGGTTTCCATTAGAGGTTAGAGATAAGTGACATCTTTGGTGGGCCAGGCCATCAGAATCTATGTTGGTAACAGTCTTCCATCTTTCCTGGAAATACTTGAATTTAGATATAAGGATATTTCAGGGTTAAGTTATATCCCAGCTGACCCTGAGGACCCTGAAGCAAGGGGTGTCCTGTCTCAGAGCTACAAGCTCTGAAAGTAGGGTTTGGGTATCTTTGTCAGCGTGAATGGGACCCAGTCAGCATTCAAGTGTCCCCATCCTATACTGGCCAATGTCTGCTTGGGAGGAAAGCCAGGTGGTACTGACTTCGATGGCCTTTTCTGTTTCTCTCTTAACAAAGATTAAAGTTGATTAGCAGCACATTCCAATCTTATTAAGCAGAGAGTGGCCCCCATCAGAAATTTCAGGAAATGAGGGACATGGCATGCAATATAATACAGACTCCTTTGTGTTTCTTGCTCTGTGAAGGGGTGAGTTAGCCTTCCGAAAGGAGATGGGGCAGCTTTAATAATAAGAAGGGAGGAAAAAATGAGAAGAGAGGGGACGAAAGGTGCCTCAGTTGTCTCGGCAGCTGATCAACAAAGGAGCAGTCGTGAGCTGTAACCTCTTGGAGCCGCAGTCTGGAACATGACACATGTCAGCCCATGATAAATGGTGCAGAGTGTGTGCAATTTCAAGCGCAATGCCCTTGAGATGCGCAGGACCCCGATCGCAAATGTTATTGTTAAATTAAACCTTAAAGGAAGGATTGGAAAGGGGTGGGTGTGTGTGGGGTGCATATATATTTATACACATACACACAAAAGGATGAGGGAGGAAATAAAAGGCAAGGTGGAAAAAGAAAACTTTTGTTTTATATTCTGCCTTATTAAAAATAAAAAATACTACAGAAACTGTCCAGAATATGAGATTTGCTTTTTATTTGCCTGTATTTAGCATTCTAAATGACCCCTGTTGGTATAGCTAACTTGCACCTTCTGGTTTATATATTTGTTCTGTTCTTTTTTGGAATCTTTGGTCATCTTGCAGCACATGTTATCTGTCCTATTTTAGCTTTTGGTATGGATAGGTGTGTCTGGCCGGTGTGAGTATCCGTGTGTGTGATGTGTGTTTATCTTACACTAAGTTCTCAAAATATCTCACCCATCCCGTTCACACATCTGCAGTACCTAAGCTAATTAATTTTATGCAGGAAATGTTCCATCAGATGATGTATGACAGAGGGGAAAAGATGTTAGACGAAAGGGACATGAAAGGGGTCAGAAAACTGTTAAGTTATGGGGGCTCAAAGTGATCAGTGGTCCAGCAACGTGAAAAGTTAGCTAGAAAGATAGCAATGAAACATCTACAGTTCACATTAGTCGATGTTAAAAGTTGTTTACATGGAGAATGAAAAGTTACAAATATGTAGGATAATTGGCTGAGCAGCTCTGTCACGTGATTCTGTCTGCCAATCTCAGTCCCGAATTCTTAGCAAGGGTGGAAGTAGCATTCATGTGGAATTGCTAGAACCAAAGGGATTGGCTCATAAGGAAAGCGATGCAGTTGTGCTCTGCAAAGATTCCACACTCAGAAGACTTGTTTACTTTTCCTCTCCCCACAACACATTTAGATGAAAGAATGTTTAATAGAGGGGAAAAAAAATTCAAATCACAAAGGAAAGGGCAACCAAGGCTTGTTTTGTTCATTTTGGCCAGAGTTGCTTAGCATCTTTGAAAACTAGAATCCTTTTTTGGTCTTTGGAAAAGTTCACCCAGGTTTTCTTGTTATTAAAGAAAATAAACATCAGACAAAACAGGACTTTATCAAAACTATAAATAATTCAATGCAGATGGATTTAAAAAGCAAGCAGATTTTCAGAGTGTGGAATGCTGCAGGGTTTGGGTGGAAACAGAGAGGGAATATAAACAGAAAAAAAAGAAATGAAATTATGAACTTGTTGAGGAAAATAAATAGACACATAACACTAATTGGAAAGAAAATACAGAGGGAACACTGGGAAAGCAAGGCAAGTTTCCCAGAGCTCCGTACAGTGGCGTGGTGCCTAAATCGATTGACTAAAGGCTTCCCCGGGGAGCTGCAGAGGAGCACAGGCACCAGCGGGGAGAGGGACAGGTCTCTGTCACTGAACATCAGAGGGAATGGAGACAAGGGAGGCAGTCTCTTGGTGCAGGTCCCTTTCAAAACTGCAGTTTGAATACAGTGGTCCAGGTTGCTGGCGCAGTGCTTTTCCAGCAACAAGACAAATTTGGTGTCTTTGACCTCTGGGTAAGACCTCAGCTAAGCATCCAACTGGACTCTGGACCCACTACCAATTCATGCAATCATAAAACATTTTCAACACTGCAACTTCTTGACTCCCAAACCCAACAGGACAGGAAATTTCAGAAGCCAAAGGAAACTGAATCATGCATTTAATCAATATCTCTGGAAAGGATCAAAGGGGAGCCCAAGAGTCTAAGGTTCTTGGAACATGTTCTAATTCTATGAGTGGAATGGAGAGGCGGCAGGCCCTATGTTACTCGTTAAAACATCTGCAGCAGCCACCAGGCTGCGAGTTTCCTCATCACACCACTCTGCTGTGCAGGGAAGAGATAGGGGAAGAGGGCAGTCGGATGCTTCCTCAGGTGAAGTAGGAGGCATTCTCCAATTGCTGCCAAATAAGTTGATATCTCTGACTAGATACCAGTGATCCAGCCTCCTAATTATTGTTGATGCAAATACAGTAGTGTCCAAATTCTTAGTCATACATGTCTCATCCCCTTCCCTGGCTGCTCCTTAGCATCCTCTGTCTGGAATCTCATATCCAGTCTTTCAAGACAGTCAGTGTCTTAGGAAGGGATCTTTTTCTTCAGTTAATGGCTAGGGTAATTGCTACCAGAGTGTTTTTAAATTATACATTCGCAATCATGCTCCGATTTCAAATTACCCCAACAAGCAGCACTAAAACAAGTTAGAAGGCTGAGTATTACTGACATGTACATGCATTGTTTGAAATAGGAGGAGTAAGGGATTTTCACCAAGAACAGCTTTTACATGAACACAACTTAACTACCATCCACTAAGAGTGAAGCTCATCCATTTAAAACAGGGTTGTTTTTTTTTTAATCTTGTTTTCTTTGGGGGGAGGGGGTCTATTTCTAGCTAAAGTCCATTCTTGTGCATTATTAACATTGCTAACTACATGGAAGGCCAATCCATTAAATTCACTTCAATCTTGGACCCCACACAAATTTCTCCTCTTCGCATAATGGGGATTCAGCCAAACTTGTGAAGCAATCAGCTGTAGCAGGGAAGAAAGCTGTTTAGAGTGACCTCTTGTTAGACCTCCATGCTCCAAACTTACTATTTGTTTGTATTTTCTATATGTTAATCCCCTGGATTTTTAGCATTTCACATAAAAACTGTTATTCTTTACTTTTTGCAACCTGATTTTTCTCCAGTATCCATTACCATCTCTGTCCTTTGTTCATAAGGAAATTATTTTCATTTGCATCACTTCTTCCTAGCACTGGTTGTTCTCACTGGAAGGATCCTTCTTTCTGTTCCTCACCCACCAAGAGTGTCAACTCCTCCTTGTCTTTTCTTTTATATTTGTCTTTACTGTCTCTTACCCTCATTTGCTCTCCCGCAGCACTCACTGAGAACATACTATATTCTAAGCATAGTGCTGGGAAGTGAATATGCGAGTTAGTAGAAAGACATGACCCTTATTCTCTAAGAAACTGCAGTCATCTTTGCTTCCCTCTTTCCTTCTACACTGCCACTGTGTCTGCACCACTGCACATCAAAGAATTTAGGCCATTTCTACATTCACAGGACACACTGAATGGCTAGAAACCATTCTGGATTCCAACCCACGCCTTCTGCACCCAGTACAGCATTCAATAAGGATGTGAGTTTTTCTTTTAAAAATCATTAATATCAAGATAGAAAAGGACTGTCTCATCTCAGATTAATAATAAAGAAGTAATGCAGAAACAAGATGATAAACAATTCAGTTGAAAGGATTGGCTGGACCTGGGTGATTCCAGAGTCTCTTTCTGGCTCCAGCATTGGCTTTCCAGCTGAACAGACAGACATTGCACATGGAGAAGGGTCCCAGATGTGCTGGCTCAACTTCATAAACAGTGCTCATTCCTATCACTTTGTGCCATTGATGACAGTCTCACTGCATTAGTGTTGATTTTCAATTAGTGTCAGTTTTCCAAAAATAATATTTTCAGGAAGCTTCTATTCAGATTCCAAAAGTTTACCACTGAGATGAAAATGCTAGGAAAGAATCAGTAACTCTCAAAGGAAGGCTTTGAACAAATAAACAAGCAAATAATGCACATCTTTCTCTCTTCGTATTCAAAAACATCATATTTTTTCTTTTCATTGGAAATAAGAGGCTTATGTTGGCTTATTTATTCGATACTATATGCTGATTGGAATAAAATCTGGATGATGGCACAAAATAAGAGTCCCATTTAGACAAAAGAAATTCCATCTAAATTGGATCAAGAAAGAAGCATAAGCTTATTTTCATTAAAAAAAGCTGAGAAATTGTTTTTCATATAGTTTCTAATCATTGCAGAAAATTCAAAGAAAACTCAAGTGAGGTCCATATGGAGGATAAGAAAGGAAGAAAACTTGTCTGTGTCTATTATATACATACACACACGTGTATGCACACAATATGTGGACACAATTCATGTATATTTGCATACATGCACACACAATATGCACCCACATATATATACATGTGTATATACATATGTATTCATTTATGCACATGAATGAATATGTATCTCCAAGCCACATAGAATATGAACGATTTTGTCGAATTGATTTAAAAAGCTTTTTTTAAAAAAAAAAAAAGAATAAAACCAAATGAGAAAAAAAATGGGGTCATTCAAAACAAAAGGATGGACATAGTTCATAATTTAGAACTACAAAACAAGCTCATCTACAATGATTACCGTGATATCTCTTGTTATCTTCACTAGAATTACCCATATCATCAGGTACAATAAAATTGAACATAGCAGTATGGAACAAAATCAACAAAAACAAAATATTGGAGACATTAAGGGACTTCAAAAGAGGGTAATAGTCAATCCAGAATGGGTATCATAGTGAATCTTATTGTCTTCAGAGTAGCTATCTATACTCTCAGACTTGATACTATCAAACATAACAGATTCAAATAAAATCAGTCAAGACAAGACAGCGATCGAACAAGACAGACTCAAATCAAATCAGTCAAAACAAAACAGTGAAAGCAATATAGGGTTTCAGATTAAGTTAATAAGAAATTAAAAATGGTTACCATAGTGTATCCTGCTATCTTTGGAATAGCTGTCTATGCCCCCAAATCTAGCACAAGTAGACAAAGTGGAGCAGAATACAACCAAACTAAAGAGAGCGATGAAAGCAATATGGGATTTCAAATCATGATTCGAGATTACCAATGCCCTCTGCCTTCCCTTTTTGGACAATACTTTTCTTTTCACATTCCCAGGGTACATTGTAGATTTTGTATCCCACTCACTCCTTTAGTTTTTAGATTAGGGAGGCAGTTTGCTATTTACCTAGGTGGTTCTAAACCTTTTTACCCTGAGCTTGGGCTCATTAGACATTGTCTCATTTACCTACAAAAGCCTCAGGGCTTTCCTTTCTTATAGCCGAGTAGTTCTTCAGTGTATACAAGTGTTATGTCTTTCAAACCAATCTGCAGCTAATGGGCAAGCTCCCCCCACTTTTTTCTGGTTCCCCGTCACATAAAGCATTATTTTCTCATCTTTGACTTTCAGTCCATAAACCGTCTTTCAGATTAAATATATTGCTTATATAGAGCACCTTGATGGACCCTATCTCCTGATCCACTCTGCCTGTGTTTCTTTTTATTAGTGTATTGAGGCCATCCATGTTAGCGATTATGGCCAATCTTCTCTACCTCATCTCTGCCATGCTATTTTTCTGCTGTTGGTTGTCTACTTTTCCTCTTCATTCCACTGTAAGCCTCCTCTGTCACTGTTCTTGAAACCATGATCTTTTTTTCTCTCTCTCTAGAATGTCCTTCAGTATTTTTTGTAAAGTTGGATTGGTGGTCATTAACTCCACCAGTTCCTCTTTGTCATGGGTGCATCTTGTTTCTCCATTAATTTTGAGAGATAGTTTTGCAGTGTACATCAATTTGGGTTGGAGGTTATTTTCTTTCAAGGCTTGGAATACTTTGCTCTAAGCTTTTCTTGATTTGATGGTTTCTGTCAAGAAATCTGTTGTGATTCTGATGGGTTTTCCTTTCTGGGTGATCTGTTTCTTTTCTCTGACAGCTTTTAATATTCTGTTCTTGTGTTGAATTTCTAGGATCTTTATTAGTGTATGTCTTGGTGTCGATCTACTTTGGTTATAGCAAGCTGGAGTTCTGTATGCCTCATATATCTGAATATCATTTTCTTTTCCTATGCTTGGGAAGTTTTCTTTAATTATTTCTAAATAGCCTTTGTATTTCATTTGTGTTTACCCCTGCTTCTTCACTCACATATTTTATTCTTAACTTACAGATCCTCTTGTCATCTTATAGCCTTTGTATTGTTACTTTCTGGTTCCTTGTTATTTTTGAGATCTTTCCTTTCATAATCACATGTTGCAAACCTGTTTTCAAGGTTTGATAGTCTATCTTTAGTTTCTTTCAAGCAGTTTTGCCAGGTTTCAATGGAGTTCAGGATTTTTTTTATATTCTTCATCAAAGGTTTTTCTCTTTTTTCTATGTTCTTCCATTCTTCCATCTGTGTCTTCTTGAGATGTACTTAGCATTTCTTTTTTTAATTTTTCTTATATCTTCCTTTACTTGTATTAGAATTTTTGTTTTTAGTTCTTTTAGAATGTCACAAAGATAAATCTTTATGTCACATACTGCTTTTTCAGATGCTGCAGGTGTGCAAGCCCTGGTCTTTTCTGTGTTTATTTCTCCTGGACCAGTACTGTTTGGGTTGGGGACTGGAGAATTGTTTCCTATTGTTTCTTTCTCTTGTCATGTTTCTGATTTCTCCTACACAAGTGATTAGTGGGGGTCCCCAGCCCTTCCTGTATTGGCTACTATTACTCTGAAGTGTGCTGGCTAGGGATTGCTGCCCTCCCCAGTCTGCCGATGACCACTGAAGTACAAGCAGGGGCGGGGTAGGCTGTCCCCCCACCTTCCGAGCTGGTCAACCTCTGGGAGTCTTCACCACATTAGTGTGTGCCCCACGGATGGTATAGTTAGGTATAACTTCAGGGAGACCTCGTCCTTGACTATTGGACTGCGCACAGGGGCGGGACTCAGTCCGAGCAATTCTCACCAATCTGCTCTGTGCTAGGAGTGACTACTGAAGCCGCTGCAGTTCTGGTTCTGGGCTTATCCTGTCTGACTCCAAAATTTTGCCCAGCCAATCACCCCCTCCCACGGGAGGACTGATTTTCCTCGCACTCACCGTGAGCTGGTACAGATCTCCCAGCTGAGTGCTGTTTTCTGCTCCGCTGCTGCTCTCTGTGAATGCGTCCTCTGCAGTGGCCCTCGTGCTCACCAACCCTCACCTTCACTGCGACCATGCATTTTCAGATTCCAGCAGCGCTTCACATACAATGGGACTGGCTCCCATGAGAGCACATCTGGCTACAGCCTTCCTTCCATGATTTTCTTTTTTCTTTTCTTTTCTTTTCTTTTCTTTTCTTTCCCCTTTAGTTTCTTCCTGCGTCGAGAGTATCTATCTGCTTCTGTCTGATTTTCTCTAGGATGTTTTATTCCAGCATCTGAGCTGTTTCTCTCAGAGAGGCTCTTTATTTTGCTGCCTATTGATCCGCCACCTTCCCTGCTCCCTCCTAAAAAGCTTTGAACAGGATACAGTGAACTTAACCCTCCAAACAAATCACAAAGTAATTTATTTTACCTTCTTAATGTCCCCAGTATCTACCTTAATTTTAGTCATGATATTAGCTTATATCTATATTACGTTAATTGTACCTAGGTAGGTAATACATATGCAATATGAAATATAAGTACTTTCAAAAATGGAAATTTTACCTATTCTATCCTATAGATTTTCTATCATAAATGTTTTATAAATTCCTAAAAGAAATGGTGTTTTGTCATATATGTATGTATATAATATATATTACATGTATGAAGTGGTTTTCTTGAAGGAAAAATGATGATAAATATTAATAGTTACAGAATATTAATTTTGTACCAGTTTAGAAACAGATCATGCAGATCTTAGCTCTACTCTCAGAAATGACAGTCATACTGATCCTAAATGGCCCTTTCAAGCTTCCTCCAACATCCAGTTTTCTCCTCTGCAAGATACGGTAGTCATGTGCTGTACCTTTTACGTCAGGTTGTGTGAAGGAGGAAATGAACATTTTCTGCACACAGCATGCTCCAAACACATTCCTTTCCTTTTTTCCTTCATCTTTACAACATCTACTGAGAAACAAGTGCCATTGTCACAGCCACTGTACTGATGAATTTACAGGACAGTGAGGTACAGGCATTTGCTATGGGTGACACAGCTTATAAATGTCAGAAATATGCCTTGAAATAAATTATCTCCAATTGTGGGTCCTGGACTTGGCATTATTAGTGTACACTATTTTTCAAAAAAGCAAAAATGTATATCTGCTATAGCATTTTTGAATAATGTAAACACAAACTAGCATGCACAATAAATTGTCATCAATGTCTGTGCCCACTGTCAACACAGTGTCACTAGAGAACTGCAGAATAATTATTTAAGTTTTTTCTCTGCCAAGGAAAAATGATATCTCCATAAGAGGAAGTCTTATCTGAGGCTTCCCCTCATCTGATCTTCAATGTCTGAGATTTTATCATTGATGTAAGAAACACAACCAAAGTGTTCAAGCTGATGGATGTTTGGTCTAACACATCCTCGGCTTCTCCTAAGTAATAAAGTTAATTGTGGTTCTGGTTGTTAAGCCACCAGTTGTAACTGTCCTGAAAGATTCAGCTTCTGTGGATGCCAAGCCTTACGGAGTACCTTCCCGGTGACATCACTCCCTGAGCAGCAAGGGCAGTCTCTCTAGCAGTGGTTCTCTCTACTAGCTTCTGTGGGTCTTATGAAGTCTATAGTCCTCTAGCCAGAAAGAATGATTCTGCAGAAAAGACAATAAATAATCCCGATGGAATTGGTGGGAGTGGAGAAATGACAGACTATTATGGGTTGGTTAACTCATGACCTTGCATTTGCTAAGCAAACACTTATGCCACTGAACTATATCCCTGGCCCCTATGACACACTGGTTTTCTAGGAGAGTTTAGCTTGCAGGAATTGTTCAGATCCTGAGTTTTCTATGGAGTATCATAAAACCCAGGTGCCTCACATTAATGGCTGTGATTAAGTTTGGAGAAAATGATGACATGAACATCATGACTGTGACAAGCTGCACAGAGATGGGCCATTAGCAACCTTGCATGATCAGTCACCTTTGAGATCTGTACCTACAGCAGGTATCCTTTGCACTGCCTGACCTAATCTTCCAGGTAAGAGAACTCAGGAAGTTACTATTTGGATTATTCTAAGATAAACAGCACCTCGAGTCTGGGACCATCTTTTCTTCAGTGTTTTTTTTTGCCAGCATGTGTGTGTCCTTTGGGTGTTTTTACAGATGATGAGGAGTCCCTGCATGTGCAACTGGAAACAATGAGTTCTGATATTTTGAGTTTTGGTGAGAAGACAAAGACTCAGAAAATTGCCCTCAAGGATTCTCAATCCTACCACACAGGATCCAGGAGTCTAAGAAACTGCTTTATTTTTTCTTCTTCCTTGATTAGTTCTTTTCCCATTTTTAGAAATAAATAGGTCAAATTAGTTTTAATACATGCCAAGGTCATTTACAAAGTCAATACCTTTGAGAGAAGTGTTTTTCAATACCTGTCTTACAAAGTGAGTTTCCCTTTCTCTAAGTAATAATGTTCTTTTCCCCAAGGACTCTAAAGCAGTTCTGATATCAGCAGGTGTTTTTTTTTTTATTTCCACCTTTTTTACTAGAGTGTGAGTTATCATTTGAGATGACCAGAATCTTATAGACCCTTGAGGATCAATTCATCATAGAGTAGGAATTCAGTAAATCTTTGGTGAGTAACAGAAAATTCATACATCAGTCTGTATATGAATAGTCTACACTGGCAAGGAGTGATATCAAGGCTCATTTCTTCAATCAAACATCTTCCATACATAAAATCATAAACTAACCTCAGAAATTTATAACTCTATAATATTATGGGTCATTAACATTCCTAAAACTTGCTTATTTTTCACTCTCCCACTAACATTTATGCTCAGTGAACACAAGGACTACTTCTAGTTGGAATTACACTTCTAAAATTCTGAATGCTAATGCACATTGGATGCTCAGTAAAGTTTTGTGGAAACCATCAGAGAATGATCAACCTCAGTGTCACTAGTGCCAATCAGTGGCCCCTAAAATGATCCTTGAAGGACCACTGACAAAGAGAGGTTCTAGGGGAGTCTCCTAGCTGTCTGAAAACAAAGTTCTCCAGATTGATTCAATAACAGCAGCTTTCAGAAATATTGATAACTTTGAATTCAAACTATTTTAAATGAAGAATCCATAGAGTCAGAGGAGAAAAATCCTATTCAGTGTAGAGCATGAAAGACTGCTTGGCGTATAGTAGGTCTTCAACCAACATATGCTTTATAAATAAATATTTTCTCTGCATGTTCTGGGTTTTCAGTGTTTTTTGTTTCCAGCTTTGTCTGAAAGATCAAGTCCTTGGACATCAACTATGTATGTTTATAGCAACTTTTATTGTCACTGTCATTCACTAAATTCTCCTATCCGTATCCATTGCTATTTTATCTTCTATAGGTAGACATGAATTAAATAATGACAAAATTTCATCTGATTCCTTCCAGTGATACTAATCCAGTTACTAAAAATACTAATCCAAAAATGTATGTGAGATCATCCTTTTGGAGGATGCAGATATTTATCTAATCACAGGGAGGTGAGCTTTGCCATTTAGTTAGTCTACTGTGAACTTTTTCCTTTGTTTACAGCTCAGTATTTGACCCAAGCTATTATCATTTGAAAAGAAATTCCAGAAACAAGGTTTCCACACTTTCACTAACAGCACAGTTGTGGGGGAGGGGGATTGGAATTCCATAGTCATTGTTCAAAGAAAATCTTTGTTCATAAAAAATAATACCAAGACACCTCACAAAGGGGAGATGTAACCAAGGATACAAGCTTTATTTACATTTCATAGACATTTTCTATTATTTTGGAGAAGTATTCAAATTTATAAGATATGGTATAGATGGATGATACAATCAAAAGGGCATAGCCTGGGGTCCTCACAGGGCTGGTTTAAATTCCTGCTTCTATTTCTTCCAAGACAGTAATTTCACTCTGCGGAGCTTCATTTCCTTCATTATTAGCTGAGGTAATTTACCACTCAGTGAAGTTGTTGGGTGGATTAAGAATGAAACCATATCCAGCAATGTCTGGCATTGGCTTATTTCTCCTTCTTCCCATGGAAGAAACGGAAGGCATAGATGCATTCTAGTAGAAGAACTGGGTGATGTGTCTGTCTCTTCTAAGAATAATTCAGTTCCAGAATTAAAATGAACTAGACAGAAGTTTAGAGGTGATCAAATCTAAATGATTTTAATATTTTATTTTCTATGAAAACATTTTAATAAACATTTTAATAAAGTATTACATTTTACATAAAGTCTCACTCATTTAACACAAAAGAGTTGCTTCAAGGAAAGCAGGGCAACAATCTCTGGGCTCCTCCATGCAGCCTCGTGAAACTGTCCAGCCTCTGTGGAAGCTCTTTTAGTGCATCTCTGGCTGATGAGAACCACTGGGATTCTTTCACTTGAGTAGTGTGATCTTGTGTCTCTTTTACTCCATCACCAGTAAGTTTTCAGAGTAGATGAATGATTCAAGTGGACTTCAATGACTTAGCCAAAACCACTTGTGACTTAACATCAGACTAGAAAATCAACAGCTCCCCTATCAGACAGTTCTTAGAATCATATGGTACTCGATGGTATCTGATGCTCACTGAACCCTGCTCCACTATGCTAGTCAGGGTATGTGATGTTCTACCCCAATAATACCAAAACATTTCAGTGGCTTAAATGCATGATGATTCACTTACATAATGTGTCCATCTTTTTAACCTGTTGTCATCTTCACAAAGTCCTCATTCGGATATTTGTGCTGACAGAAGCACCATCACTTGGAATTTGCTGTTGTGATAACAAAGGGGAAAAAGGAGTTATATAGTTAAGCAACACAAAGAAAGAATATCTCCTTCTACATATTGAAGATCAAAAATCCTGGTAGGAGAGGGGAAAACAGTGGTAGTTGACACCTCTTCTATAGTTCAGTCATTGAGTACTTACATATTTTTGCTGGCTTGTTTTTGTTTATTGAGATAAGGCCTGGCCATATAGTCCAGGCTGACATTGAATTTACAGAGATCCTCAGCTTCCTGAGTGCTGGGATTATAGGAGTGTGCCACCACACCCAGATGGGTATTTTCTTTTGATTTTATAGTGCCATTGCTGGTTAGAATCAGTCCTGTGATAGTTTCACACTACAGTATTAAAATATAAAAATTTGATTCCAAGCCAAGTTGTAGCATAACAGTTATTACAGTGGCACATGAGTTTTATTATAAAAGAAGCCACATCTAATATTCAAGTTAACTTGTATGTCTCTTTTGACACCAACTTCTTGGGTCCCAAATCAGTGTAACTCAAGCACTTGAGATAGGAAAAACATAACAGATGACTTTTTACATGTATTATCTACATATTATTGTGTGGAGCCATCAGTAAGACTGCTTTGGTAGCAAAAAACACTGGCTGATTCTAACTAACCCAAAGAGAAGGAATTTCTTTAAATGTTATCATGGACTCAAAAGGAGGCTGGAGAGGCCAGGCGACCTCAGAGGTGTCTGCATTGTGACATATTCACCTTTAACAAAAGTCAATCTCCAAGGCTGGGAAGCAAGAGACACAAACTTTTGAAGCTCTAACATGATCAGGGCAGGTGCAATAAAACCCTCATCTCAAGACCGAAACTCCAGAGAGAAAGATTCCAGTGATTCTAATTCTTCTCCTTATGCAAGAGAAGGCTTTTTCCACCCAGAAAGAAGGGGAAATAAGGGAGATCCTAAGAAGTGGGAAATGATATTGGGAAGCCACAAAAAGACAAATATTTATCACAAGTAGGAAAAGCATGCATTGGTGTATCTATCAGCATACGCCGGGCTTCTTGACCTGGACTTGGTTCCCTCTCTCCTAACATATCTGCTATGCTAACTCGTGGCTGAGTGCACCTTAGCTTCTGGGTCCACTCAGAACTTCACTTCCAAAGCAACTACTTCACTGTCCACTTCGCTTTCCTGTAATAAACTCCCACATGCCTTATATTTACATTTATGTGTTTCTAGACTATAGAAAAGGAGAAAAACAGACTCGAGGTCCTTTGAAGGATTTATTTTATTTCTTTTTTTTTTTTTATCAGAACCAGGGATCAAATTCACGACCATGTGCTTGCAAGGCAGGCACTTATGCCGCTGAGCTAAATCCCCAGCCCCGAAGGATTAATTTTAACCAGAATTAACATCAGAGTGGACTTCTTTGTTACTATTTCTGTTCATATTTCACCAATAAAACTCTGCAGTACAAATTTTTTCCTAAAGCAAACCTATTTATGAAATAAAAAAGAATCTCTTTGTGAAATGCAAGTTTAATGTGCTTATGGAACATATTTCTTTTCTCATTTAGATATCTTCCAGTTCACTGTCGCATGGGAAGATAAATTGTAGCTATTTTATAGTTTGGGCATATCAATGTGTCAAGCCACATCCGCTGATTTTAGCTTTTTTATAATATGTATGCTCGTCTAAGAAAGAATTTACATGCATACAAACTTTTCCACCTAAATCTGCTTCAAAAAGTGGCTAAGTTGTGTAACTTTGTGGGTGAAAACTTTCCTTTCATGCTTTCAAAGTTATCTCATAATCAGTGTCGAAAAACAAGTAAAAACTTTTAAAAATACTTTCTAATAATGAAAGAAAAATCAAAATAGAAATGATGAGACTCTTAGGTAAATCTCTATTTTTAAAAATCTGGGGATAATTATCTAGGTTTAAATTCCTCTTCTGAACCTCAGTCATCATGACACACTTACTGGCTAATTATTTCCGAGAAATTTTTTGTGAAACACTGAAAAAGGTCCTTTAGGTCAATATCCAGTTCTCTGGAAACTTCTTTAAAAATTATAGTAGATTTATTGAAATCATTTAGACTACAGTAAACCGTGCCTTCATTTGTTTGTCCGTCAATCTCTCTATCCTTCTGTCATATGTGCCTGCATTTCCTTTCTTTTTTGTCACTTAGAGTGAAAACTTTAGCAATGTTATGAAAGAGAGAGAGAAACTTCCCTTCTGCCAAGTTTCTTCTGAGACAGAGAACCTTTATTGTCTTTCCTCTGGTAATAAATGATAATAATTAAAGGCAAATACACAATAATTAGTCACACTAGCTTTATCCATCTGGTGTACCTGTATCCTATCACTGTGTCTTTGAAACAGATGACAAGCAGCATATTGCAGCGCATCCTGCTAATGGGTCTAAGTGGAAAATAGGGAGGTAGAGAGGTCATTGAAAAAAAGGTCAGTTGAAAAGAGCAAGAGCATTATGCTTTTAAAAAAAAAAAGCAGTCATTGACCATTTAGCTCTGTCTCCTGCAAAAACATATGTGCTTCATCCATTGGATAGTAGTAAACTAAAGAAGCTTGCCCCATCTAGAAAGAGCTGCAGAGACTGCGCATTTCATTGTTAAATCACAATCACCACAAGCATTGTCATAACTATTTATTGCTTGTTTACTATCTCCCAAGCAATGTGCTCCATTTTAAAAACAGTTTTCTCCACTTCCGACAATCTAGAAAAGGAAATATTAAAATCATCTCAAATTTAGAGATGGAGAAATTGAGTTGAAGGAAGATTAGGTAGGTTCTCTGAGACCATGTAACTCATGAGTACTGATCCAAAGATTTATAAAGAAATTAGGCATGTTGGGAAGATTTAACAAAGCATGTTGAAGCTGCTTCTTTGTTATTTTAGTTGTAAAATGATTTTAACATTTTTGTGGGAGCCAAGTTTTCATGCACAGTGAACTTTCAGGGGTCAAGTTAATATGGCAACCAAGTTCTTCAAAATGATATAATGGCAAAAATGAACACATGAATACAGTTCTATCAACAAGTAAGGCATACATTGGATTCTGTTGGATAAGACTGTAAAAACTGAATTATAAATGAGCTCTTTCTCTATAAACAAAACAGATGATCTCTTATGGGGGCTATGGTGTCTCATATTTGTACTTCCTGGAAGACGAACAGTTTATTATATGGGCAGCTGCACCTACATATAGCTACATATAGCTAAGACCTATCATATCTCTTTAATTTCTATAACAGTCTCTACACTCAATTTCTATAATGACAACTTCTTTTTGGTTTTCAAGTCTTGAAATGTCCTCAGTACACAGTTTCACCATGAAGAGGGTTGTCACTTGTGTCTTCTTCTAGGGTAAGTAAAACAGTGGAGATTTCTACTAGCATTTTCCCTCCAAAAAGGAAGATTTGGTGTTTCCTGATTGTTAAAGACGATCAGCTCATGCTGCCAGTGATTCTTGGGAAGAATCCTCTTTCTGCCAGGTAGACAGGTGAGGTACACATCACCAGGAACCCAGGAGAGGGAAAGGGAATAAAGGTAAGACTGCAGATGGAACGCTCTGGAAAGGAAAAGACTCATGCGTACTTGTTTACAATGGCTGACATAGGAAATAGTACCTCCACTTGCTCAGTATTACAGAAAATTATGAGAAAAAACAAGATCAGGGATTTGCAATCAGTGTAAATTGTTATTCGCCAGCCACTCCGGAGGCTCAGCTCATCTTTGGAAACACAGGGTTCCACAGAGGCGGCAGCACCTGTTGCTGACTGTGCAGCCTCCCCGTGCAGTGTAATCAAGGCATTCCCATCTGTGCCCAAATTTCCCAATTTTTCTTTTAAAGATCAGATCCTTCACTGCTAATGAGCTAACAAGAGGGATGCAACATCGTATTCGATTCTGTGCCTGTGGTAAGAAGCAGGGGGAATTAAAAATTAAAATCAGCTAAGGTTTTCCCCAGTTTCTAGGGCCAACCTTCCCATTTTTCCCCCCAAACTTCTTTTGCTTTGCACTGCTTCTGAGGGTGTCACTTGGCTCAGGATTTCAGGCATTGGTTGGTTACGTGTCTTCCTGTGTGTCTGCCTAGTCCCTTGAAGAGCAGAAGACATCCATGATTTAAAGGTGGAATAGAAGCTTATTCTCTTGCTTTTAGTTCCACACAAGTTCAAAGGCCAAGAATTGTAATGAATTTACTGTTTCTTTATAAACTGTGTTCTTGACTCTAGTATCTTAGCACAGATCTTTGTTATTCTCACAGATTATTGCAACAATCACCAAGCAGTTCTCTCCTAGTTCTCCATTTCTCCCTATTCCTGATTTTTTTCATTTTCTAGTGCTAGGGCTTGGACTCAGGGCCTTAACAATGAGTTATATCACCAGCCCTTTAAAACAATTTTTTTTTGAGACAGGGCCTTAATCACTAAATCGCACAAACTAGTTTTGAATTTGTAATTGTCCTGTCTCAGCCTTCCACAGACCTGCAATTACAGGCATTCACCACCAGCCCGCAACTCCATCTTTCCCGTTAGATATTTTTTGCTCTGAACCTCTTGATCCTGTCTCAGTGAAATGTCACTGTTCTGAGTCTTGTGCCAAATCCTGCCTTTCAGCCACTCCCCTTCCTCTGTGTCCTTGTCATGTCTAATGCCATTCCTTCTTGGCCAGGGGAAGCTGGAGGGACTCCTATTCATCCTGCAAGAGAAAAAATGGAAATGCAATCTACTTGGTTTTCTGTCTTCCCTGCTCCTCTTGAGATTCCACATTGAGTGGGATTGTAAGGTTGTGTGAGGGGCTGAGGAGTGTAAAGGTGACTCCCAGCATCTTCCAAGGGTGAAGTGGGTGAAGATAGAATTGTTTTGACCAAGCTGTTGTTCCCTCCATGAAACTTTCTCCAAGTCCCCAGGACTTACCAGCTCACTCATTTTTTCTGTAGCCCCTTGACCTTTTCTATTCCTAATACTTAAATGTGTTGTAATTGTATATGGTCTCCTACAATAGACTACAAATTTTCCCAGGACTTGTATTGGTCATTAAATATTTGTCAAATGACTTACTGGCTTGTTTTTGACTCTACCCAGTCTGGTTCCAAAATAGAATTCTGTTAACCATGGCCCACTGATCAAATCCAGTCTATCATTTGTTTGAGAAAATTACAGTTTTATAGAACAAGCTCATACCCAATCACTGTTTCACTACCTCTAGCTGCTCTCAGCTTCACCAGTAGATAGAACTCAGTGGTCATAATGGAGTCCTTATGATTTAAGAGCCTAAAATATTCACTGTCTGACCACTTATAGAAAATGTCAACTCTACTTAAAAATAAAGGCTAAGAGTTTGCATTGTATATCGTTTCTGTACTACAACCCAGAGCGCTTCTGAGAGGTGAAACCTAAATGTTTATCTTCATTCAGAGACCCCCTAAAGTTTGTGCCTCAATTTTATTGGGATCCTCAGCTTTCTAAATAGCTTTTTTTTTCTTAGCTTTTAAAATATCTTGCATCCATTGGTTGATATGATAATACTTAGTGAAGAGCAGTAATTGTTTAGCTCATGGTCATACTCTTGGTTTTCTTCTCTCAATATGAGTCTCATCTCCTGACACGAGTTTAGTTAGCTACAACCCAAATAATGAAACACTAGATGGTACCTTGATCTTACAGCCTCACTCTAGCGGAGTCAAACCACCTGTGTTCTCATACTGGCTTCTCCAATAAATTACTGGTTCTTAACCTCAGGCAGGTCATGCATCTGTCTAACTCTCAATGCCCTCTGTAATAAAGGAGAAGAACCTCCACAGACTGCAATGAAAATCAATATAATTATCCATGAAAACACTTGGTAGAGTTGTTATCATAAGCATGACTTCTTTGTCTTTGTTTTGAATTTATCTTTCATGCCAAGTCCTCTGACCAGTTTAACAAAATGAATTTGTTTTCTCACTGTCAGTGTACGAACCTCTAGGTGTGACTGTTTTGATCTGTGGTGTTGAAAAGAGCATGGCTTATGGCACGCTGTGAAGGGAAGAGCATTTATTATTCTGAGTGCTCAGATCTGTACCAAGGTGGGCTTGGAATAGCTTTATGAAGTGAGAACTGGCTGCATTACAACACACACCTTGTACAATAAAACAAAACTCATAACACCTGACCCGGCTCCTCAGAAATTCTCTGTAGATCTCAGTTTGGAAGAAGATCACCCCTTCCTTGTGCCAAGGGTATCCTAGCTGTAAGCTATGGGGCTGTCTAGCTCACCATGCATGCTTTTGCTATGTTCCAAGGCATCTAGGAACCAAAGTGGCTGCATAATCTAATTCTAACTTTCTGAATTTAAGCTGCCTGGCGTGGAACCAGAAAAAAAAAAGGCAGAAACAAGAACAGATGAATATTTTCCTCTCTAAGTATTATTTTTCTGATTCCATCCTAGAAACCAAGGAATAACATGTTTGGATTATATTTATAAATGCATCTAATGCTCTTGGAATGTTGGAGTACAGTTTATGTTTGGAAATGGACAGCAAAACTGCCTCCTGAGCATGGAAATTGCCTGACCTTCTAGGGCTTCCTCCATGGGACACCAGACCCACTGGAGCAGCCCAAGTGAAGCTATCTGTCTCTTCCCTAGCCTGTAACACCCCAGCAGGCATGACTCCTTCCTTAGGGGGTCTCCGTGCACAGTGGGATCTTCTAATATTTGTTTCTTTAAAAACAAACATCTATTGGAAGCCTGGACAATTGTGCCTTGAAGTTGCTGTCACCACTGTGAGTTCTTTTCCCCTACACGCATCCATCTTACTCTGCTTCCAGACCCATCTATCTAAAACACAAATCTGATCATGTCACCTCCCCTCTTAAAAACCATCTGTGCCTTTCCATTGCTCAAAGGATAATGTCTTAAACCCTTTAATAAGACTTGCCAGCATTCAGGATCTGACCTACTAGGTCTCCTGGAAATTCATCCTTCTCTTTAAAAACTCAAATGTCTTCCTTCAGTCCTTCTCTGGTGTTCTAAGAGATTGGGTTCATGCATTTAGCACTAAAGTACTTTAAATGTCTTATGTTAAATGTTATTATGAAGGTATCTCTGTGTGTTACTCTACTACATTTTAAATACCAGAAGCAGAGGCTGAGCCACACTTTATCTGATACCATGGTTGGCAAAATTCTGGTTCCATAGAAATGGTGACTTATGAATGTGAGCTGCACTCTTTCTGCAGATTCCTGCCTGCATCTCCTCCTAAGTTCCCTGAGAAGCCACTCAGGACCCAACAATAACGCAGACTTGCTGGAGCTAAAAGATTGGCTTTTCCTTCTTGAGCAGTTGCCATTGGGTGTTGCTATTTACTTGAAATGAATTTTTGTTCTATAGACTTTGTTCTTCAGTTTTGAAAAATCAAAGCCTCCAATACTCAAACTTCGATTGTGCATGGCCTCAAATAGGGTCACATAGTCTCATTCTGCTCTCACGGAGAAAAGACAGAAAGCGCTTGTTTAAAATTTTCTATTTATGTATTTATTTAGTTACAACAGGAGACTGAGTCTTACTATGTAGTTCAGGCTAGTTTTGAACTCTGTGTAGCCCAGCCTGGCCTAGAAATCCAAATCTTCCTGCCTCAGCCACCCAAGTGCTAATATTATATGTGTGTAATACCACATCTGGCTAAGACAGTAATTTCTTAACAGATATTTTAAAAATTGACTTAATCCAAAGATTTTATATTTAATGACCATTTTTTGTAGAAATGTACCATTTTATTGCAAAGAGTCTCACAAACATGAAAATAATGTCTCGAAAAAAGGAAGTTATACTACCAACCTCCACCTGCAGAACCGGGGGAAGACAGGGCAGTTTCTTAGCCCACTTGGGGCCAGTGTGAAGGTCTGAGAACAGAACCAACCTAAAAATGGCTGATATTAACTTAGGAGCCTGAAGAATGGGGAAGGCCATGAAGATGCAGCCACCCTTTCAGAACACTTAGGGGGTCTTCTGAATGAAGATAAACATTGAGGTTCCACTTCTCAGAAGCTCTCTGGGTTGTAGCACCAAAGCTAATAAGCAGGCCCTCAGCATGTCAGGATATCGCTTCCTGGCTGCATCACTTCTATCCAGATCTGTACCCTTTGTTTTAAGCTAAGACTTGGGGAAGGTTTAAACTAAGACTTGGGGAAGGATGGGGAGTAAGACAGCTGCTAGGAAAGTTTCCCTCAGCACGGCTGCCCTGCCCCTGAGGGCCCTGGCTCCCCTATTGAGTCCCTAGGGACATTTATATTTAATATATTTTAATATAAATATACAGAGAAATAGAAAATATACAATCTGAGGGGTTAGAGGGAGAAAGGTAGGGAACACAGCAAGCAGCCTGAGCTGGGGAGGTCTGCTTCAGTCAACTTGACCTCCTCTTTGACCCCTTTGGCTCTGGCTTCCCCTCCTTGGTTTTCTCCTCTTCTGTCACCTCTTCTCTTCTGGATCTTTCTCTTTCTCATCTTCTGTTCTGACTCTCTTGGCTTTCTTGCAGTTGGACGAGTTCTTGAGGCCACCTTCTCCCTCCTCGTCCGAGTCAGAGAACCCTTCCTCACAGCCAATTAGCTGTCAGAGGAGCACTTGTCAGGGACTCCACCATCCTCACCACCACTCTCCTCGGGAATGGCGTCCTCAGAACTGCCTGCATTTGGATCCCATGTGCGTGGGGCAGCATTCTCATGTCCTCAAAGAGCCGCTGTTTGATCTTCTCAAGGTACTCATTAGTGTTCCAGTTATTCATATTGGAAGGACTGATGTGAAGCTTGAAATCTGGTCCAAAGTATTCGAAGTAGTCACTGTATGAAGTTCGTTAGGGAACTCTGTATCTAGAGCCACAGCTATTTCGTAAGTCCAGCACCAGGCATAATGGTATAACCACCACCTCCCAGCATCAGCATAGGCAGGTTGAACTTTTGACAAATTCCACACACTTGGCATGCCCTTTGATGGTCAGATTGAAGCAACCCAGCTGATCCCCAGAGAGGGAGTCTGAGCCACACTGTAAGACCACCGCACTAGACTGAACATCTCCATTACTTTAGACATGACCGGCTTGAAAATGGCCTCATAGGACTCGTCACTGATTCCATCTCGGAGTGGGTGCTTAACAGCATAATACTTGCCTTTGCCAGCCCCCAATATCCTGTAGGTCCCCAGTTCCTGGGAAGTACTCTCCATATTTATGAAAGGACACGGTCATGACCCAGTCTGCGGTAGAGAAGACCTCTTCCATGCCATCACCATGGTGAATATCAATGTCAATATACAGCACTCTCTAATGATACTTTAGCAGTTCCAGGATGGCCAACACGATATCATTGGCATAACAGAAGCCAGATGCCTTGGACTTTTTTGCATGGTGCAGGCCCCCAGCCCAATTCACAGTGATGTCCATCTGCTGCTTACTAAGTTTCACGGCACTTGCCACTGAGCCACCAGTGGACAACTAACAGAACTCAAACAAGCCATCAAATACTGGACAGTCCTCACTGACACTGAATCTCTGCATCTGCTTGCTGTACTCAAACATGTTATCTGGACAGAAGGAGAGCAAGAATTTAATGTAGTCATCACTGTGGTATTTGGTCATCTCCTCAGCATTGGCTTTGGGAGTGTGATAGATTTCCATCTTTAGGTAGAAACCATAGTTGAGAAGCAAATTGTGAGTCATACAGATTCGGTGAGGCTTCATTGGATGGCGTTGTCCATAATAGAAATTTTCAACATCTGCGTCGTAGTAATAACAGACTTTGCTCCTGGTACCCTGAGTCTGTGCCATCTTGCTGCCTCCAGTCCCTCCCATCAGTCCTGACCATTATTGTTTACCAATAATATAGATTGATGAGTTAGATTCAGATTCCTCTAAGGAACCAAAAAATCCAATGATAAGGAAACTGTTAATAAGGTAAAAACAGAACCCAGTTAACTACAGGTAGAAACAAATTGCTATGGAAACTCAAGAGGAAAAATTACATTTTTAGAAAGGTAATATTTAAAGACCATTGATTTTACTGCTGAGATTTAAGGTTAAATATTTCTTAATAATCACTACAAAAATCCCCAAACTCCCAAAATTTAAAACAAATTTTAAATGTATTTTAAAATAAAATAAAATAAGGAAAAAAATAAGAAAGAATAAGAGCAGAAGTAGGAAGAAAAGAAAAAGAAGGAACACTTTCTCCAGAGATTATTTCTGTGAAAGTTTTTCAAATTTATTAACATTTAAGATGTATATAATTATGGCCACTATTTTCTAAACTTGTGACTACATACCACATTATATTTGTCCTTTCCTGTATGCTGTTTTATTTGATTCTTTTAACAATATTGCAAGGTAAAATACCCAGGTCATAGCAGCTCTAATCTCATTTCATAGGTGCTGTAGTTCAGTAAGACTTTCTTCCAAGTTGCAAACATTAGGAAGAGAAAAGCAGTTTTCTAAGGATAGTCTTCCAGGTTCTTTAATTCTATTTTTTTGACATTTTCATAGAATTTTTTAAAATTACTCAACTGTATTTATTAAATGGAAAAATTATTGCCCCATAAAATGAATGACAAAAGCTTCCCTGAAATTGCTTCATTATGTAAAAAACATATCAAATTCTACTTTTAATTATCCCCAAATAGCTTTTCTTGCTTTCTCCTACCTTGATGTAAATTATTTGTACCACATTATTCTTTAGTTTCTCCACTCCATTTGGAAAACCAGGTAGAAATGTTAGAATAGAATACTGTAAGATGTCCTAAAATAAATAGGAAAAGTAAGATTATTTTAACACAGTGGTTCTAATATCTAATATTTCAGCAAGACCAAGGCTTGACAAGAAAGAACAGAGACTCCCTCATCCAGTTTTTGGGCCTAAGTTGAGCAGAAGGTTGATTTAACACCGAGTTCTGTGTTAGTCTAATATAGCAACAGGAGTGGCATGATTTCATCTACGACGTCATGGTCATAGCATGTTTACAGATGGTGATGTAAAAGAAACCACTAACATTGCTGTTGGACTTCGGGATCTCACTTTTTTCTAGAGCAGTATGACAATTTCAGGCCTGTAACATCAATACTTTATAAAGTATTTATCTAAAATATAGATCATTTCAATATCTACTTTAATATCTCTACTAATTCTTTATCCTTTTAACTTTTATTTTTCTATGTATTTCCAATGATAGGAACTGAAACTGAATTTAACCAAACATTCAGATTAAGTAGGCAACACTATCTTCTCCTGTAATGACTCAAAGTAATCTTTTAGTTACAAAGTTAATAGGACTTTTAAAAAAATCTGGGAGGGAGAAGTCAAGATGGGTGATCAGTGAGCAACAAAATAGAAAGCCTCCTGGGAGAAACAATGCATGTGCCAGAATAAAACACCCTGGAGATACCCAGACAGAGGGAGATGGATCTTCTTGAAACAGGAAGAAATTAAAACATAAAAAAGCTCATCAAATACTTCGAGACCACAACTGAAACAGCTAAAAATTACGGGACACAGTGTTTTCGTTCGCGGCGACCCGCCAAGTTTGCAACGGCCTGAATTTGTGTTGGCCAGCAGAGCCACCCAAACTCGTTCCCGCCGCCACTCACAGGAAGCATAGCAGCACTGGGGTTGGGGGTTGGTGAGCCCAATGGAGAACGGAGCCATCAAAGGGACCTTCATTAATCCATGGTCAGTGCTGGGAATGAAACCCCCCACCACGGGAAGGGTGAGACCAAATAAGCAACATGTTGGAATCGGGCAAGAAGAGCCTGAATTGGGAGTGACACTGACTTCAGTTGGTTCCTCCCTCCCCAGAGCAGATTTGTGGGATTTGCTTGGACTGGGCTGCTCCCCAGGCCAGGACCCAATGAGCCATCCCAAATCGATTCCCTGCACCTAGCAAGTACTAACCAGGTGAAGGCCCCTGAAGTTTGGCTGGCAGGGTGGGGAGGGGCAGGCATATGCAGCCACTGCTTACACCTCAGTGACAAGAACAGGCAGGAGAAGGTGGAGGTCCCTCGCCAGTGTGCTTCAGAGGAAATGTGGCCAACAGGGAAGAGGGCTGGGACCTGCACTGTAACCTGTGTGGAGGAAGCCAGGACCATGACAGGAGAGAGAGGCAGAAGAATGCCCCCAGCCGAGAACCCTGAGAACCCTGATCCAGGAAAGGGAACAACAAGGGAGACTGAAGGCAGCAAACACAAAACATCAGACATGGCTTCAGTGGACATTAAGAGATATCTTCGGGACCTTATAGACAAGCTCAAAACTGAAATATTAAATCAGGTAAAGCAAGATATGAGTAGAGTAATAAAAGAAATGCTAAGCATCTCTCAGGAAGATATAGATGGAAGAAGGGAGGAACACAAAAAAGGAGAGAAACATTTGATAAAGAATATAAAGAAAATATAGAACACATGAAGCAGATTCAAAGAGACTACCAGGAAATTAAAACCTCTATTGAAAGCTGGCAAAACACCTTGAAAGAAACTAAGGATAGACTATTAAAGCTTGAAGACAAGTTTGCAATGTGTGATCATGAAAGGAAAGATCTCTTAAAAATAACAAGGAAACAGGCAATAACAATACAAAGGCTAGAAGATGACAAGAGAATCTACAATTTAAGAATAAGAAATGTGAATAAAGAAGGAGGAATACATACAGGTGGATTACAAAGGCTATTCACAGAAATAATGAAGAAAAACTTCCCAAGCATGGGAAAAGAAAATGACATTCGGTTATGTGAGGCATACAGGACTCCAGCCACCTACAACTAAAATAGATCTACACCCAGACATAAAATAATCAAGATAACAGAAATTCAACATAAAAACAGAATATTAAAAGCCATCAGAGAAAAGAAACAGATTACCTATAAAGGTAAGCCCATCAGAATTACAGCTGACTTCTTGACACAGATCATCAGATCAAGAAGAGCTTGAAGCGAAGTATTCCAAGCTCTGAAAGAAAATAACTTCCAGCCCAGATTGATCTGTCCTGCAAAACTGTCACTAGAAATTAATGGAGAAATAAGATGCTTCCATGACAAAGAGGAACTGGGGGAGTTTGTGACCACCAATCCAACCCTACTGAGAATACTGAAAGACATTTTGGAGAGAGAGAAAAAAAATACCAGGATTTTAGGGACAGTGGTAGAAAGGCCTCAATGAGTGGGGCAGGCAGTAGAATGAAGGAGAAAACTAGACAAACAAAGGCAGAAAAATAGCATAGCAGAAATGAGGCAGAGAAGGATAACTAGAATCTCTAACATAGATCACCTTGATACACTATATTGTTAATAGTGCACCAGTATTTAAAACCCACATTACTCACACTACTCTCCTTAAATGTATTATATTCTGTTTCAGTCATTCTACCTGTACTAGATTTGAGGGCACAGACAGTAATCCCTAAAATAACAGCATATAGTACGGTAATCATCCTTGATTTCCTATTAACTTAATCTAAAGTTCTGTAAATCCTACACTGTTTTACCATGACTGATTGTAATTGAATCTGGTTTGTTAGATCAACTGTTTTGTATTGATAGATTTTATTCAAAGCTCTTATGATTGATACTATCAAGTCTGAGAGTATAGGCAACTGCACTTAAGATGACAAGATTCACTAGAATATCCACTTTGGTTTGATTATTACCTGCCTTTGAAGTTTTATACTGTCTACAATGTTTTATTTTTACTAATATTGTTATGTACTGCTATATTCAATTATACTACTATATTCATTTATGCCTGATGATATAGACAATTCTATTGAAGATAATAAGAAACAACACAGTAATCATTGTAGATCACCTTGTACTGTGGTTTTGTATGACTTTTTGGTCTCATGTTTTTATAGGAATTTGTTTTGTTTTGTCTTGCTAAGTTTTGTTTTTCCCTCTAATACAGAAAGGATAGAAATACATGTAGAGACTCATGCATGTGTAGCTGATTACACTCTCACGGTTTGAATACCTACTTTGTATGCTTTAATTTTGTAACTTGAACAAGTGTTTCTAAGAGGACAATACATAATTTGTCAACTAGTGATTTCTTATTGTTTATCTTTTTTTGAAATTCTGTATTATCTCTACCCTTTACATGCTTTTGTTTCTCTTTAAATAAAAAAATTAAAAAATCTGGAAAATACAAAAAATGCAATAAAGAAGGCATTTAGCGGAGCATTCACCCCAAAAATAAACATTAGCAACTTCCTATGCTGTTTTCTTAATGTATATACATACATAACTTTATTTGTACCTTTTTTGACTTTATTTCTTTAATTAAATGAGTTTATTGGTACATTTTAGGTATGTATCCTGATCACCTTCCTCATAAGGAATTTGTACCTATACATATCTTGATTCTTTTTTTTTTGTTCCTATTACTTTATCCACCCTTTAACCTCTCTGCCCCTCCTTATTTACAAAAGCTTGGTCTACTTTTTTTATGACACCATAAAAAAAAGTCTCCACTTATTAGATCCTGAAGTCTTTGTCAGGATATGAAGTATGACTGAAAAATACAGACAATATCTAAATAAAAACGGTTACAGTGAAAGACACATTAATGTTAACTCTCAGTGTGCTCCACCTACCTGCAAACACACTTGTCTGATTGTTCTTACCCCTTTCTGAAGCAGTTCTGAAAGTCCTGTTTTGTGAGCATCTTTAATTGCATTGTCATTGGCTGCCTTGTTGTCCTGAATTGATTCCAAATGTTTTCCTCCTATGGTTATTTAGATTTTTAAGGAAGAGTCAAGAGTCACAAGTTGCTACACTGAGGGAACAGGGTACAGACACGTATCAGTGTGTTTTTTGCACCTCTGCCTTTTTGCTGGATGTCACTCAGTAAAAGCATTCACTATCTTTCCCATCAGATCATTAAGTGGATGCCTGACCTGCCTCCAGAAGTGGGATTTGGTGGGGGGGGCGGGTAACGGGAGTTGGTCTTCTATTATGGTAATTTTTTAAAATTTAAACATTTACTATGTTTTTATTACCTCTTTCTAATAGCCAATGTTTATATCTTCACATGAAATTCTTGAATCTTCCCCATAAAACCCTTCTTCTTCCCAAGTCTCCTAACTGAATATGCTGTAAGACAATCTTTTTAATAGCTCTGGCTGCAACCGGAGGTGTTACATGACATTCTCTCCTTTTCTTACATCCCGAAGGGTAAGAAACTCCTGTGGTTTCCACTTCAAGTCCTCATCCTGCACACCGTGTCTCAGCACCCCACCATCACATTCAATCTGCCCGTTTCTTCCTTCCCTGGAGCCTCCAAAGCTCATTCTCCATCCAACAAGCCACAGGCTCTTCCTACAGATTGGGTCCCAGCCCGCCAGTGTTCAACACCCTCCAAAGGCTTCCCTTTTCATTTGGAAAAAAATCTAAATTCTTCACCGTGGTGAGAAGCCCCACCCACTTGTGCTCCCTGTCACTCAGCCCATCCTGATGGGAAGGGTCTGTGATTTGTTTTGTTTGCTCACCGAGTATTTACTATTTCTCTCCACCCACGCGTAAGCTCTGCCTCATGCCTGCGCCTGTCTCTCAGGGTGACTCTTCCCAGCCTTGAGTGGTGACTGGCATCTGGCTGGCACTTAATCAGCACTTGCTAAATGGATGAATAATATTCCATGACAAATTGTTTGAGCTAGGCTTCAGTTTAAAAACATTCATCTCCTCAGTACAGTCATTATGTTTCAAAAACATTGACATGATTTCACTCTGTTATGCCTCTGGTCTCGTTCCTGATCCAAGTCTAATCTCGGCATCTCCCCCAACCCGTGTACTACTGCAGGGTATGAGCACAGGATGCTGCCATGGTCCACTCACAACTCCAAGAGTCCCTGTGTGTTGCCTCACCCGCCAGGGAGACAAGACACCTCCCTTTTCCCATGTCTGGACCTTTCCCCTGGCTGCTCTTTGCTGGAAAAATGCTTTTCCCTTTCTCCTTGCAGCGATTTTTATAGAAGACAAGACAGACACAGTGCCTGCCCTCTGGCAGCTTGGTCAACAGCTGCACTGAATGTATAAATTTAAAATATATAGTGTAAAAAACATAGATCTCCCCCAGAGTATTCCCTCTTCCTTTGAGCATACTTAGCACATGATTCTTGCCACTTTCTGAAGCAGGTCTGAAAATTCTCATCAGGGAGTGTCTTTAAGAGGTGAAGTCAGAAATGCAGGGGATGCTGCTGCTGAGTGCCTCTGACAGACATGCAGGGCCATAAAGAATTGCAGTACGTTCTCATTGGCCTGTGCACCTGATCTGGCTCCTCCCCAGAGCCAAAGTGACCATGAGGGGTAAACTTTTCAATCAGTCCTAGACATCAAGGCAGCCACGAGAGAAGGAAATAAACTCATGAAAGAGGACTTCCTGAAGTGCTCTAAAAAGTGATGAGAACAAGGGGATAAGTGTGACTGAGGCAGGGGGATAGTGGTGTATTTTGAGGGGGATTCGTGATAATGTATCTTTTGCTGCGGTGAGTTCTTCTCAAATTATCCATCCTATGTAGACACTAGTGAGGATCTTAGCTGGGCAGTGGTGGTTGCTTGGATGTCCTGAACTAATTCAAATATTTACTTTTCTTGGTCGCTTTGACTTCTGGGGGTAGCCACAAGTCTCAGGGCACCTGATCCTGTGCACTGCATGGATGATGAGAAACCGTAATGTTATCCAACAGAAACTGTCACAAATACAGTATTTTAAATCAATTCCAAAAATCAAGATAGCCATGAAATGACATTCATGAAAGAAGAGATTCAGACCTGCTTCAGAAAGTGGTAAGAACAATATGATGAATGTGTACAAAGAAAAAGGGATTTTGAAGGGATTAAATGGCATGGCCTTTTACAGTAATAAATTATTTTATTTCATTGAAACATTCACTGTGTTGTTTGATCAAAGCTCATACAGTGCATAAAGTTTGCCTGACCCCTGCTCCCTCTGTCTTCCCTTTAATGGCTCAGTGTCAGCTCACAGTCCAGGAGGTCACTCCCCTGGCTGTTTGCACAAACTCCAATGGCTCTGCACAGCCTGGAGCTCTTCCATACTTCCTTTTTTGGCACTAGGTTTGAAGCCAGCTTTGACTTAACTTGGCTTTATAAATCTAAAGCAGAGCGGGCTCCAAAGCACTTGACAAGTTGAATCAGCTGGATGGCAACCGCTCAGCTTTTAGAAAGAAAAGATACAGTGGATTACTAGTTGGTTCTTTCATTTTACTGCAGCGTGAGTTACAGAAACTAAGGCATCCGAAAGCCACGTGTACAATACATTACAGCTATGCAACGCATGACTGGCATTGATAAAATTGTGCATTGCATTGGCGCTGAGTTTCAGAGCAGGATATTTGACCAAATGTGACCTTAGAGTTTTAGAGCTCAAAGTCAGATTCTCAGTCACTAGTGCCAGACACAGCAGAGCGAGCTCCTTTCCTTGCTCCTGGTCCTAATGCTCTGCAACACCGCCCTGGTCCTGAATGGAAGCCTCCAGCTTTAACAGGGCACACCCATGGCCAGCAAACCAGACACGTGCAGCTCTGAGAACACTGTTGCCAAGAGAATAGAGAGGCAGCCATCACAAAGGAGAGCAGCAAGACAGCGACAAGACGAAGGTCTAGGACAGTGAAGGGGAAGAGGACGGGTCCTCATTGAGCTTCTATGTGAGTGACTCTGGAACCTTTTACGCTGAGTGGGGCTGCAGGTGAGAGAGGAGAATCCCCGTCCGGCTCTCTGTGTTGCACAAGATCACACCTCTGAGATTGGAATCATTCAGCTCCAGTTCTCAGAGAGCAACGTCAGCGTCTTCCTGTCAGTCTCTCAAGCACCTGGAACTGCACTGAAAACAGAGCAGGCAGTTGATGGGTTTCATTGCAACTAAATGAATAAACTAATGAGCAGAAGCACAAACTCCTGACTTCCGACACCGAGTTATTATGTCTGCATCTGGATGTTTTAATGAGTCTGGAGAGAGCCTGCTTGGAGCACGGACCAGTGCGCAACAGAATCTGTGACCCTCATCCGGCAGCTTAGCATTCCTGAACTCCTTTTCTGTATGCTGTAAAAACAGGATTAAACTGCCTACCTAAAATTGGTGCGAGGAAGGCAGGCACTAAGATAATAGAATATCTAGCACAGTGCCTGGGACCTGCAGGGTTTAAGATGTCCATTAATCCCCCCACCTGTCAGCCAGTGCATTGCCTCAGTATGTTGGACACTCAAATCCAGGTCATGGAAATTCCTTCCTGCCTGTGTCCACGCTCCCCTGAAAGGTTGAACCTGGCCTTTCTCACACATTTATCATTTCACTTTCTCTTTTCCACTGTATTCTTCTGGGCCCCTGAGCTAAAATGGCATCCAGACTTTTGTTTTGGGTGTGTTTAGATAAGGTGCCCTGTGTGAAGATCACACAGGGTGTGATCAAGGTGCCCTTGATTTGCACACTTACTGGAAGACTTTCTCTTTCTTAAGATGTCAAGCCTTAAGAATGCTGGTGAGTGGACTCTTCGGATCCTAGGACAGATTTCACCAGCACAGGGTGCACAGGATGCTTGCTGTGTAACTGGGGACATGTGGACACTGGTAGTCTCTAAGATGGTCCCAAACAAGGACACAGATCCAGAGAGATATACAGGATCATGGCCCTGGGATTGACAAATTAGTAATGCTGCTTTAGTACTTACATTTCTAAAAAGACATAATTGTTTCATATATCCAGACACATACCTGCATGGGGGAAATACCAAGGAAAGAAGGGAAACTTCCCTGTTACACCACCCCTCATCAGCGCCAGGCTGAGCTGCAGGGGTTGCCATGGTGATACAAGGCTGACCTCTCACTTTTTACTCTTCCAGGAGCTAAAAAGGTAAAAATGAGCCATTTGGTCTCAAATGAAAATCAACCTCCCTCAGTTAAAAGATGTTAAATTGCTCTCCCGTCATCAAACCTAATGTTCCATGCCCAAATTTAAAAAGGAGAAAAAAAGAAGAGGGAAAATGAAGAAGGCTTGCAAGAGAAGGCAGGAGCAAGGGAAACAGGGAAGGACAGGGCATCAGCGTGCCCAGCAACTTTCTCCCAGCTGGGAACAGGCTGCCCAGCTGCATCCTTTGACTGACTCCTACCCACACACACCCCGAGGCCTTGTGGGCCGAGTTCTGACTTTCCCTTGCTGCCTGCTACTTCTGCCCACCTTCACACAGTGTTTGTTAGGACTGGATTGCTGGCTTTTATTTTTTACTTGCGAGAAGTTAGATCTGAAAATGATGATTGAACTCGATGGGAATCGCGTGAGCCTATTAGGCAGCAACGTGCCCCCTGCAAAAGGCCCCAGAGCACAGGCCTTAGCTGTGGTTCCCATGCTACGGTGACTTTCTCCAGGCTGCCCAAGCCTTGCCTGGGCAGAGCCCAGAGTGCAGGACCTAGAGCAGGTTGCCTCCTGTCTGATTAAAAGCACGAGTCAGACCGTGAGAGAGGGCTCCGCAGGGTCGCCACGGGATACAGACCCGGTGTGCTTGCGAAGCACCCTGGAAAGCAAGCGCCCTGCTGCCCATTTCTGTCTCTCTGACTTATGGCCGGACAGCTGGACATTTGCCCTTTCTCCTCTTTCTTTTTCTTCCTCTTAGTCCACAGAGGAATCGGCTTGCAGTCCTTTCCCCTGCCCATCATGTGCATGTACGGCCGGAGATATACTTTGCTTTCAAATGATTCACTGGTTTCATTTCAATGCAAGCTTCTAAGTATGTGGGCTAGAGCTGTCAAACATTCCTTTACATGAGAATTATCCTTAATTATAAACTAGGCGAGAACTACTGATTTATCACTTCCAAGCTTGTTTTTAGTCCTTTAACTTGTTGAGAGAGTACTGATATTACAAAAAGAAAGGAAAGAAGAAAAAGAAAGAAAGAGAAAGAAGAAAGAAGAAAGAAAGAAAGAAAGAAAGAAAGAAAGAAAGAAAGAAAGAAAGAAAGAAAGAAAGAATAGTGAATGTGGGGAAGGAAGTTAAATCTTATAAAAGGAGATTTCCACACAGTATCCTGGAGGAAAACCCTAGGTTTTGCATCTCATGAGCACATCAAGGTCAAACATACAGAAAAAATTCAGCAAATTCAACATCATAATATACAAAAGTATGCAGTGATAATCTGAAAGAAACAAAGCAGAGCCCAGATTCGCTCACTCACTCATTCATTCATTCCCTAGAAAGACGTGCACCCTTCCGTCTTCCAAACACTCATTCCATTTCACAGCACTTTGCTAGTTTAATCATCCCAGGTCTTATTTGTATCATCAGCTTCTAGTGGCAATTAAAACTTGGAGAAAGAGCTTTTCTCTGTTAGGTATCTTTTCTATTCTTCCTGAAACATGCTGTCCCTGAAACGTGATTTAAAAAAAAGTCTCTTTTATGCCTCCTAGCCTACACCCCTCTGCATGTGCACACACACACACACACACACATATACACACACACACATGCAGGCACACACGTACCACCCATGTTGTCTAAGGGGGTCACGGTCACAGTGATCATCTTACTCCCAGGGCTCACTGTGAAACACATTTTCTGAAGACAGCAGAGGTGCATCAAACTCTTTAATTGGCTGGCATTTTAAAAGTTGACAGGGTTAATGCTTCGAAAGGAAGGAGAAAATGCTCTACCAAGCCTGTGTTTTGATCTGAGGTTCAAAACCGACACGCAGATGAAAATGGCCTGCCTCAGCCCTACACACAGTCCTTTCTCTGCCTCCAGCCCCTCTCCCCCTTCACTCTCCACAATCTTACAGATCTCAGCGCGATTAGAGAGCCGCCGATAAGAGAATGGCCAATGGTGTTCTATGGTTTCAATGTATTCTGAAGATTAAATCCCTATGAAAATAATGTAACTCTTCTCCACTCCCCTACCCCCTCCCCGCTAGGAGCAGCTGTTTTCACATTTAAATGTAGCAGGGGTAACAAGAGCCTCTTTTATCAGCTACTCCTATTCATAAGGCATTAAAATACATGCAGTTTCTTAATCCCTGGTGCAGCTCGGAGGGGCTTCAGCTTTGTGCTGAAATAGCACGTATCTTTTAAAAGTAGCTGATGGAAATCATCTTCCCATCCAAAGCAGTCTCTTAAAAGCTGCTATCCCCAAGATTTCCACAGAACATAAATGGGGCCCAGGACACAGTGTGTGTCCCTCCTCCCCCTTCCTCCCTAAGGGCTTATAAAGCAATGCTGAAGTTCGCAAGTGATCCGGTGACTTGGCAAGCTGCATCTCCTCTCTCCCCTCTCATCGCACCCATGCCAGTCCCTGGTCATCCCGTACTAATCACTGTAGTAGTACAACTTGTGGTCATGATGTCCTCTTCTGAGAACAGCATCGCTGCTTAAGTCTTCGCCAAGCGAGGTCACTTTCAGCTGCAGCGCTTTCTGAAGGTGGCATTTGAAGGAAAGGCAGGGAGGGCAGTGAAGAATGGAGCCACAGAAAATCACCTGGATTCCTGGGTAATCCACAGGCCTCAAGATGCATTGGTGATGGGCTGGTGAATTTCACAGCTACCCAGCATCTTTGTAGGCTTAAGGTGATAGCAACTCAAAGAACAATATGAGAATATGAGACACACACACACACACACACACACTACACCCATATATTATAGAGACACCTATACATATATTATTTGTATACAACTGGCTCGCCTTTCCTCCACACACATCTAAAAATAGCATTAGACACACTATTAATACAAAAGGAACATTAATAACAAAAATAAGTAGCCTAAATTATGGTTAACTGTTGTGGTTATATTTTTCATTGAAACTAGGTCCCATAAAATTAACTCTTTCTTGGGTATTTCAATGAAGGCTGGTGCTATAAAATAACTTGTCCCAACTGTCCCCTTTATGTGGGTACATATGGTTCAATGCTCAGGCTTCCATCCAAATCTATCTGGTTTCCCATTCTCAGTGAAATTAAGGACTTCATAGTCTCTAGCTTTACTGTTAATAGGGAAGAGAGAAAAGAGCAGAAATATGTGTTGTATTTTGTATACAGCTCTATGCTTACCTTTAGGGAGTTGTGTGTCAAATTTTTAAAGAGTATTATATTAAAATTTTTAGTTTGTAAGTATATTTTTTCTGGTAAGTCACCAGAAGGGTGATGGATTTTCAGTTCTTCTGGCAGATAGTTTTTCAATTGCTATGAATCCTGTATTTTTTTTTCTTGATTCTCTCTTTCTTGAAGTGAATCTGAAGAGCTGACAAGCGTCCTTCGCCTTGTATTGCATATATATATATCTTATGCAATATCACAAAATTACAAGCCAGGAGGGCTGTTTACCCCAGATATGCCCCTTTCCTGTGTGCTAGCCAAATATTGAAGGCAGATGATAGGAATGGAAATAATTTCTGCAGGAATGAGATGTATAAGTACATACATACTCACATCTCACACCTTTTGTGGAAAATGTCCATCTCACAAAGGTTGCGAGGTTTTTAATAAAAGGAGAAAATTCTTCAGGTAATTCTAAATGCCCTTTAATACCATTAAAGGAAAACTTAATTCCAGTGATTGAGATTTATTTAAAAACTTACTTTCTGGAGCAATGGTGAGTGCTTCTAAACCATGGAACCTGACTGCCCTCTTCTGGCTTTGAAGAGAAATCGTAACAGCCTCCAAGAATTTAGGGACTTAGAGCAGACATCCTTGATGATTTTATCACTGATTATAGGCTTACGCCTAGGAAATCTACAATAATAAAGAAACGCTTTTATTCATTTTAAAAACTGAGCATGAATGTACTCACAAATTAAATGATCAGACTGCCCCATGACCCAAAATGAAATGCTTCCCCTCTCTACCCCACATTTCTTTTAAATTATTTTATTTTGTTTTGAACCTCATGTCAGACCAAGGTGTGTAAATAAAGAAAGTGACAGTGAGGAACAAAAATCACTCTGATTTTTCTAAACTTTGGAAAAACATACTGAGGTAAGCTACACATTGCTAAACGTTTATATTTTTTTGCATTCAGTTTGGAGGAAGGACTCATTTATCAAAACTTCAAAAAATGTAGCAGGTCAATATAAATAAACAAACTACATTTTAAGTAATAAAAAGATGAACTAAAACTTTCGCAGACAAAATAGAATGAAAATAATTGTTTCATGATGTAGTAATTAAATTGGACTTTGCCTTTACTCCTTAGGAGAAATATCAGTGGGGCGATCTTAAATCTGACCATTCCTTCCCTCTGTTAGCACGAGGTGACAGGATCCTCAGAATCAACACCATAATTAATGAGCTTTGAATTTCTTCTTTTTTTTTAGCCACTTTACATCTGAAAAAAAATGGTATAAGCGAATTCAGTATGATTGATAATTCAGGAGAGAGGATCATTAAATGCCACCAGAAAAAAAAATTTAGCCTCAATTATAATTGTGCTACTACGTCAAACAGATAGAGGAAATCCTAATTCTGAGCTCTATTAAAATGCACTTATTTCAATTTCCAGTTGCTATGTATGTCCTATTAGCAGCCTGACATTTTGAGTAGTACACTAATTCATATGAATTGGGTTTTAAATGAAAGCTTTCAAGTCAACCTTTATGGAACATTGAATGTGCGATAAGCCCAGAATTAGCAAGAGAATGAGGTGGTACATTTTCACCAAGGGAGCTTGCATGAAGGAGCAAAACCTAAACACTCCAAATTATAACATGCTTTCATGTCAGAGACCTCACCCATAAGCAAAGCACATGCCGATTCCCTCATGTGTTCTTTGAGAGAACTATTAAGTCATTAGAAGCAGACCTAATTCTAGTCTGCAATTAAAAAATTAAAGATCAGAGGTTAAATGTGCATCCTGCCAGGTGGGTCTCAGTAGCTTCTCCACCTGCCAGGCACCAAGGCTGGGGACAAATTTTATAACACAACACAATTTGAGCAAAGAATACACAGAGCTGGACAAAACTGACCTAGATCCAGGTTAAACAAAAATGAGGTCCCGGTCTGCAGTGGGCAGCGTGTCCCAGTAACAGTAACCCCTCTCCTTGCAGGAGTCTTTTGATTTGGCAAGAAGAGGAGCTCTGCTAGGGTGGGGGCCCTGCTGGTCCTCAGGAATTCTGGCTCCAAAGTGCTCGCACTGTGCAGTTGCCAGGGAATGCTGGCTATGCACCTGCAGGGACGTCAGGGAGTGGAGTTTCTCAGTCTCCTGCAGGAGGAAGGATGCGCTCTGTGCTTCCAGGTGGGTGTCCAGGTAACTCCCAATGTGTCCCTAAGGTCATGATTGACCAGTCCTGCTGAGGTACTTCATTTGCACTCAGGGAAGTTCGCTGGATTAGCAATCAGCTCCTTCCCAAGCGCTGCTGCTTTGTGACCTCATAGAATGATTTCTTTTCTTCCTCCACTTACTTGTCTTTGAAATGATGGACTTGGATCCAGTTCTACCTAAGGCAACCTTCCAGGTTTAAATATATACATTAGTACTAAGTCACTTATTTCCATTAAATTGTATCACTAAATTAAGTGCCCAACTATCTCTATGAGCAAAGGACAGCCATTAGTTGTGACAAAAATCTAAAGGGTTATGAAAAATTTTACATCAATTTTTTTTCTTTTCAGATACTGGGTTGTATGAAGCAAAGGCAAACCATTAGATTTTATAGCTTGTTCATTTATGTAATAAATCTGACATGACCTAAACCTCTTTTCTCTCCTTCTCACTTTAAAGTTAATAAGGTCATTGGTGTCTGTTCCTACAGAAATCCTCTTCTCTCCACTCCCAGGAGAGTCAAGTTATTGTGGCACAGAGCTTCAGGGAAGAAATCGAGACATGCTAAGACATCTTTAGGTACAACGGTCACGATGCAGCAGGGATATTTGGTCCTTTGGTCTGGCGAGGATGCTAAGATAGAATTGATGCTGAGTCCTTTGGAAGGAGTCCTGTCAGGTATAGTTTCCTCCCGTTCTGATGGTCAAAAAATTATGACAATAGAGGCTGCAGGCTTAGCTGCTTTCTGTCTTATGCCAGTGGGGACTCCCAAAGCAGTGACAGCTGTGGGGAAATGTGCCTAGTGCTAAGGAAGCAGAGATAGTTGGGAATCAATAAAGGCAAAGGATAATGTAAAGCCAAAGATTTGTCCCTGGTTTTGTGCTAAAGCAACATGCATATTGCCATTTGAAATACTTGTTCTGATCCACCTAAATCTGCGTGGCTTCCGAGGGCAGATGCATTTGGCTGCTTTGTCTAATTATGTGTACTCAGCTCCTAATGGAACATTGGACACCAAGCTAAAGCTTCTACACATTTATAAGGGTGCTGAAGGCAATGCTGGCGGAGGGGTTGTGGAGTTGGAGCTGGTAAGAACATTGTAAGTTGTAGTTATTGGATGCAAGAGGGAAGGGGCAAAGGCAGAAAGAGAAGTACAGCTTCAGGTTGGGAAAACTTCCCCAAGGCTCACATTCAAAACCACCGCCGTTTGCCATACTACATCCAAGTTGGCTGCGGTTCCTGGTTCCTCGTAGGTCCACAGACAGGGGATATCTTAGATATGCAATTTCACAAGCCAAAAAGCACCCATATGTTTTGTATGAATCAACTACCAAAATTGTTTGTCAGTTCATGAAGCTCAGCCTTCTGTACTATCACACTAGCTCAGGTCCTACATGAACACCATAATTCATGGCTCATTATGGCCTAGTCACCCCCAAGACAAGGTTTATAGCTTCTGGAGGTTCTATTTGGGAAGGCCAGCAAGTGTTCCTAATTAAACCAACTGCCTCCTCACGGTCTTCAGATGCAGGGGGCCCCCCAGAAGCTGAAAGCTGACAGGCTTAACCGCGTCCCCCCGCCTCTGACCAGTCTTCTGCGGAATCTAGTCAGCCCTGTCTCATCTCCGTGTGCACCTACACATCTGCCATCTTTCACAGTCTTTTCTTCACCCCTCCTTCCTGTTCCTTTCTGGAAAAAAGCAAAGCAGAGCAGAACAAAAAAACTTCGTCAATGTTTGAAGCCCCTTCAGACCCCTTTTGAATTTTATCCTTTAAAACCCATCTTTCCTCTCACTCCCTCTTCACATTCCTACTCCTGTACCCCATCCTTTCTTCCCTCATGCAAGTGGAGGTCAGTGCCCCTTCTCAGAATCTCCTTGTCTTCTAGAGTATTTGAGTGTCCTATCGGCCATCAGTCTGTGGAATGATGCTTATGTGCCCAGCCCCCACCCTCTAATGTACTATCTGGAACAAAGATGGAGCTGCTGAAGCATAGGAATGATTATCTTTCCTTCCCATCTAAATTTTTGTCCAAGTGGCAAGTTGTAGCCATATTAACCCGTTATCTATTATGATGGGAAGTTCTGAAAAAATGCATTCATGTTGGAAACCAAGTGAAAACTGCTTCTATCATCACAGAGTAGAAGGAAGGATTGGTCCACTCAGTACTTCTGAGCTAGGAGAGATGTGAGGCTTCAGAATTTCTGCATGCATTTGGAGAAGGCACACAGAGCCTCCAATCTGATCTCTGCATCTGGAAGTCATTTGGAGTTGCCAGGAGACCTCTCAAAATCTTCATTTTCTCAGCATGGAGACTCTCACTGTTTGCCTTGGGTACTTGAGCATGGTAGAGATAGCAGTGAGCACTAATGCATTCCTTAATGCTCCATCCTTTGATACAACACGTAGAAGAGCGTTGAAATGAGCAGAGAGGTTCTAAGTATGCATCTTATTAGGATAGTGTAGGCATTTCTCCTAGAGGATGCTCATCCTGGTTTAATTATTTCCTAGGGAAACAGAATTACATGAAAATTTGGAAAGAGAGAAACACTGAGGATACATGACATGGGTTTTTGATTCCCTAAGTTTCCAAAGCTACTAAAGGAAGACCCTGAATTCAGGGTTCACCATTCACAAAGAAATGAAACTTTGGAAAGCAATAACTGCACAAAGGCATTGAAGAGCAACTAACAAGCCCTCTGCTGTGTGTGTCAATAGATGCAAGAATGGAAGTCCAAGCTTTAAGAAATGGAGAGAAAACAGCTAGCCTACATGTCTATTAGGAACAGATAATAAGGGACAGGAAATAAGTGCACTGTGTCCAATTATACCACACAGCAGGGACAGAAGCCTTTTTCAAGATGATAAGCTACTTTTCATTTCCCCTAAGCGTTGAGATCAACAAGGTGATGTGAGCTCTGGGAGCAAGGGAGGGAATCAAGATAGTAGATTTCTTGGTGAAGGCAACTGGGGTTATAGTTGGGGTGAAGAGAAAGGAACAAAGATGGCAATGCAGAGAATTAGTCTTCGGGCAATGGGTGTGAGTGCAGATGGGGATTTCATTGCCAATTTTCTCTTCTGTCCTCTCCGTCTCCCTCATTGGGATTCCTGCCTCAGTATGTTATTTTTAATAATATTAGTATTCTTTTAAAATGAAGGCAAATAGGACAAGTGACAAGGTTTTGACTGCAAAATGACTAGAAAAGTGAGGATAAAAGGCCAACATTCTTCATGTGCTACACATATAAACAGAAACAAGGGAATAGGAATCCTGACAAGAGAGATAAAGAATGAGAAAGACCCAGTCTGGCCAAAGACCACAGGCTGGCTGTTCTACCAGAGAAGGTTTTTGTTACAACATGGCAGTTGTTACAGTATGACCCAAACACTGGGACTCCACCAACTGTCCAACACTACTGCAGTCCTTAAAAAAAAAAAAAAATAGTAATAATAAGCCCTGCAAATAAAGTCTCATAAAAATGACATACAAACTCTTTACTCTTGGAGATGATAGTTATCCAGAACTCTGGGAATTAAGCAAGAGAGATGTCAAAGAAACTCCAATGGGAAAAAAATATGCTTACTTATATTATTCCTTTGGATGTCATTTAAACTTTTTAATGTAATGTGAAATTTCAGAAGAATGGTTATGTGATTTGAGTAAGAATGAAGTATATGCAAAATACCAAACTTTGAGCTTACTCCAAAAATTATGTCTAACCAAAAGCTAGAAGTAGAAACCACACATGAAAAGTTTCTCAGAAATCTTCTGTGAACGCAACAGTTAGCGGATGTGTTTGCGTGTGTTTTCTTCTTACATCAAATACATTTTTGATGCCCTACTTTGTTCCAGGCAATATAACAGATCAGTGTAGAGAGTGTTGAAACACACATATTCAACTTTACCCTCCCCCCAAAAAACCCCTCCAAAAATATATTAACTCTTAAATGAAAGCTCTGATGATTTGAAATTGCTCCTCATTTGTCCGGCAAACTAGAGCTTTTTGCCTGTGTTCCTACAACAATCCCTGAAAGGTCAGCCTAGAAAACCCATCCTTCGTGGCCTCTCTCATGAAAGCAGGGTCTAGCCCTTGCCACATAGCATATCCTGGATTCCAAGCAGAAAGCCCAGGCCTGACGCTGCGAGCAAGTTTCTCTTTGTTTCCATATGTTTTCCTAGGGGCTCGCTCATCACAACATGTTATACAACCCCTATCGACATCACGTCCCATTTGGTCAAAAGACATTTCCAATCCAGTGCTTTCTAACCTCTTTCAGGGGTAAGTTAACATTACCATGCCCTGACAGATCAAATGAGGGGTTCCAGCCAGGAAGCACTGAAAGTTCATGACAAACCAGGTCACTTTCTATTATATTTACATTTTGATAATAGAGTTCTTTAAGGACCACTCTTAAAGATGGTTTACATATCCCATTTCAGCCTTTCTCTTGAATTCTACTCAAATCCTATCAGATTATTGCACACAGGAGTCAGTGGACTGTGCCCAGTTACAGCGGGTCGGCACAATTGGGGCTGGGAAATGGCAAGACTGGAGCATGAAATTAGACCCATGCAGGACAGGACAGGGACTGAGAGGTACAGAATGCAGTGTCCCACCATGGAGTCCACTTTATCGACCCATGGGGGAAAGGGACTCTCATGAGAAAACTACAAAGCAAGCAGTTGGTTCTAAGTATATTAGGGAATTCAGGATTCCTGTACTAGAATTTAAGGTCTGGGAAAGTAATAAAGAGAGAAAAAAAAAGAGTGAAAAAATGCAATATGAAATTTTTTAAGTAGCTTTTTCAGTGGATCAGCCTTTAAAATGAATATTTCTAATAATAGAAGCAGGGCTCATACTAGGTTAAGGACAAAGACAGACCTGAGACAAGAACCACAAAACAAATGGCTCATCATCAAGTCTGGGAGACAAAGGCTGAGAGCCAGCAATGAAGAAAGAAGCCAGGGGTCCAGAGATGGCACTCTGAGGACAAAAATGGTGACATCCCAGGAGGTCCCGTCACCAAGAAACATATGGTGCATCATACCATGTGGACATGGTGTCGACAACAGAAGTGGTGTGGCAATATTAAATAATTACTGTCCAGGAGGATTCACAGGAGAATCCTAAGCAGGTGTCAATTTCATTGCCACAGAGAGCTGTGGCCAGTTCTGGAGGAACCCAGCAAAGGTTACTCACTGCAGGCTTAGCCAAAGCTCTGCACAGGTTAGTCCTAACCCTTCTGCAGCTACCAGGACAGGTCTCTTCTTAAACAGTCAGAATCCTCTTTAGTCCTTGTTCAATAAGACTGGGAGCAAACAGTCTTAACTATTAAGGGATTCAAGAAGGTATCTGCTACGATTAGCTTCTCATTTTTTTTTATAGGGTAGTGGTTCAATTCTACTATAGATTGTTCCTGGTTTCCTCTGACATTCCATCCAGCTGCATTCTGTCATGTAGAAAGCATGTACTGATTTCTACTATGTGCTTTATACTGTCTGTCTTCATTCATTTCTTCATCCCTGAGATGCAATACCTGACATCAACAAATTAAGGGAAGGAAAGTTTAATTTTAGTTCATGGTTTGAGTCCGTGGTCACCTGACTCCAAAGCAGAAACAGCGAGGTGGCTGGGCCAGGGTAGAGGACAGCTGGTCAGCCCAGGACCACCAGGAAGCAGAGAGAGAGGAGCTAAAGGAGCAGGAAAACCCATCCAGGTCAGCTTCCCAGTGAATCATCCCTTCGCACCAGGCCCTCGTAATCCAGTCGCTTTGCAAAAGTCCCACCTCTGCACACATGGGGCATTGAGGGAAAAGTCTAGGTCAAAACCATAACCCTATGCTAAGTGCCCAAATGATCACTGTGAGTAAGGCTTACTCCTGGCCCTTATGAAGCTCCCACTTTAGAGGAGAAGGCAAAATAAATTAACAGGTGGTTTTGGCTCCACGTCACCGTGTGTGACACAATCCACTGTCAGACTGCGGGTAGGGACTTTCTTAGGGAGAACATTGTAGAAGGTTCCAAACTCAGCTTGCATATGCTGCAGCCTTAACTCGGGGTGGGGGTGGGGTTTGGTGTCTGTGGAACAGTGATTTAAGAAATGGGTTTTCTATCCTTTCAATATGATAATATTTAATAAGAAATTATTGTAGGAATAATACGATGTACATGGCTCATGTTACCTGATCTGTGTAAAATGAAAATATGATTAATGTGCAGGCATTTGTGAATCCTATGCACACTGTTTTCAGAAGGAGATATATAAAAGCCTGAGATTATTTAGGCTAAGAAGGTGATCCCAAGGAGCCCCAGTTAGATATAAAATTTTACTGTACTCATAAAATGTATGTCAAACTTAATGCAGTCAAGTGGGAAGAGAACTGGATCAAAGTAAAGATGTTCAATTTCCTTTCCCCAAATTTGTCACTGAATATCTCTCTACCCATAACAATTCCATCTGTGGCTTCCATTCCCTTATTTCTGAAGTGAAGGGAACAAACTAGGCTTCTTTTGCAAAGTACCATGAATTCTGTTTGAAAACTATTCTGAAAATGACAGCATAACCATTTATGAGAAAGTACTTAGAATGGGCCATTCTTTTGGCAAAATCAAGACCATGGACAGAACACAATAAATTATCTGTCTTGTGTTAAAAATAAACTCCAGTTAAATGGTCATACTTAATACCTGGTCAAAGCCCTCAAAGCTTCCAGGCCACACCCACCAACGTGTGAATATCGTGTTATTTTACCCATTGTAACTCATAGGTAAAACAGACACGAGTCAAGAAAGTAGCTGTAACAGACAGAGTTGAGAAACAAGAATGACCAAAAATTCTCTCTACCATCCCAGAATAGCTCCTGAAAGTCCTGCCAGGTGTTTCAGGCACTAAAGATCAATCCTGTGTACTTCTTAACCCTCTGAGCCCCAAATGACAGTGAGGATTAGCTAAAATAATTTATGGAAATGTAACTGCCATGCAGTAGTTGATTAATGCATGTTAGCTCTGCTTTCTTTTTTTAGCTCCTGTCACATAGCTGTCTCCTAGGCCAGGACTTGTCCTTTGTTTTTTCTGCATTAAACCAGATAGATGCTGTGCTGTCTCTAAGCCCTTGCTGGGACTATTTCTTCCACCTAAATGTTCCCTGCATTCACTGAAATTCATCCTGGTCAGTGATGTGTCTCAGTTGCAAGGAAAAAAAAGGACCACTCTCGAGTCAAAAGACCCAGGAACCCTCAGAACATTGAAGTGCTGATGAACAAGCCATGGAAAATGGGTAGAAATCTAGGCGTCTCCAGAAGCTCCAGCCAACAGGCACCACACGCAGAAGCCATCTGAAATGCTCACCACCGCTACAGCTGCAGCCAATGTCACCACCAATGTACTTAGCACCTGTATTTGGGCCCTAAGTCCCAGGAAAAACCCATAGAACATGAATCTAGTTGGCATAATCTAATCAAGAGCCAGGCACCCAGCAGAGATGAGGTGGGAGAAGATCCCTTGACTCTACCAATAAGCGCAAAGAAGTATCTGTTACTGGTTTTCCAGCAAGAGTGCTCAGTGAGGAAAATCCTTCCGATGATACATGACACTCATGAAAAGTGTTTAGATTCTGGAGAACCCCTTAGTTCTACCAATGAATCCCATAGAGTTCTTTATCAGCCCCCTGCAAAAGATCTCTCATGCAAAGCCCTTCTAACTGATTTTTCTTGATGTGAGCATCGCTCACCTTGTTTCCTTCCAGGTATCATTCCTTGCATACATTTGAGGAAAAGCAGAATTTTACCCTCCACACACTGGTGTTTCCTGGAACTCCCTCCAGCTTCATTCTCAGGCTCTGGCTTTGTCTCTACTCTGAGTGTTCACAAAGGCTTACCACATAAAGCTTCTCAAGAGCTGGCTGAAGGAAAGAATGGATTGGTATTAAAACTTGAAGTAATGATGGAAACTGGTGATATACAGGACCCAGTTCCTGTCAAGAGGCATGAGCTATGGTGAGTAGCAAAGGGAGCCATGTGTTTATTGATGCTGGAACTCTTTGAGAGAAGGAACTACAGTTTGAGGGTGTTTTTCCACCAGGGAACCTAAACATTGCTTAGACAGAAGAGCCTGAGCCTGATTCTCTGATAACTCTGAACTCTGGAAATCGTAGCCAAATGAACTCCATATAGGGCTAAGCATAAGCCACGGTACCTTCTTGTAAGGAAGCACATATTTGTACTTTTTCCTGGTTAGGAAAAATACTTACTACTAATTAGAAGAGAAAATATTCTCTATCAAAATGAAGTTGTTTTTTCCTATCCAAAATGAAAATCTCCCTAAAATTCTAAATCAAACCAAAGATGATTACTGACTACAGTATTACTTGATGATAGCTTCTTACCCCTAAACAAAACTAAGAAAATAAGAAGTCTGTAGGTGATATTACTGCACAGTTAAAAATCAAAATGATGGTAATTATATTAGTTAGATCAAAAGAATACTAAAGACCAGCCCCCCCTTTCTTTTATAATTAGTTTCTAAAATGTCTGTATAAAAGTTAAACAATGGATTTCCATGTTCTAAAGGTTGTTCAATTCTGTGAGAACTTACAATATTTTAAATTAATTTAAAGGAACCTAAGGTATGAAATAACATTTAGCCATGAATATTTTAGAGAGTATCCATGATTCCTTTATTATATAGTTTTCTGTTTATATAGTAAAATTCAATTATCAAAGGTAATTTACTCCAACATAATGTTTTCTCACTTATGTGAAGTGCTATTTAGTATGTTGAGGGATACATTTTGTTGTTGAAATAGAAGTCTGATTTTTATATATTCTGTTGTCATTATTTGTTCTGTCTTTCTGATATTTAGGCATTCTACAAACTTTGTGTATATATGTTCTGAACGCATACATTTTGACATATAACTCACTGACACACTAAGCCAATTTTTTATGTCTGTTTAGACTTGGAGGCAGAACTTCATAAACATACATTTCTGTTTATGAAATAAGAGTTCAAATAGGTCTCAGCAATATTCCCATCAATATAAATGAAGCAATATTTGTGCAACGAATCAAATACATTTTTACATTTCTGCACATTTTGTAAATTGGTTAGAAGTCACTGCCAAAGCAAAAATTAATATTGTAGTGATACATGTGAAATAAAAACATTAGAATTAAAAACAATAAAACCATCTGAGTTTTAAGTGTACAAATGCATACTATGCAAACATTAAAGCTGAGATATCTGAGACTACCTACTTACATTTGGAAATATTCACAACATTGTTTTTATGGTTGTTGTTTGTTTTTCCTTGTTTTGTCTTTAGTACTAGGAATCAAACTTAGTGTCTTGCATGCTAGGTATACATCCTGTCACTGAGCTACATTCCCAACCTTTTTTATGCTTTTTTTTATCAGACAGTCTTGCTAAGTTGCCCAAGGTAACCTTGAACTTGTGATCTTCCTGCCTCAGCTACTCATATAGCTGGGTTTATAGCCACATACCACCATACCTGCCTATTCATGACACAGTCTTAAAAGGAAGGAAGAATATATATATATATATATATATATATTCCCCTAGATTTTTTTACAGCCTTCCTCTTCTCTTAAAGGCATCTTTCCTACTACTCTGGAATTTGAATTTCTTTGCAGGGATGGATTTAATATCTTGGCAGCAAAAGCAGTATTAAATTTTCAAAAAGGTAAAAAGGAACATGAGAAATGCACATTTTGGTGCCTAGACTTTACCTTCTAAGGAATAATACAGCCAGACTCTTTATAGTCACACTATTAATAATAACAACAAGACTACCTGAAAGAATCATGTGTGATGGGCTATTTTTTTTCACCATAGGCAGAAAAGAAGCAAACAAAAGCTTCTAAAAGAGATAAAAAGAATAATAATCAAATAACTACACAGATATAAAGGTTACATTGCAAACCAAGGGCCACAACATAAAGTGGAATCAGAGGCAGTCACTGACCTTGAAATCAAGAAATCAAAGACTGCCTGGGGGTCAGTGACCAAACCATATTTGAGTGACTCCCAGGCAAGGGTGTCAGCTCTGTCCCAAGTGCTGTTCAAAGCAGGAAGAGGAAATAGAGCTGCAAGGGAACACGACCTGATGAGGAGAGTCCTGATGGTCTGAGATATTTAATCCCAGATAATCTAATTTATGCTTTCGTGCAATCTGTGTTAACAAGGTAGGAATTCGCCTCTCACCATCATGCAATACAGGCAAAATTTTTACAGTAGCAGTGTCAACAACAGCACATTATTTATACCAAGTGGACTCAGTGGAATCTTTGCTTTTAGCTTTCTACCAAATTCTTAATTTTGTTTATATAACTTTACATTTCCTTAAATGTTCAAGTTTAATAAATAAAACTAACATATATGAAGCACACTGCTATGTTCTATGTGGGCGTTGCTCCAGGAAATCCTATTGTTATGCCTGGTTCTCTGTGTATCAGCCCTCTTCTTGGGCCTGGGAGTCCCCAAAAAGAAGCTCACAGTAGCCCACAAATACAATTGTCAGCTGTGCTCATAAGCTATGTTCATTTTCTCCTCTGTGAGTTTTCCATGTGTCACTGTCAGTTACCCAAATAACTGCTTGAAAAAGCATCCCCTTGCTTCTGCCAAAAGGGACACAAAACTCAAGGTTTGTGCTGAAAACTAGACACGCCTAAATTTAGTCACTGGGGGTTGGGACAGAGGTAGCCTGCCTTGCATACCCTATGCCCTATTTTGTCACTGGGTTGGAGTAAGTTCATGAAAAGAATCCTACAGCATCACCAAGGCCAACAGCCTGTAACTGATTTTCATTCACTACCTTAACTTCAGTAGATAAAAGGTTGGAAAAAGTTTTTGGAGTCATTTGAATATCAAATACTTTAATCATGCCTGCTGTTAGGATCCCAGAAGCCAATGGACCCAGATTTTCAGAGGTAAAATTTCTCCTAGCCTTAAGATAAGTAGAAAACAAACAAGGTGACAGTCATAAGAGACTAGACACTCGAGGTAGAAATGCCTAGAAAAAATGAGAAATTGGGGAGATATAATATATTGCAGCAGAGGAGGAATGAATGTGAGATATAACTCAATGTGGAAGAGACTCAAGGTGGAAAAACTTCACTCATGTCCAATATATCTTCTTTAGAGACTCAGCAGTCATGTTGAAATAAGTGAGTCAATGCAAGAAGCCCTTTTGATTTGGAGGATGCTTGACAGGTACAAGAAGCCAAGGAAATATGAGAAGGTAGTGAATCTGACAATAAGTACTCGGAGAGATCACAGCATGGCTCAGAACACACTGTTACATCTTGGTCCTTTTGGCTAACTTTTGCAAAATCTTCAAGTGATGTTTGAAAGGTTGTTACAGCATTGGTGCCTTTTGTCTCCAAAGCTGGCAGCTGTATTAGACAGTCTTGTCATCTCCCCAAAATAAGATGAAATGGAACAGAGAATCAGACATATGTGAATTCCAAGCTCAGCTCTGCACTTTCTGTCTGTATGATCTTGGGCAACTTATTCAGAGTTTCTGAATCATGTTGATCCAGCACTTAAAAAGCAGCAGATGTGAGAAAACTTTTATATGTAAAGTACATGGAACATAGTAATTGATCATTACACATGCCTATAGACAGTATTATTAATCTTCTAAAAAAGGGTTTAGGGATTTTCCATGAAAGGAGCCAGCGTGTTGCCTTGAAAAAAATAATTTAACATTTTTGCCACATTTTCGTTTTTTTTAAAGGACCTATTCTGTTTGAATTCCCCATGGGAAACCTTGCATCCCCTTCCTGCAGAAAAGACTCTCATGTTTAGACATTAAATGCAACCTTATTCTCAATATTTTGCTTTACCCACTCAGAACACATTTACTTTTTTTAACACTGATACCTTCTTCCACTATTCACTTTCATTTACTTTTTCTAAAAAAAACATTGAGTCCGTAGAGGTTCCACAGGAATCAAGATTAGAACACTAATGTGGTACAAGAACTCATTGCGAGACCTTACATTCCTTTAGGATTTGATAGAAGGTGTGACTCCCACACTTCACCAAATCAGACACATGCAAACATAATTAAAGGGTTTCAAAGATATTCTTGAAAGTCCAGGAAAGCTTGTTAAAAGCCATTATTCTAGTGTACAAATATAAATTTTCATAATTGTACCTAGTACCCTAATATGTAAAGGTAAAATTACCCGGAACTAAGTCATTCATTTATAAGAAATATCACTGGTTTTGAGCTTTGCTTTGAAATCATGTTCCCTGAATACTTGTGAGGAACATAAGGATTCCAGTGCATATGAGATCATGGCTAGATTTCAGTAAATCAGTATCTAGATGTTCATATCCTTGGAAAATCCATTTCCATCAGATTCAAATGCATAACCCTTTACTCTTCTACCTTACAAAAGAAATCATATACCTCAACTGTGCCCAAAGATAATATCAGTACATTGTCCCCTGGAATGAAAATATTTAAGTATCAAGCAAAAGAAAATATTATGTACTGATTATAATTGAGCTACAGTACCACACATCCACATTCTCACTGGGATTCCTGCCTTCTCTGCCATATACCCAGCTGCCTTGGTAGATTTCAAGTATCAGAAATTTTGATGCAAATATTAGGATTCTTCCTTTTCTTGGCAATTGTCAAAGCAGCCCAAGAAAGCAAAGTAAAGAGACCATTATTTTAAAAACGTAATGCTAAAGTTTGCCTTTTGGTTTTTGCATAGGTGAGTATAAGAAATTCTGTTCAGCTATGCTCAACATTCATCCATAGAAGTCGACAGCTATGAAGCAGAAGCTGTAAGTACTGGACTTTGAAGTTTTTAATTGCAACTAGAGTATCTTCTGGCACTACCAAAGTTATCAAGAAACACTGGATAAAATCCCAGATAATATTTTTATTTGATATATTTCCTATTATCTAATTTTTCCAAAAGTTGGCAGTTATCATTAAACAGTTATGTAATTTAGCCAATTGTCATTTTATTTTACCATATAAAAGGTTTAATATTTTCTACATCCTATTTTTGAAACAGACTAGTTTTGTCAGCATACATGTTTATCTTTCATTAATGCACAGAAAATGTTTGGGTGAGATTTTTCTTTATGAAGGAATGGAATTCCAGTAGAATTTTGTTTATTTATTTATAATAATCATCATAATTTATAGTCCATGTTACTTACAGATCAGTTGAATATTAGTAATGGTTACCATGATGCACTGATCTAAAAAATGCTTTATTTATCTTTACAGGAAAGAAAGTACATTAAAATGAATTTAAGTAAATATATACATTTGATGTGTTTATTTTTGTGCACACACACACATATATATACATATATGTATATATGTATATATATATATATATATATATATATATCAGAGTGATTAACAAAGGCTTTTCAACAGCATAGCTACATTATATTCAGTGAAACTAAACTATATTAGGAAAGAAATTAAAATATGAATTCAAGGAAGAAAAAGACGGATATTGAGTATTTTTAAAATATTTTTTAATATCTGTTAGTGAGTGATAAAATATTAGATATTTAAATTCCATTGGATGTTTTAAAAAGTATAACCATTTTGTCCAAAAACATGTCAAAATTAGAGTGTGTAAATTTACATTTAAACTTAGGACACATTTCTTTTTCAAAATTAGTGTAGAATTTAAGCGAATAAGGAATTCCAAAGACGAATGCTCTCATCTATGGGTTTAGCATAAGGTAAGTGTACGCTGACAGTAGCAGCAGAAAGAAAAGTAGAACAAATAGATGTATACATATGTTTTCATCTTGGCTCTCTGGTTTATCATAACTGTACCCTTTTCCTGTGTGTGTTATTTCTTCCCTTACTCTTAGCACAGCTTATTATACTAAGAATGAATCTCAGGCACTGCTTTAAGGGATCTTTCTAATTCATCTAGAGATGTAATCAATAATAATAATAACAACAACAACAACAACAATAGACCTATGCCCAGCTTATTCATACTTAGTTCCTTTTTAACCCAAGTTGACAAAGTTAGTGCTTGTAGAGTTCAGAGTCTCTGATTAGACAATTTCAGAACAGTTGTATTGGCTTTTTCTGGGCCATTGGAAACAGGATGTGAGTAGTTTTCCAATGTTTTTAATAAAGTTCATCAAATGCCTTCCTTAAGCAATGACTCTCATAGTGACGTTATTCTTGGAAGTTTTAGGAGACACACAGGTGAAACTATCACAATTCCATTTCAGATCGTGGAAAGTGCCGTGGGAACAGAGAACGGGGAGGGTGCTGCAGTTTTCACAGAAGGAGGCAAATCACTTTCTAGTGATATCCAGAAGGAAGGCTCAGAAAGTGACAGCACTCCAGTCCGGATAGACAAATAGGACACAGGTATCTGGAAGTGAGGAGTGTTCCCTTCAAAGTATAAGAACTCTCACTTAAAAGTTCAGGTAAGAATTATCTGGAATCTACCACTCACTACATAGTTTAGCAGAAATTTACATTTATTTCCACATTTAGTTGACTTATGATTCCACTGGGCTATGTTTTGCAAATTACAGGTTGTAACCCATTAATGGGTTGTGAGATCATCTTAGTGGAACACAGCCATCATTCAAAAATGGATTAAAAACAGAATAATAAATTATTAGACCACACTGAACATGAGTTACTATTTTATAAAATTTTTATTTCAGGGATATATATGTGTGTGTATGTGTGATAGGAAATAATGTTTTTGATTGTAGTTGATGAGCACAAAACTTTCATAAAGCTCCAGGATAATTATCAACCTAATTTTTTTTTAAAAAAAGGAGGCTGGAATGGACATTTGCAGCCCATTTTTTTACTTTAAATCATTAGGTAGATATTGCTACATTAACCAAAGTAAAGAAAACAAGGAGTACGGGACACAGAAGATCTTCATTTATGTCAAGGGCTCATGACATGTCACCATGAGATGTCTTATGACTCTAGGTGGAGATTTAAGGAAACTTCTAGCCCTCATGAAGAAGATTTCACCTGGAGACATAAATCTGGAGTCACTGAGTAAAACTACAGCAGTTGAGATTATACGTATGACTGAAGCCAACCAAGATACTTCTGACTAATAAAGTTGAAGGAATGAGGCTGATTGCCCTGAGAAGATAGCAGCTGAAGAAAAGGATTCCACTTTAAAAGCCTGTGCTCAAAGATCCCTTGAGGAAACTGAAATGGTGACTGTCCAGATTTTTAAAGCATTATAACCAGCTGTATTTAGCAGCCCATGTGCTAGGACAGAAAAGGGGAATTTTTCTTTGAATGTCTTCAGCATCTCAGTGTGTCTAAGGATTTTATCACTGAGTATATAATTTGATGAGTGAGCATGAAGCCATCAAGTTCTGTTAAGCACAGAGTTTTTAAAATGTCATTGTCACTTTCTCCTCGGAAGCTAATCCGACCAGCAACCTCACCTGAGGTAAGCTTTCTCCAGATCAGTGGAAGGCAAGCTGCACTGAAGCTCCCTGAACCTCACTGACATCCTCTTAATAGAAGACAAGTAGCACCAGAGAGGTAGATTTCCATCTCATGTGCAGGATGCCCTACGGGGCTGGCCATAAACCACTGCACACGTGTGTCCTAAGGAAGCAGACAAAGAATACTGGGAAATTGCAGAGATTAATTCAGATCTAGATTTCAAAGTTATGGTACTAATAACAAAGTCCTAAATCTTTCATATATATATATATATTCACAAATGCCTGTTTTAAATTGTGTTCGAAAGGAACACAACCAAGGTGATACAGTACTTTTTTTACATTTTTCGGTTTACTTATTTATCACTGTCTTTCCTCTCTTAGATTCAGTCAAGTAAGTCACAGAGTGAGTTTCTTTGCCTTAACTGAACCATGTGATGGGGCACAAAGCATTCTTACATTTTCTTTCCAAAAATCTAAAATCACACAGCTCATAAGAGAAAGTATCTGGGAGAGGGGGAGAAAGAGAGAGAGAGATGAAGAAAAAGCTCTAGGGAAAGACAAGAAAACACTTGAGTTACCTAAAAGAGACAGTCAAAGACTAGAAGATTAAAAACAAACTGTGGGCCCTAGGGAATGGGAGCCCATGCCTTGCAGTTGGATGGATTCAGGGGATGGAAAGAAGGCACCTCTTGCCCCTACCAAGGATGTGGTTGCCCTGAGCAACATGGGAAAATCCCAAGGAGCTGATGACCCGGAAGCGATCGCAAAAGCTGGAGCAGAGTGATCTTTAGCAGTGACAGGAATGGGAGCCAATAACTGATGAATAGGCATTGCTGACATGTGACATTACAGAAGATTCTAGAAATGTTCCCTAATTCCAATCCTATGGGATGAAAGGGTGAGAGAAGGATCCCTAAAATGAGTGATGCTGAATCACAGTCCAGGGGAATGGACTATGGAAATAAAGTTGAACTAAAGTTTAACATTGAAATAAAGTAGTTTTATAGTCAGTAATTAAATCTGTTACACCCAGCACATCACGGTTGGGGAACCAAGTCTGGTTAACTGTTGCAGGAATGTGGTGTTGGGTACTAGAACATTTCTTGACTCTACCTACCACCCTTCTTACAGATATATACACACAAAAACACATCTACACTCCTACTTATGTATCCTTTGGAATCAAAGGCAAACTTGTCCTTTCTTTAGTTTAATGGCCACTTTGGGGACAATGCATGAGAATAAAGACACAGCAAAGGGGGAAAATAAATCAAACATCTATGTCTTATAAATCACAGCTGTATAAAGGCCACCCACCACCTTCCCCAATTCTTTAGGGTCCATCAGCATCTTTTCTCTACGTTAGATTAATTTCCTTTGATACGTTCCTGTGCACACACTGCACCTAGATCTTCAGAAGCCTGAAGTCTCTCAGCAGGACAAGGTCAGGGCCAGCTTTGGTTCTTTGTGGCTGCCTGTGTCTTGCTGAAGTGATTTCAGCCAGCTATACAAGGGATTCCCACACTGGCTATTTCTTCCCCAGAGTCAATCTAGTATGACAAAAACTTCTAAGTGACTTGTCCTTTGGCTTAATTTGTATCATGTATAATGCAGACATCAGCCACTGAGTGCATTTTCAGGATTGAGTGTTTTGTGTCCATTGGTTAATGTATTTGTTTCCATGGCTACTCTAAGAAATGATTACAAATTAGGGAGCTTACAACACAGTTTTTCTCTCACACTCACAAAGGCCAGAAGTCTGTAACTAAGATACATCCAGGACCAGGACTCCAAAGACTGTTAAAGTCTTCTCCTCTGTGCCTCTCTCCAGTCTCTGGTGTTGACTTCTCATGATATTCCCTGGCTTCTGGGCACGCTAGCGCCATTGCTGTTTTCATTGTCACTTAGCCTTTTCCTCTGTTCTACTTTGTGCATCTTTGTAAATGCATTTACTCTTGTAATCCCAGCTCTGCAGGAGGTTAAGGCAGGAGGATCCCAATTTCAACTCCAGTTTGGGCAGCATAGGAATTTAGTGAGAGTATGTCTCAGAGTATAAAAAAAAAATAAAATAAAGTAGATTAGGTCCTGTAGCTCAGTGCAAAGGCCTTGAGTTCAGTCCTAGTTGCTAATACACAAATACACACGCACACACACACACACACACACCTTACAATTTATCATACTGAGGGTCAGCAAAAATACCAGGATGATTTCATCTCCCAAATTCTTAATTTAACTAAGTCTTCAAAGACTCCTTTTAAAATAAGGTGATAATATCTGCAGACACCCAGGTTTTGACACGTGTATCTTGCTTTGAAGTAGGGTCCCTTCCAGTGATCATAGCCAGCATTGACACTATTTGCTACAGAAAAGTATTGTTAATCAGTGTCACCTCATACCCTGGCAGTAGAATAGAACTGTGGGGTGGTTTATATGAAAGCTAAACCTCTAGTTGTCCCTTTCTTGCAATGCCTCCCCTAATTTGTTCTCACCAAGCAGAAATAGTTATTTTAAATCAATAGTTACCAACTTGAAAGATAAAAAATAATTGTATTTGAAAAATAAGTTATTGTTTATAAGTCATGCATATAATTTTAGTCTATGAAATCATAAATTATCATTCATGTACACAAAGAGAAAAAAATCTAATAAACCATAATTGCACTTACTAGACATCATTAGTGTTAAACTTTCAGAAATAGCCTTTCATATTTTATTCATTTGGAAGTGTCACAAAAATAGGTTCAAAAATAATAAATTATTCATTTCTCTAAATGTTTGTGTATTCTTCATCTTTCATTCACATGACAAAATACCAGAGAAAGTCAAGCTAGGAGGATAAGTTTATGTTAATTCCTCGTTTCAGAAGCTGTAGTCTATGGTCACCTGAGTCTTTTGCTTTATGGACTGAAATGAAGTAAAAACATCATGGAAGAACATGACAGAGGAAAATCTCTCATTTCTGGTAGCTGAGAAGAGAAAGACAACACCAGAGGATCTGGAGACAGGTACACCAGATGGCTGGTCTCCAAGGACTGCCTCCATGACCTACTCCCATCCAGTGGGTCTCACACCCTCAGTTTCCATCACCTCCGAATAACGCCTTTTCATCAAGAATCCATCAATGGATTAGTTCACTGATGAGGTAGGAGTCCTCATATCCAATTGTTTTCCCTAATTTTCCACCTCTGAACACTATTGCATTGGGAACCAAGGCTTCAATACATGGGCTCTGGGGGACGGGTAAGATTCACACCATAATGATCAAAACAGTCTACCATAACATAAATTATAGCTCACAAATGTATTCATTTCTTTACTCCCAGGCATTAAATTTACTATTTGAAACCATGCTTTATAAAGTAGTCCAATGTTGTGCCATTAGAATGCATCTCTCTGAGACACTGTTGGATCGTGGTTGTATGCATCTTGATCTTCATTTGACTTTACCAATTTGATCTTCACTAAGGTTGTGCACATTGATATTTCCGTGAGTATGATGGAAAACCCAATTATTTCTTCTCCTATTTGTAATACTATCTCTGCCACATACCAAACTAATACATGTGATGCACTGTCAATATGCAGTGATAGAGTGGTACCATGTTCTCTGTTCTAGTCCACTAATTGAATGGACCCATGTTAGTTGTTCAGCACTTGAGAAGACCAGAAACTTGAGGCAGAATTATTGGTGCAGGTGAAAGGATCTATCTGGAAAATCTGCAAACCTAAGATGTTGGCCATTGCCAAATACCATCTTGGTGCGAGATTGTAGAGGCAATGCTTGCACAGAGAGTTGTCGAATGCTTGCACAGAGAGTTGTCGCAGGCACCAAGGTAGCTCCAAATTTAGGGGTAATTACAAATTTCGGGTAGTTTCTTTTTCATTTTTCTTTCTTTTCACTTTTTTTTTCTTGGTCCTGGTGATTGAACTCAAGGCTTTTACATTAAGTTTTATCTCAAAGTTTCATTTTGAGACAAGATCTTACTAAGTTACCCAGGTTGGCCTCAACCTTATGATCCTCCTCTTCAGTCTCTTGAGAACCTGAAATTGCAGACAGCAGCACTGTCTCTGTCTTGGCGTGGTCTGTTTTCCTGACTCATAGGCTGTGTTTATCTGTAGGTCACAGAAGTTTGCAGGTTCTGTAAATCTAAAGAAAAGTTACTGTGAAAAGTTACCATCTTATGACTCCTGTCTTCTTAGTTCTTTTGCCCAGGAATAAGTATTTGTGCAGTTAATTATACAAAAGTCATCTTTCCCCCAATGAGAGAGGAAAGATAGTGAAAGGCTACTTTTTCTGAGAAGACAGAGGGTGGTGACATTCATTGGAGAGCAGTTTTTAACCTGAATGGTGACCTCACTCAGAGGTGTCAGCAGCAACAAAATTAATCAGGGACTAATAATGTACTACACAGACATATGTGCAGCTTCCAAAATTAGTGATTTTTTAAAAAGTCAACTAAGACAAGTGAAGCTACAGGGTTTATTTAGGTTTATTCCTTGAGTAAGCTCTGACCTGCGATAATACTCCAGTCACCTGATGAAGAGTCTTAATGTTAGTTTATAAGCATTCCTGTACATTTTTCTACAAAATCTTCAAAATGTCCCCATCATTTTGGGAATTTTATTCTTCTCTTTACATTTTACAATGAGATTATGAAATGTTATAAAATTGCTGGTATACAGATTGCAATTATATTAAGTTGTGAAGAATCACCACCCAAGCTTACCCTTCCTAACCATAAGCATAATGTATTCATCTAGTTAAGTGGTCTATTTATGTTCGATAACATGACATAATCTTTGTCATAAGTATTTCTTCTGTTGGCTCTTCATCTTGACATTTATGTCTTTCAGTGTTACCACAAATTTCACCTTTTAAGCAGTTTTATTTTCTAGTAGTTGCTCATATAAAATTTACATTACTAACTTATGAGGTAACCATGTGTGTGTGTGTGTGTGTGTTGGTGGTGGTGGTGGTAGATATGGAACCCAGGATCTTTGTACATACAAGGCAAACTAGCAAGAGGAAAAATCCTTATCGCTGACATATATCATCAACTCTACCAGTGAGCTATATAACACTGTTGAATTTCATATTGCCTCTTGAATTGTCCAGGTTGGTTATCTGTAATTTTTCTTTCCCTGAATTTACTTTAGTGACAGGAACACCCATATAGTACATAATAAATTCAATAAGAACAGATATCTTTGTTTATTCATAACCTAAACTGGACATTTCTAAAATTTAATCATTTGTGATGCTAATCACACTTTTGTTAAGAGTGATTGACTCATTAATTTCTATTTTTATACACTCCTTACCCAACTTTCATAAAAAATTATACCAGTTGCATCAAATAGCCTAAATGGTACTTTTATTCTAAATAATTTGTATAAGATATCCATGGGCTAATGGAACTTACCACTGAAATATTTTTATAGGGAGATCATTCACAATTGGTTTAGTTGCTTCCAAAATGTGTATTTGGGTTTTCTCTTTTTTGACTTATTTCCCCCAAATATTTTGTATTTTCCACTTTTTATTCTGTGGTTTGCTATTGCTAGTACTATTTTGTGCTTTTCATTATAACAGATTTCTTCCATGACAAATCTATTCCAATGTTACTCTTAGGAATGGTGAAAAGCAAGGTTTGGTAAATTACTCAAGTAAAACTAGTGTGTTACAGAACTAAAATGCAAAGGAATGTTTATGTGAGGTCACAGCTTTTTACTCAACAGATCATTTAAGGAAGTATGTCTGCAATTACATATGCTAATTTTAAATGACATTTTTGTTTGTCATACTGTTGAAAACATGGTATATTTTTTACTTTTTGTCATTTCATAGGCAAAGCATATGATATGGTTTGTTTCTTGATGTCCCCACCCCAAAACCTCATGCAGTCTTGGAAGCAGGCATCTAGAGTTTGTGACTGGTTTGCTGTCTAGTGCTGAGATTAGGGGTGTGAGTGCTACACTCACCTTGGTGTGCATAGCCTGCAAAGGATCTCAGGGAGAGAAAAAATATCTTTCTCTCTCTCTCTCTCCTCCCTGTTTTTGTCTTCTTACTTTTGTTGTCTTCTGCAGCCATCAACTGTTGCCCCCTGCCATGTGCTACTCTGCATTAGAACCAGCCTAGTAAGTTCTGAAACCTCCATAAACTATCAGCTAAATAAACTCTTCCCTCTTGAATTTTGGGCATTGGGTATTTTGTCTCAGTAATGAAAGAAAAGTAACCAAGACAGCATATCATCATAGTTTTAATGTCTTTAATTTTCTTGGCAGTAATTTTGACCATTCTGTCATATATTTTCTTCAATCAATGGAGTTCTTTCTTTAATGTTTTAAGTATACCCTTTTCTCACTTTTAATATTTGCTTTTTAATGTAATTTTGATAGTGTTAATCCTTTGTTGTTCATAAGGATTGTAAAGAATTTGTAGATAATTGTTTACATTTTAACTTTGCTTTTGTAAGTGCTTTCTTTTTCAAACTAGTTCTTATTAAGTTTTGCCCACCTAAATCTATAAATACATTTTGTGTTGTTGATTATGGCTTTGTTGAATGCCAGACAATTGCCTCTCTACCACAACAATGTTATTTCATTCCTTTTAAATTTAATTTTAAATATTTTATTTTTAATGGCTTTATTGAAGTATAAATCACACAGCATAAAATTCACCCACTCAAATTATATACTTCATATATTCTGAGTTGTGCTTCCACCATCGCAAACAATTCTATAAAAATTTTATTATTTTTTCAAACAGAAATCATATACCCCTTCAATATTACCTCCCATGTCTACACAGCAAATTCTTCAAACTTACTCTACTCTTTGTCTTTATAAACATACCTATTCTGAATATTTCATATAAATGAAATCATGCAATAATGGTCTTTTGGGACTGACTTTTTTCACTTAGGGTAATGTTTTTGAGTGTCATCCATTTTTTTAGCATTTACATATAACTTATTCCTTTCACAGTTGAATAGTATCTATAAGTTATCACAAAACCATATTACCTTTTGTGTATACATTTATCAATAGATGGATATTTAGATTATTTTCACATTTTTCCCATTCTGAAAAATGCCTCTATAAACATTCAGAAGCAAGTTTTTTGTAGATATGCACTCATTTTTGCGTAAGTCTATACTTTGGTGTGGATTCCTTATTGAAATTGTAACTTTATATTTAACTTTTTGAGAAACTATGAGAGTGCTTTCTAATGAAAGTACATCAGTGAATGTGAATGAATATACATGTAATTTATTTTGTGAACATTCTGTATTATAAAATAAGGACCTTAATATTTTCAAATCAAATGATTTGTGAAAAATCTCAAAAACAATATCATGTTGATTCTTGATTTTACTATTTATTTAAGATTTCTGAGAATAATATAACAAAAGTCTGAAGATGCTGGAATAGATGTACAAAGTTCTCTGGGTGCTCCCTTCTGTCTGTCACTTCCTTTTATAATGATTTTCTGTTTTACTTATTGGAGTTTCATAAAGTATTCTTCTATTTTTTTGGAAGACATTTTTCTCATGATTCATTTTTTCAAAAATTTTTTTCAATAAAGGTAAATTTAAAATTATTTATTTTCTCTGAAATTTGATATTTTTATTAAGATCATGGCACTTTAAGTAATTTTGATGAAATGTATGGTGTTAGCTATTTCAAGTAGGGAAATTACTATGAATTTATTGAAAGCATTTCTTCATCAAAATTTTACTATTCCCAAGCAAGCTTCACATTGGTAGAGGTGGTACACTCCCATAATTCCAGCTACTTAAGAGCAGAGAAAGGAATATTTCAAAGTTCTAAGTCAACCTGTGCATCTAAGTAATGATCTGTGTCAAAATATAAAAATGTTTTCTAAATGGTTAGGAATGTAACTTGGCAGTAGTGTCCCCTTCATTCAATCCTCAGTAATGAAACTATTTCAAGTTCCATAAATTTTTTATAGTTATTCCTTATCGTGCTTTTCACATACATATATTATTATTATTCTTGAAGTTACCTAATAATGACAAAATATTTCCCCTAATTTTAATGGGAATGCATACAAGGTTTAAAAATATCTGCTATTTTGATGGTAGTTTAAGATTTTTTTTATTGTATCAAAAAGAATTATTCAAGCATCAGCTTGAATTTTTTTTATAAAGAATGGATGTTGGGACATTGAGAACATGCTTTCTCCTTTCACCTATCATGAAATAAATTATTTGAATGGCTTTCTTGATATTGAAACATCCTTCAATTCAACTCAATCTTATTAATATTTAATTTAGAACATTTGAAGATGTATTTGTGGTAAGCTAGAAAGATAAGCAATGTTATTTTTTAGCTTCACATTTATGCTAATACAACAAAATGAATTTGAAGGTATTTTTTCCATTTTCTCACACAAATATTCAGATAAAAACAAGAATTCTTTGCTCCTTGAATATCTGTTTGGAATTTACCTAATAAGCAATCTGGGATCAGTGTCTTGTTCTTTGAGCATAATTAAATATTATCTGGGCAGGCTTATAAATTTTTCCTGCAATAAATTTTGGTATTTTTTTTCCATAATACTTAGCCATCTGGGGGAAATGTGCAAGGGATTTTATATTCATCTCCCCAATCTCCTCCAAAGCTATAATTGAATTCCTTTTCTAACTCCTAAGATTATGCATTATAGCTTTTATTCAAGATTATATGTGGCAAAAGTAAGTCTGTAGTCTAAAGTCATCTCTGGAATGTACCAATTATAGCATTTTAAACTTTCTCTTTTTTCTAACTTTTGCTATATTTCATGGAGTCCTATCTTTCTTTAATTTCTATTTTCAAAAGTTTGCAAACCTCATTTCATTACAGTGCTGCTTTCAGTGTTTGCTGAAACAGAACGTAATAATCTATAACTTTCATTGCTCACTGTGTACTATAAGCCATAAGATTCTTGATACATATTAACATGCTTCCTCTTTGTGGTCATTGTTAGATAAAAACTGGTAATTTTTTTTCCATTTTTACATGGGAAAACTGCAGCTCACAAAGCTTAATATGCCCACAGTAGCATAGATAGCAAATAGTGTAATAGTTTTCCTAATTATCTGACATAGTCCATCATTCTAACTGGTTGATAACTATTGTTATGACTTGGATTTTTAAATGTGTATCCCTTTTCTCTCGTGTCTTCAGCCCTGGAGTCTTTGGAGGAGACTGGACTATGTGGGCGCAGTACTCACTCATCAGTGGGTTTGTCCTTCGGTGGGGGTGTTGTTCAATGTGCTGTAAGGAGGCGGGGCATGGTTGGAGGGTGACCTGGAAGGGTGTGTCATGCTTTTTGTCCCTTCCATTGCTCTCTACTTCCTAGTCACCATGAATTGAGCAACTTTCCTCTACCAGGCCCTTCCCTAGTGATGTTTCTACCTTGGAGCTGGTTGACCATGGCCAGAAACTTCTGAGACCATGGGCCAAAATAAACCTTTTCTCTCAGAGAGAGCGTATTCCAAGTATTTTTTTCCAACAACAAAAGTTTGACTTAACACAGTTATTAATTCAAGCATATCCAAGTATCTACAATTATTATTTCTTCTTTCTCACTCAAGTTAGAATTTTTGCAGCAGAAAAATACATTGTTTCCATTGAGTTTTAATGCATCTCTGTCCATTTACTTGATTACTTGACTCATGAACACAGCAAAAGCCATGTTGACATTTCATCTTACAAGTGAAGAATGCCCAAAAAGGAAAATCCTAGTCTCCATGTGGTATCTCGAGAAATGAAGAAGGCTTTATGGAAGTTCTTAAGCACTGTTAGAGCTTGCAGCCTGTGATTAACCTCAAAGGTAAAAAGAGGTCACAAAATGCCAAGGGTTCATGGATTATTGGGCTAAATATGATACAAAGTACAGCTCACACTGTACTCTGTATATTCATGTATATTATATTCATATTGTTTCATGGATTACAGATATAGGTTGCCTTACTATGAAAACTAATCATTTATCTGCAGTAATATTTCTCTACTGCTGTAAGTAGGGATTTAATAGAGCTAATGGTTTGGATTTAAACTAATGAAGCATATGTGATGTGAGTAGGATTTTTTACACTCAGTTCTTAAAATATTTGTCAATATTTGCTTGAGAATTTTGCCCACACTAGACTTGGTGCTAGTGGTATTGCCTACATATTGAACAGATTGATAGTATGTAAAGTGGGGAAGGGGAGTTATTTGGGTTATTTAGCAAATAAATAGCAATCAAGTCTGCTAACAGTTTTAGAGGTGACTTAAATTTTGCTTTTCATCTGGAACATATTGAATGGAGGCAACATAGTGTTTTATGTATATGCAATGCTATTTTTCAGTATGTATGAAGATTTATTAACAGGAGGAAGCATTAGGGATTTTAATTAACAGGATGCCTTTCCAATGGTGGAATGGTATCTTGAAGAATACTTTGTAGATGGAAATGTTTGTAATCCTAGATGAACCACCATGGTGTAATTAGAAAGACATTATGTAAAGAATTGAGGAATTCTCACAAGCCCGAACTCTTACCCTTAATTCCAGGAAAGCACATATTTTTGTCTGTTTTCAATTCCAGCCTTATTCTTGTAAGTCAATGGCTAGAACTATAAACTAGAGATGAGAAAATTTAGGCTGCCAATATCATTTCAAATAAGGAAACCAAACTTCACAGAAAAAGGTGATTCACCCAAAGTCACACTGCAAACCTGTGGTAGCCTCAGAACTGAAACCTAGGCTTTCTTGCTACCATTACATTACTCTGCAGTATCTATCATGCATGTTAGTTTTCAGCTTGTGCAATCTGTACGGTTACGAACAGTTATGTCTCTACTGACTGTTTTCATGTTATACCTACCACTAATCATTTGGTATATCACAAAGACAATACCATATTTTTAATGTGTTAATGAGAACTGAACTCAGTTCACTTTGAAATTAAAAATGAATCCAATCAACAATTAACAGGGTACTTCTTTTCAGAAACCTGCACAATATTCTTTCAAGTGCTGCATATGCATCCCAAAACTCAAAATAAAAATGATCCGTCAAGGTTTTCAGCCCTTGCAAAGCAACTGCAGATCTGCTCTCCATAAGATCACAGATCTTAGTCTAAATGATCACATCTTTCCAGACATCCAGCTACCAAACACATCGGAGTTAGTTTTTGGCATCTACAAATTTCAGCTACTTCGCATGTGTTTTTCTGTGTGATCCTAACATCCCTGTAATTGTTCTAATGTTTTCCTGTCATGAGAATGCCCAGCAAGACTGGTGATCTGTGGATAGCAGGTAATCACATAGGCTCAGCCATCACTCTAGTTGTGCCAGGGAAAAAATGAGTTGGGGAGCAAGTGAGGGTGGATGGTGTGGCAAGAATAGCTCCACTTCACTCCTACCCGTGAATTAAGCGGTTGGATTTAATCAGTGACTTTCAAATGTTTGAATAAGCTGAAATAAGTGAATGGAAATGATTCTTATGAGGTAGAAATGGGAATGGATGTGCTAAGCCCTGTCCAGCTGGTCACCTGTACTTTTTCAACATGAAGTCACCCTTGGGATTCCACACATTGGAAATCCGTGACTGTAGACTTTCTGAGGCCCATTCTGTCCCTAATGATCGATTATTCCCATCACAGATCACTGCTCATCACATGTGCAGTGCCTTAGGAAAGGACAGCACAAGTGTTCTCGAGATGCAGTCCAGTCTGTTGGGTTTAGCTCTAAGTTGCGACATTGCAAAATGGAAATTGGAAGTTAGTTTTGGCCCTTAGGCCCTCAACCCTGAAGGTGGCTCCTCTCCTTGCATTGTGCCCTGTTGATTCACCTCCCCCCTTTCTCTATACTCTGAAAAATGTGCTCCACTTAGCACCGAAAATAAATTTCCTCTAACCTTTATCTTAGCTCTTCTCTTAATTTATACTTCAGATAGAATAGATTAGCTAATACTTCTGCCCTCCTTAAGTGGTTTAAAGAGGTGAATTTACATACTTGCTAGCTGAACAAAAAATAATGCCTTGCTTTGATAACTTCCTATGCTGTAATTCCTCCTCTCCAGTAATATTTATCCAGGACTTCTGAAGTAGGTGAAATCACTAGAAGTTCTAATGAAAGGAGAAGGTCCCCCAAACCTCCCAGTGATCTGCTGCTTATTGTGGAAAACAACTCATGACCAATAATGCTCAAGACTCTAGGTGCTATTAATTATTATTTCACTCTTCAGATCTTGGGAATCAGAGTAAATTCAGTTAATCTCAATACTTTTACCATTGCTTGACAAATGAGATAATGAGATAATGAGTATTTTTTATTATACAAATATACATTGTTTTCTATTTATATCAAATAAAGTGAGCATCATTCCAGCACAAATATTGTCAGACTAAATAGAAGAGGAGCAATAACATCATTCATTCCAATACTAAGAACACTTGTGTACCAAACCATCCATCCATAGGTCAGAAGATGAGCTCTTGTGCAAATGCATCATAAGAAATCTTTGAGAGTTTATGGAGAGGGGAACACAGGAATGCAAATCCTTTCTGCATTTTCACTCCTTTGGATTCCTCTAGAAAACCCAGGAACAGTGGGTGACACTTTGCACTCTGCGTCTCTCTGTCTCCCTGCCCATTGCATGTTGGCCTGCTCTCAAATGACCTTCAGAGTCCCCTGAGGTCACCAGTGGTCTCCAGAATGGGAATTACCAACAACTTGGATGGCAGCCTCCAGCGAGGCATCACATTTCAGGAATGCTGACAAGGCTGTCCCATCATGTCCCACTTTCACCATAGACACATTAACCCATTGTAGCAGGTGCCAGTGCTGGGTTCTCTTCTTTCTTGGATGACATCGACACCACTAGAGAAAATAGTCATGAAGCCTGGGCATGCAGTCTCCTTAGTCCAAACAAAGCATGTCCGGTGTGAACAGAAATGACCTCCTGAAAGTGAAGATTTGGCAAGGGATAATGGAACTAGTGGTTAATTTCTAATTTACTGTGTACAGAATAGGCACCAAAAACTGGGAAGAGATGGGGGAGAGAGACAGAGAAGCCACAGGATTTTGAGAAGATGCTTGGGATGAGCTTAGGTTTGTGAGTGGGGTGTTGAGAAAATGAGGCTGGTTAGTATAGGGATTTGTGGGTAAATAGGGAGCCAAAGTATGTGTGTATGTGTGTGTGTTTGTGTTTCACAGGGATGATAATCAAATGACTTCATCTCTCAGTGCACAAGGAGGAACAACCTGAAATAAACTCATGGCAGAGAACAGAAGGGAAGCCCATTGGTCCAACAAAAGATCAAGGATCTAAACAAAGCAGACAGAGAAGGACAGGAAGGAGGACAAGATTCTGCAGAAAACTTACAGGGTTGTGTGGCTCACATTGCTTTAGCCATTCCAGTGATGGTAATCAGGTCCAAAAATGCATGGTGACCCAAAGGGTGACCCAGAGCTTTTAGGGGTATGAGGGACAAAGAAGTCCAAAGAAGGACACTTCCTCTGCCCTGGTTAGCAGGAGTAGGGCTGAGGAAAAAGAAGAGACAGGTGAGCAAAGACCAAGAAATTGGACAGGTGCTAAGGGGTTGGAAGGTGCTGAGTGAAATTGTAGGGGAGAGTGGAAGAGAGCAGCTTGGCTCTTTAAGACTGAGCCACAGTTTGCCTGCTGGTTTTCTCAAAAAGGCAAGAATGTCATCATGACCCCAGAACTGATAGGACCCGGATCTAGATGTTTCCTGTGTTGACTCCTATGGCAAATTTTGTCTCCATGGAAAAGGAGTTTTGGAAGATGTTATTCAAATGCTTTTAAATATATCTGTTGAAAAAGGAGTTCTTGTCAGAATGGAATTCTGTATTTTATATAAAATAATTAGAAAGAATCACCTGTTTTACCGATAGTGGAAAAGAAATTTGTTAAATCACTGACAATTTGACTTTTGAGTTAATGTTCCCTACTCCCGTTAACCCTGAAATTATTTTAAAAAGGTGTGTTCCATTAGGTTTTAAGGGTAGATTACTTCAGGACATGTTTTGAATTGAGTTTCAAGGAATTATTCATATTTTCCAATTTGGCCCTAGGAAGAAAGAAATTTAAAATTTTTAGTTTAGAAAAAAAATGTGTTTCCATCCCTGGCTACATAACTTGAAAGGGACAAATTAATTTCATCTCCAAAATATAAAACAAGCAATTACTTGTGTAAGGTTATGCCTGTGTTCATCGTTATTGGGATAGGAAAGTAAATCTGAAGATTTTTAGTATAATTTCAAGCAGTATTTATTTTGTGAAACGCTTGAAGAATGAAATCAGTGCTGGGATATGGCAGGAAGCAATCTTTGAATTCCTGGATGTATTTGTGCAATATTTAAAAATATTTTAATTGGTTGCCATATTTAAAGCCAGGAGATTTTATATGAAAATGTAGACTTCTATCTTCAATAAAATGACGCAAGTCAATATTAGTAAAATAACAATTCTGAGTCAAGAACAGGCTACTTTTGCATTTTGTATGTTCTTACCATAACTGCCCCTAAGGATCAGGCTGGAATATTTTTCCTTCATCTGTGAGATTCTGGAACACAGTAGTCAGCGCATCAAGGGTGAATTATGTAATGAGATCTATTCTTTAAGTGCTCAGATGCTTCCTGGAGAAGACCATTCTTAGCCAACAGTCACTAATAAACAGAGGAAAAGCTAAACTGAGATGTGTGCTACATCTTTTTACTGAGTCAAAATGGATAGCAGATTATATTTGCCCTTTCTTTTCACATGGAAAAATCTATTGTTTACAGCAAAAGCTGTGCATTTGAGTGAATAGACACCTCCACCTTTAGCTAAAAATAACCTTTAGGAGAAAGACCTAATAGGGACTCTAATGTCTGCCTTCCTGATTCTTGAATGCTACAAACCACATGCCCTTAGGTATTCAAGTGGGATTATCATGAGTATCTTTCGCAAAAGACCATCTTCTGACTTCATATATCTGCCTGATGAATGTTTGAGATTCAAAGGTAAAATTTCCTTGAAAAACATCACCTGAAACCAGAGATACTGGAACACTGTGTGCACAACTGTGAATGTATCAGTTCCCTGCTGGTTACACTGACACTGTTAAGACAACCGTAGGGAAAGAGCTCAACTCAAGCATAGCTACATTATTCCAGCTCTGAGCTTAGTGGTGGGATGGGACAGTTGTAAGATTAACTTGTCCTGTGATCATCAAAAAAAAAAAAAAATGGCTTAATGGAAACCTCAAGAGGTGATTTTAAAATGTTGCTTTTGATGATTAAAAAATATATGAAGGCAATTTTCTTCTGCCTTAGAAGAAAAATAGCCAACATGACCCTTATAATACAGTTACATTTTTTCTAATAAGGGCAACAATTTTTTAAGGAAAACGGTGGCCACTGTTCTTAATGAAATTAAAGGGATAAGTTAATGTTATACATTTAAGGTGCCTCTTTGGTCAGAAAGAGGAAATTGTAAATATGTATTTACACAAAGCCATAGGGTAGTGTTGTTGAATAACAAAGTAATTGTAGCTATAAAAAGTTCTTAGATTTTTGAGTATTCAATAAGTGTATATAATGACTGCTATTGAAGTGTGTTGCACTTTGAAAATTATGTTCCTCTCCAGGGTCTTTATTTCTGAGATAATATAATTATGCCCTTCCTTGCTAGAAATAAAATATAAACTTTCAAACAAAGGATAGAATGTTCCTTTTGTAGTGCGTGCTGATAAACACATAAAGTTTCGCTAATTTTTCAAACTATATTTCTTAAACAAAACAATTTAAACAGATGTTTATTATATAAAAGTATTCGATGTACAAACTTTTCTACTTATGTATTTGAAGGCACTTATGTGATAAATACAAGTGTGCGTGCATATCTTTGTATAGATACATGTGCACATACATTTGGTCTTCTGGCAGGCTGAAGGTTTTTTAAAAAAATTTTAATAAAAAATTAATCTGATGTTCTTTAAGGGATGGCATTCTAAGCTTCAAAAGCACGTGTTTATCATGGGTTTGCACCAGCCCAGATAGTTCTGACCTAAGGTTACCATGCAGGCTCAGACTATTTGCAAAGGGGAGAAAAGGATGATAAGCGAACACTTCATTATGGAGTCTCGGTATGGGTAAGGCTCTTCAAATCCCCAAGAAGCTTTTTCAGCATATCCAGTGGCTGATGGAGGAGTTCAAACCCAGAGGGGACAGTCAATCAGAGTCCTGCTGTCACATAACAAAGAGCTAAGCCGGTGGCCTCCTGCATCATCATTTTGCTGCCGTGTTGGTTGGCCAGGGTCATTAGAAGACTCAGGATTTCACCCAAGGTGTTGCATCATCAAAGGTAAGATTTTTAGTCTTAATTGAAAGTGCTCACCTCACGTAAAAGTCTGTGCCCTTTCTATCTTGGTTGTGCACAGAAGAGAGATGGAGAGAGGATGCAGGGAGAAAGACTTTTTAAAACCATCTTCATAGAACATTAAAGAAGCTAGTATATCTAGAGCATGGAGAAAATTTTAATCTTTTGAGAGTCACAGAAATTGTAGCTCCAGAAAGAGGCAGAAAACACCAAGAATGCCAGGGACTGTATATTATCACCAATGCTTACACATAGGTAAACTGAGGACACAGATAAGTAACAAAGAGTCTTCCAGTTGGACAGCAGCTCACTATTTCACTGGCAAACATCACTTTCCGGCAGCTCTGCGTTCACCGCTGCGGCCCATGTTCATCGGGGCAGGCCAATTTTACATAAGGATTAAACTGAAAAGAGAACTAGGCCTCAGTCGGTGTTGCCTAAATGAGGGTCATTTATCATGCACATGCATTTGTCCAGCACACTCAAACTGTTTTCCATGCCCTTCAACTTTTCCTCCTCCTGAAGGCCAGCCTCCCGCCCCATTAAATGCTTAACCCTCAGATCCCCGCCTCCTCTGGATTGACAACCGAGCGAATACACGCACTGGCTCTATCCAGCCTGGCGTCTCTACCCCACCCACCCTCAAAGAGATCCACAGAGAAAACTAATTATGTTTTTCTAAGTCAGCAGAGTACTTCTATTTAGCAGAAACTGGGACCCTATGTTGACCTAACACTGAGAGTTTCAAGTAAACTGCCAGAAGCCCCATCAAATTGCTGAGAGTAATTTAGAGTATGAAATGTGTTAAATTATTCAAAGGGCTGAATAAGCATAAACAGGCAGAACAACAGGAGAGATATGCACACCCAGCGATGCTGGTCTGACACTTAATGCATCATATTAGCACTCCTGTTAGTGCCAGGTGCCCACCTTGTGGCACACAGCTCTGAGTGTATGCTAACATGCAGTAAGAGTGTATTCCTTCATCCAGATTTCTCGGACTATTCCCATTTCCAGCAATCTGCCTCAGTCTCCACAGGGGCCTCCTAATCTGTAGCAGGCTGTATTTATAACTCCCCCAAATATATCACAGAATGTTTATTGTCAGATAATTAAAGGCTTGCAAGTCTTTTTCTTTTCAAAGCCAGTATACAACTTAACACTCTCTCTAAATATCCAAAAGGACTTGATCAAAGGGATCCCAAAGATTAAAACCTTGATGTTTGAAATCTTGGTAAGGTACGCACATCAGCATCCTAAGTTTTTTATTTCCTCAATGGGAGGAATTGTCAAGCAAAACACATTCTGGAAAGGTTCCTGCAGAAAGAAATTGGACAATGCATTAAAATTATACAGAAAATTGTTTCTACTGATTCAAAATTAGATAATCTACTCACGTGTTCATTCATTTGATAAAATTTTATTTACAGTCCATTACATGCCAAGCCATGAGTTTGGGATGGGCGATGGATAGTGTAAAAATTAAACATAGTCCTTGCCATTGAAGAATGAGCTGTACTAGGAATGAGAAGCCTCTGAATATTCTCGAAGCATGGTTACAATCCCATGTAGGAGGTGTGCAGAGAGTCATAGCAGAGTTCAGAGAATTCAGCAGACAACTGCAGAGCACTGATGGCTACGCTTGACCCTTCCAACTCCTAACCTCCTTCTGTCTCAGACCTGTCCTCTCTCCTGCGATTTGCATATGGCTCCACTACTAAAGAGGACTCAGTATGTGTGAGTTCGCAGCTTCCCGTCCAGCCTGCAGCCTCTAGTCCCAGGTAGGATGGCCCCAGCCCAGTCAATGGTACCATTCCTCCCCCATCACCTCCCATTCACTTTTAGGTTAAGTCATTCATCTGCCATTACTGGAGAATCTATTCATACTCCACTGACCTCAAGACTGGTAGAGAACCCTTAGGAGGCCCTTTTTCCCAGCAGGCACTAGGCATGACACCCACAATGTGCTCCCCCGTAAGACCATCGCAGGAGTTTTCACCATGCCATAATCCTGATGTTTCCAAACTATCATCAAAGAGGATAGTGATCAGTAATATCATGCTTCCAATACCTGTTTGGTCCAGTGATTGTCAGAACATTAATTCTCCATGATCCATCAACTTCGTCTCCTTTGTTCAGATCTTTTCCAAAGTCCTCCTCTGGTCCCCTACAGTATTTCTCTCTGAGAAACACCTTGCCTTATTATCTCCCTAAACTATTCATTCAAATCATTCAAATTCTGGATCTGACTTCTCCGCAATTCTGGACCCTCGCTGACATTGTCGCGGTACTCTACCCCAAATCCCAGCCTGCAACATCCTTCTCCCAAGTGTCTGCAATCTGACTTCACTATGTCAAGTTATCTTCGTTGCTACCATCTCCCAGCCTCCTCTTGACTCCTCTGAAGATCTCAGCTCCTCTCTCAAGTCCTCAAATTCTCCTCAGCCACCATTTCTAATGTCTTTAATGTGCACATGGCTGAGTCTTATGACACAGAGGCCTCATATACCTGAGTTTTCCTCTTATCCCCAGTTAGTCATCCAGCCTTGCACCTTACCATGTTGTGAAAAGAAATAACTCCACCTTAAAGCTGTTTATACATACAGCTTTCTAAACACGTCTTGTAATCTTCCAGTTCATTTCCTCAAATACCCACATGAAATCGGTTCTTAAAACACATTCAGATGTCTAAACTATTGGTTTATCTCACTTTCTTACTGTGCATTAACACACTTACACAGATAATTTTTGCTCAGGCAACACTTGTACACAATAAGAAGCACTCACTTTAATTGTACAACTCAATAAATAACTAAAGTTCTTAAACATTCAAGTATAGGTTCTAAAGTATAGGAGTTACTAGGTCACATAGTAGGTATATGTTTAACTTTTTAAGAACCCGGAAAAATCACACTTCCACCAACAATATACAAAATACTGATTTCTTTATACTCTTCTAATGCTTGGGATGGTCATTTTTTATTTGTATTTATTAGTCACACTATTAGATTACAAAACATCCGCCTTTTCCTATGTGACTTCCTCTCCAGTGTGGCGTCATGGCTCATTTTACAATCACACTCCCTTTCAATGACCCTAAAGCCCCACATCCTTCTCTCCCTCTACTGCACTCACACAGGGAAATTTGCAATATTCAAGGATTGTACGCATTTATTTTCTTTGTGATTGTATCATAGCAGCCCAGTAACTTTGCAGGGAACTAATTGGCATGGGAAATTGTCTTCATTATACGTTAGTGGTCTCTAACCTTAAAAACCGGTGATTAATAGCAACCACAACTTCTTTCCCCACTCTGTGATCTTTTCATTTGTCACAACTGTGCCACACCTCTCCCCCTCTAACAGACCCACTGCTTTTCCACCCCATCCCAGGTAGGTTTTAATTATGATCTTGTTTCATACCTCTTTGTGTTAATGAAATTCATCACCTGATAATTTCTTGTGTCTTCACCACAACTCACTCTGTGTCTGCCTCCACCTTCCCTTTCTTCCTCCTGGGCCCAGGACTCACAGCATGGAGACTGATCACAGACATTGCTTCTACAATGAAGTTCTTTTTCTCCTCTACATTCCATCCTGAAATAGTTCCATCGGCATGCAAGCATACTAGGACATCTCTCATTCTGTTAAAATGCTCCTTGGAGAACAGCCTGCTCCTCCTGAGACAGGAGAGAAGGGCCTGATGCTCTCCATAGTGTATTTTTCACTTTTCTTTCTTGTGTACTTCAAATATTACACAGTGATCCCGGCTATGCCAAGGCATCTCATGGCCGCTCAGGGAGATAATTGCTTTGGCTCTAGCAGGCTTAACCTAAATGGCTTTCTGGAGGACTTCAATTTTTTCAGATGATTCCCTTCCAATGCACCCCTCTCCAATCATGATGTGAGGTACCCACCCCTCACCCACTGCCAATCAGAAAGTCTGACACTGGGCATGCTCACTTTTGTCACTTTACCAGTAGCCAACCACACTTGATGCCCTATTCTCCATTTCCCTGCATCATAAGTCATAGTGAAGCCTCTTCTAGATGGCGTATTTTTGCCTATTTTTCATGTCAGTCTCCAGGAGAGCAGGCTGAGCTGGTACCTTAAGAGATGGTAACACCAAAGGCTTCTGGTGCCGAAAGCTATTGGGATGGGCTGGTGCCACACAGGTGACTAGCGGCGGAGAATGACAGAGCCACACTGAAAGTTGTCAGGACACACTGTCCCAGGTGGCCAGAAGAGGCCCAGAGGCCTACCGGAAGCTGCTGGCAGGAGGGCCTGTCACAGTGAAAGAGAAGATGGCCTGTGACATTAAAAATCAGGGTCATTGATGCTAAAAATGATATAATGCCAGTTCATGAGCAAAAGACCTCAGCTGATTGGTACAACCTGAAAACAGGTGCTGGGACCTTCTTCTTTAGAAAGTCCTTGAAAAGGGCCTCTTATAAGGCTCAAGATCTAGCCCTATCTGGTTTCCATCATGCACACAATTAAGAATCCATGCCCACATTGGCACTGTCTTATTTCTTTTCTCTTTGGCATGACGAAGTTCTTGCAGTTGGCTAGAGTTTCTCCTCTCCATTTCATTTCATTTTTTAAAGCTTCAGTCCACTGATGTATTTTCCAGAGATTATTATTCTAGCAGCATGACTGAAAATTCCTAAGGCCACTTATGGACCATTTTCCATTCTCCTCCAACTGAAATTCCATGATATTTAAAATGGAAACTGCCCCATCTTCCTTGGAACCCGATTCTTTGATATCTGCTTCAGGACCGGTCTGACCTTTCTCCCACAGCCGATTCATATCTGTTGGCTCGCTTCATGGTCTTTTCCTCTGTTTAACTGCTAACTTCGGCTTCTCAGAGCTTTATCACAGAACCCTTTTATTTACTTCTTCATGTTCTGCTGTTGGCAACATTTGGTATGCATTTTCAAGGATGTAAGTATCAGAAATAGGCTGTTAATTCTAAGATACACATATCTGGTTCATCTGCTCCTGCTTTCTACATTCAGTTGCCTACTTTGTCATTTATTTGGGCGTTGCTCAGCATCCACAATACAACATGATGAAAATGTACCCCTTGCATCAGCCTCAAAGCTGCCCCTTAGCTCCCTCCAGATCTTTCCAAGTTCAGTTGTTTCCACCAGCTATTATTAAGTAAGGCAAATACCGGAGTGGCATTTCCCCAGAATGATGTGGGTATTTCTTTCTTCAAAAAAATACAAGCAAAAATATTTTATACCTTTTTTGTAAAAAAAAAAAAATATATGTTTAAGTGAAAAACATCAATACTTCATTTTCATTCTTTGTTTCTCCCAAAAGATAATAAATATCTTCCCTCTTTATCTAGATGGAAAGGGTGCTCTTTCCTTTGGACCATGATTATTAGCAGAAGTTTCTCTCTAGGATCCAGCACTTTTCAATCACTGTTTTGTGATCTGCATCTGGCATGCCAAGATGTCACTTCTTCAAGTTTTATCAGCTCTGAAATTCTTAGTCATTCACTCACTTAGGAGATGATTTCTCATGCAGTTTTGCACCTGGAAAGGCCAGCTGTGTGCTTTTTGCACCTGTGTGTTTTCTCAAGCACCTGCCAGGGCCCATGGCAAAGGAAGTTGAGTACAGCACGGAGGCTTCTAATGTCACTCTCTAAGTACGTTAACATGCGAAAAGGGGTTTTAGATCTTGAAAAATTAAAAACACAAATAATTAAGGTGAAAAAATTGTTTTGGAGAAGTTGGTTTCACAGAGGGCACATTTCAACACCAAACTCAGTCTGTTTGGAGCAGATAAACTGGTAATTTAATTATCCCCTGATTACAAATTAGGCATCTGTGACCTCTACTTTAAATAATATTTTTATGAGTTGAAGAAAATTAACTTGAAATCACGTTGAAGCTCAGAGGCTGAGGAAATCTGACTCATTATGAATAAGATAGAGTGTGAGTTTTGGTGGTTTATCACCTTACCAGGTTATAACAATTTGCTGGTTAAATGCGGTGTCAAACTTACATAGCAGCTCCTTTCAAGTCTCTTTTTTAATTTAGCAATGAAAGAAATTGGAGGTTTGATCCAATATTTCCAGATATAAAAGTGCAATGTTTTCAGAAGTCATTTGATCATTTATTATGTAGCGCATTTTTTGGATTCTCTTTGATGTCTCAGGTTGATTCTTCAAACAGAAATTCAAATTAAATTTAAATGAGACAATCTGATTTCCCAGACCTATAAGAGCCTTCACACATATGAAAGAGACAGCAGGGCAGCAGCCCAATTTTTTTAGCTGGTAGGGGGACAGGGAGAAGGCTAGAGAGGAGGGAGGGGAAGCTCCAGGGAACAAGAGAATTAACCTGAAGAGCTCAGTGTGAAGCCTCCGGGCCCATTTCATTGAAATCTATTTTCACCCAACAAAATATGATTGTTATAAATTCTCACCATTTCTAGTACCTTAGCTACCTATGATTTTTATTCTTCAAAATTAAATCAATTTTTTAATTCACTGTTTAAAAATACACACATATGCTGCTTAGATCTATGTAGAATAAAGGAAAGTATATGAGCTAGACCATACCATTTGGCTTCCTAGCTGAGTTTTCTTAAGCAATCACTGTGTAGTGGGTAAAATATGGTGGCAAACTATTTGCTACTCCTCTCAGTGAAACACTGTGAAGGTTCATTCCCAATCACTTCAGTTTGAATTGACATCAATGACTTGTGCTGGAAATCTGACCTCTGAGTTAGTTACAAAGAGCTTTGTAGTTCCTGCCTTGGTCTCTTGGAACTTTTTTTTTTTTTTTCCTGGAGAAAGGCAGTCAATAATGGAAGATGTCCAACTTCCAAAGACTGCCATGCTGTGAGGAAGCCCAAGTTAGGCCTGTAGAAAAGCACAAGAGACAGAAGCCCAGTCACACTCAGAATCTCCAGTAATGCCAGCCAAAGTGCTAAGGATGACAGCAGGTAAATTATCTTGGGCACAGAGTAGGACAGAACCAAAGAGTCCCACACATGCCAGGGATGATATTCTGGACACAAGTGCCTAGGAATGCCACCCAACCCACTCCAAGCATCTCTAAGCCACTGCAGCAAAGGTGAATGTGGTAGACAGAGGATCTGGATCCCGTTTAAACTCCTAAATCACAAATTGTGAACACAAGAAAATATTTGGTGGTTTGAGTCACTAAGATTGTGTTAGTTTTTTATGGAATGCTAAATAATCAGAACACACTTAAAATCACTAGATATCATTTCTCTTTCTTCTGAAAAGGGAAGAAAATGATGTGTACTGTTGTAGCCACCTGTAGCTGGCCACAAATTCCTTTCTTTGCATCTTCCTGAGAACACATTGCCCAGTTAAAAGACTACATTTCCAGACTCTCTTCTAGCTACAGAGACACTATGAGACTATGTTCTAGCAAAAGAGAAATAAAAGGAAGCCAGATGTGACACAGCTGTACAATAATGTCAGAGAGAATACACCCTCTGTTTTCCCATCATTCCTGCTAATGAGGATATTAATAATGTAAGATCTGGAGGTTGAGAGGAGATACGCTACACACTTTAGACAGCAAGATGGACAAATGCCTGTGAACACATCACACGTAGGGACCTTGTGAATTCTTTTTCATAATTTTTATACTTTTATCTTACTCTAGCCTCTGATACTCACTTCACTTGAGGTAAGTACATGTAGCACTTGAGGAAAGGATCAATGGTGAAATTTACAGAAGAATATTCTGCCTTATTTTCAACAAATATTGTACCCCCCTACTCTTCCCCTCCTCTTAAATATCAAAAAATGCTAATCTTTATAAAACTGTTTAATCTCCTACAACCTTATTGGAAATAAATAAATAAATAACTATAAGGCATGATGCCACCTCCAGTGGTAGAGGAGAGTGGAACCACTTCAAGTACAGAGAAGAAAATACATATTCGAATGAACTTGGCTTCAAAGCACCACTTACCAAAGAGGGGTGAAATGCACTTTTAGAAAAGGTAAAAATAACGAGAACAGGAAAATTTGAGTTAGACTGAGGTTCATGGAGCATCTATTGGTGTCTCCAGCTGAACATTCAGACAAGGAATCTCATTCTCCTACGGAAGATGAGGCAAGAATGTGGAGAATGTGAATATTACACTGCACTGTGAAATTATACACACACACACACACATTATATATATATATATATATATATATATATATATATATATAGTGATTATCACAGCCACAAAGCAAATTCACTTTTGGTTTCTGGAAAGTAAATGAGGCTAAGGCAGGTGAAGTAGTTTGGGAGAAATGACGAAGCTGACAGGTGTTGTCGCTCACCGTGTCACTCTGTCAGGCTTGCCCTGCCCCTGATGGTGCCTTCACTCCAGAGTTAGAGAGGCAGCTGAAGCAGCCAACTCCGACCAGCTCTCACTGGATCTGCAGTTGCTGAAAGGTACTTATAACCCAGAAAGCTCTGTGCATTCCTGCCATTGGCGCTTGTTTGCAGGGGATGTAGATGACATGGGCTTTCCCCGCTGGCCTTTGCTCTGTCGGTGCTCCTGTTCCGTGGGGTGGGAGGCTTGTTGAAGCCCGGCCACAGCACAGCTCGTGGATAAGGAGAAAGAAGAAGTGCGAGGAACTGTGTGTCTTTTCCAGGGGGAATTAGGCAGGAAGAAGTTTATCCCCAGGTGCTGTCACCCAGTGTTCTAAGACTTCTGAGAAGACAGGACAGCGTCTGACCTTCTTTACCTTTGATCAGTGGAGGAAACGGGGCTTATGGAGGTGTCATCCATCCCTGCTTTGGCTAAAGACTGCATTCAGCCCTGAGTTGGATGTGAACTTTGGGTAAGTAGAATAGGACAATTGACTGAGCTTTGTAAATATTTCCCAAATCCACCCTTTCTTTCGTATTCTCATTGTCACTGCCGTGGAGTAGTCTTCACTTTCTACCTGTGGAGTAGTCTTCACCTTCTAGCTGGACTCAGGTAGAGTTAGGGTGCATTTTTATCCCATCTTCAGCCATGCCCTACAACCCCTGAGCCCATCACACATCACTTCCATGGGGAGCCTTCTAAAATGCAAAGCCAACCGCTTTCTCTCCCACTTACCACCTCCCCCGGGCTCCAGCGCCACCACCACGGTTATAGTCTGCCCTTCCTTGCACCTAGTCCTTCCTGAGCCCAGTGCTCTTCCCATTACTTGGGTAGAGAACTGCTGGGCTCTCTCCCCCAGCGTGTTCTTCCAGCGGGCTCCACGGCCCTGCAGCCACTTCCTGCTCGGCTCCCAAGCCCGTCCTATAGCATTTTCCCGACTCTGCCCTGCCTTGCTGTGGATCCTTTCTCAGCGCTCCTGCTCCTTTGTGTTTCCTGAGTAGTTGTTTCAGTTGTTTCCTTGCCAGGCTTTTTGGCCTTGCCAGTCTCACTATCTGGTGCAGTGATGGGCTCTAATAGTTGCTCAGTAAATTTCTGTTAAGTAAGTGAATGTGAAAGCATTTGGACTTCTAGATAAGACAGATACATCACTTAGGGAATTCTGTGCCAGGCTTCACACTACTAGTAATCGCTCTATGTTTACTACCTAATAGTTGGGAATAAATACGCGTATCATTTGTCTAAACAACATAGCTAAATCAGGTCACTTTAATGCAATCTGTAAATGACAAATTTGCAAAATCTCTCTCTATAAAACTAATTTGAGACAACCACTAGCATAAACTTAATGACGTTTAAGAGTAAAAAGAAAGTCAAAGTGGCCTGTTTTCCCCACTGAGAAAGTTACTGAATCGCATACAATAATCTGTATTTTCTTCAAGTGATGAATTTAAGCATTTTGAAATTGCAGGAGGAAAATTGAGGGAAGCAGAACTTGAGTGAGAAAAAATAGGTAAGACAGAGTCACCACAATTATGCCAACCAAGGTAAGACTAGCCCATTACAGAAAGAATAATATTTCAATGAAACTTTGACCAGAACCGGCAACAAAATATAAATTACATGACTGGACTATAAAAAAAAGAAATAAATGTGTGTATTTTATTCACTTATAATGATTAAAATGTATGATCTCTCTCTAATATAGCCAATATGACAAAAATACCAAGCACCATTTTAAATTTTAAGAAATCATACTATATAAAATATATAACAATATGTCTTCACTTTATCTTTTTAGGTAGACAATTAGACATTCCACATGGGAACTGTAGACATCATATCAAAGTTGATGTCTGCAAACTTAATACTCTGGGCAATGTTTACATTTATAACACTTCCAGGAAAAAAATATTCATATTGAACAATAAATCACACGGTAAATGGCAGAATCTTTACTGACTTACGCTGACTGTAGATTTTAGTGTAAGTCTATCGGCCTCTTCAAAACTGAACTAAAATTTGGTTTTACTAGGAACTGTCCTTGTATGTACTGCAATCCACCTCTTCCAACGCATTTTTTTTCTCTAGCAATATCCATGGGTTGACATTATTTATCGGTAGGTGAGAAGATGGCAGCTCTGAAAGAGTCGATGTTATTTGCTAGCTGGGCCCCACTGCCATGGAAGAGTGTGTTTTCCTAGGGACAGCACCGCTGTGGACACAATGCATGCAGTTCTCATTGCCCTTGTGGGCTTACCCATCAGTGCATGGCAGTTGTGCTGAATTGCTAGTGACTCTCTTGTCTCTGCTCAGCGTCCTCAGCCCCACGTCACTATGGGCTCCTCAGGAAGGAACACCTTGCCATTGCCAGGGAGCACCATGCTGCCTCCAGAGACAGGTTACGTAGAAAGACTTGAGACCAATGTAACTGAAAACAGCGAACCGAGAGGGGCTGCGATAAGATGCCTTGTCTACTTGCAATGTCGCCTCATTAGCTGTATGTTCAATTAACACAGAGCAAATTAAAAACGAAAACGACATGTTTAGCCCAGTTCCACCTGCTCTGTCTGCCATGATTCTATAGTCATTTCAAGAATACCCCAGGCCCATGCTATCTCTTCTTGGAAGCCTTCTTGAATTCTCCAATTAATTAGCTCTTTATTATCTGCAATCCTGAAACGTTTGCCCCTGTAACTGTTTGATCTAGAGGGTCGACAGTCAAGTTGGATGGATAAGATCTCTCCAAGTACAACCTATCCAAGCCTGTCCTAGAACCCATCTGCAGTGGCTGCTGCTACTGTTAGTGTCAGGTTTCCCCATCCCAGTGTGCTAGCAGCAGGGAGAATGGGGATAGCTTTCAAGTCTTCTTGGCAATGTGGTCAGCATTATGGTCTGGATCTCACCGGTTCAGGCCTGGAAAGGGTTGCTTCCTCACTGTCACAGTGTTTCCTGCCTTGGGCCTGCCTGTCCTTTTACCTGCACTTCGCCTCACTCAAAGCTCCTGCATGACTTGGCTGCTCCAAAATTCTCCCATCCTTTGTTTAACACTCACATTCTTCCTGAAGGGACAGAGGACTAACATCCTTGCTTTCTCGGTGACCATTTCATTTTTATTACTGGCCATTTTCTCTTTCTACTACTTTTAAGATTTTTCATCTTTCAGTAGAAAATGCTTCCCAATTACTGCACTACCTTTTAGGACTTTTTTTGTGACATCAATCAACCCTTCTCTGAGAGAGACAAGTCATTGATTGACCAGGCTATGTTCATTAGACCTTTTAGCATCAAAGCAAAATATCTCTTGGTGGAACTCAAGACCTAGAAGCCTGGTGCATCTCTGATTCTCTGAGCTCTTGTCCTACTTCTCTCTCTTTCTCTCTCTTTAGGTCACTCCCTTAATTGATACACTAGATTTCTGTTTTCTTTCTTTTTTTTTTTTGGTACCAGGGATCGAACTCACAACTGTGTGCTCGCAAGGCAGGCGCTTAAGCTGCTGAGCTAAATCCCTAGCCCTACACTAGATTTCTTATTCACCTTGAACATTTCAGATGTACCCTCAACTTTAGGGATTTTCACTTGCTATTCACTTTAGGTGGAAAGTTCTTCCTCAAAGAAGAGACACTTTAGGATCTTTTCTCAATATCGTGTCTTTAACGAGACTTTTCCCAAATACCAATTTAAAATCAAGCCCAATGTGTTCAGGTTCAACTGATTCTCCTTTATTACTTTATCTGTCTCCATGAAATATATCATCCTTAACACTGAATGTAATGTTTTGTGTTTTCTTTATATTCGCTAGAAAGGAACAGATGTTTTGTCTGTCCACAGCTGTAATACTGTCTGACACGTAATAGATGATGGATAGATGGATGATTGCATAAAGGAAGGAGGGGAGGGATGAATGGTTCAATGACTGACTGGATGCGATGAAAGGATGAAGAGATAGATGAATGCATGGGTGGGCACATGTGTCTATTCTTACCATCAGTTTCCATGACCATCACAGTCCTGAACATCTGATATTTTTCCAAAACCGATTGGACACTGCCACACCCTCACATGTACATCTATCTTTAAAATCCCATTCCAACTTCAGAATTCCAGTCCTACTTTGAAATACTCACCCAGGTTCATTTCTGTGTCTACTCATCTACTTTCCTGTACACTTCCATTTCCTACATGTCCAGAGGTTCTTTAGTAGAGGACACTCTTTTAAGTAGCAAGAAGATAGCAAATGCATTTCAGTTAATCATGTTGTCCCAATTATTCCAGTGACTAAGTAAACCCTTGGTAAACACCCATGAGAGTGCGATCCTCCTAAAATTAGTGTTCACATACCTCGGGCAGTGGTCAGAGTAGGGATAGGGAGGTGCAATTTAAGAAACTGAAAATAAAACCATCTTCCAAGGGTTAAACTAATTAAATCAACACGAGATAGGAGGTGACAGAAATTAGTCTGAGGCTCAGGGGAAAGTCACTTCACCACAGCCTGGTTAGTTATATTAACACATCTGAGAGGAAGAATGTGTCAGCCGAGGGGGAAACCTCCTGGAGAATGGGCCGAGGGTGAAAAGTGTGCGTGCTTCTCCACCACTGTCCAGCTGCAGTTGTGCTAAGGGTGCTTAATGCTTGACTCACCTCTGCAATGACACCTGCATTGGGTGACAGCAGTAGCTCAGCCTGAGTGAGCCAAACCCCAGAGAGAGAAGGTGAAAGCCCAGATTACTAGATTCCGTCCAGAAATTCTGAGATTCCAGGACTGGGTGGGCCCAAGAAAGCCTCTATCTAATCAACCACCTGGGAATGCTGAACCTGCCAACCTAGTGATCTAGAGATGACACTCCCAGAGCCAGTGATTCAGCAGGAAAACACAATAATACTTTGAGGAAAACCTAGGAAACAGCCCCATTTCATTTGGCTTCCAGGAACTTTCAGGAAAACATCCTTTCCAAGCAGAAAGACATTATATGAAAATCGACATAGATAAGCATAAACATAGTTACAAGTTCTATAAAATGTGATGTATTTACAGTCTTGGAACTTTAATTTCTACCTCTATAAAGTTAATTATTTTACCTCAGAACTGAATCTACCACTGTAATTTCTGCCACCTATTAAATAGTAAAATCTAGATATTGGCATATTATTTATAAATTTTTCCAGTATAAAGGGTAGAAGGAGTAATTCAAAATTTATGTCAGTCATGCTTTTACAACACTGAACTCATTCTAATACATTATTATCATTTACTGTTTATTTTGTAATTTTTTTTACTATTAATGAAAGGGCTATTAATAATGCCACCTGATATCCGTATTTCAGGCACTGTTCAAACATGTTTGCTTATATTAACTTAGCCCGCTCCACAGGTTCATATACGAGTCTCAGATGAGGAAACGTGGTCTGTGAAAGTTTAGTCGACAGAGCTTCTAAGTGACAGAAAACCAACAGCCTGGCTATTCCTCTCACACCCTTAATCACCAACATTTTATGATTATGTGACAATTCAGTAAATTCTTGTAAGTGTGCACAAGCTTCAGTGATCCAATAGGTTTTAAACAGAACAAGAAAATATGCACTTGTAGAGATCATTTTACAAATTTTAGAAGTCCTCTTGTTCATATAAACATCATCTGTTAAGAAGTACTCTTTGATAGCACATCACTTGGATAGCTATCTGCTGAGCATTAATTTCTTTTCATTTTTCTGGAGATTATATTAACTGTAGTAAGTCAGTGTTCTACCAACTTAGATATCTGTCTCCTTCCCCTTAATAGTAATGGTAATAATAATAATTTGTACAATACTATAATGAAGCTAGTATTTATGAGGATATCTTTGAGACTCTGTTAGGTTAAACCTCATTCCCCAAGGATTTGTAGGCAGTTTATTTCCATTTTATCAACGGAAAGTCCGAGGTTCCTGCAGTTTTAGATGACTTGCCTAAAATCACGTGGCTAATAAGTGGTGGAGTTGAGCTCTGAAGCTGCCTTTTCACTGCCTCGCAGATGCTGGCTCTTAAGCACCACACTGCACAAGAATCATCCCCAGAGACTGCAGAGAGGGCAACCGCAGAGACAAGGTGGTGTCAAGCAGGAGGCACGGGAGCCTCCACCCCTGCCTGCTCCTGGGCCTTTAGGATCTGGAACAGGATGTGACCTGCTCTGGAGACCACGGTGCCCTCTGGTTAACAAGGCAGCAGCCTTTGACTGCCACGGTCTGCTTCAAATTCAGAGCATGTGCTTCTTCTTTTGGGCTTTCTGCTCAAACGGTCTGCGGCGGTCCTGACTTCCTTCCTAACTTACTCACACAGAGTGTCTCCTGTGGCAGGTACTGGTAAGGGATGGGATGCCCAGAAAACAAGTGAAGTATTATTCCGGGGGTATCTGTGAGCGTATTTCTGGAGGAGATCAGCATATGAACTGGGAAACTTAGTCAAGCAAATGACCCTCCCCAAAGTGGAGGAAGAGCATCATGTAACTGCTAATTAGAACACAGAGGAGGAAGAAAGGCAAATTTCAGCTAGACGAATCACTGTCTCCTTTCCCCTGACATCATCACCCCTGTTCTCTAGCCTTGGACTCACACCAAAACATCCGCCATCCACCCTGATTCTCAGATCTTTAGCCTCGGACTGGATGATACCAGCTGTCTCGGTTCTCCAACTTGGTGTTTTGAGCCCCCATCCCCAATGAGAATCAATGTCCATAGTAAATCTCCTCCTACACATGCATCTGTGTATCCACCTAGCTACCCACCTATGTCTCTTTCTATGCATCCAGTGATCTAGCTATCTAGCCGCATCCTGTCGACTGTTCCTCTGGAGAATCCTCACCAGTATGCTTCCACTCATGAACCTTCCTTGACTAATTTCCCTCCCTTCCCTTTCCCCAAGTGACAGACATTTTGGTTGTTCTTCCTTACCCCAATTCTTTCACTACTTTAAGCATACGATAAACACTCCATTCTTTCACAAATATTCAGCCATGCCTTTGCTGGTTCTCCACTCTGTATTTCTATATGTCCTGTTCTCCAAACTTGTTAGGAAATGGGACCTCTCATATTGCTTACTTTTTACCCCAAAGGTCTTGACACAGGTATCAATCAATAAATTTGTAAATTTCTAGGAGAAAGAAAACAGTTTACAGTTTAGAGCATCTGCCCTTCAAGTTACTGTTTCTTCAAATAAGGAGTAAATCCACTGATTTTTTAAAGGTACTGATTGTTATAAGCAAGGTGGGAAAGGGGATGCTGACCATCAATTTTTATCTTTTGAAGTAGGATCCAGCAATGTGAGAACCAAAATATTTTCAAGTTTGATTTTGCCACTTGGGAAGATCTAACTCTGAAATGCTCCTGTCACTTTTTCCTGACTCCTCTTGACATGAAAGTTCAGTGAAATCCAGGACCTGGAGATAGGAACTGGAGGAGGAATGAGACGGAAGGAAACATAAAGAAAGTTTCCTATCGGGCACTCAGAGTTAATGCGTCTTGTGTGCTGCAGGCTCCGGGAGGTGGAAGTCCAGCCCTCTGGGTGGGTGTAGCTGAGGAAACAGCTGCTCTGTGCTGAGAGGAATAAAGGAAGTTTCAGGCCTGAAGGAGAGCAGGAAGCCACTGAAACTCCCCTGAGTTTCTGATCATTCCTCCTTGAACTCAGCCTATAAGCCCTGCACTCCGACTTCCCTGTGATGAATTCGTATGGCAAAAATAAAACAGGAACAAAAATTGTGCTGGATTTGTCCTTTGCCTTGATTTAAATTAGTGGTTACTGGCTTGGCAAGTTTAATTCTCGCCCCTGCAGCCCTGTGGAGCTGTCCTGCTGCCCTTGGAGTGGGCCGACAGATTTCAAAAACAGCTCCTTCCCTCAAGAATGAAAATTTTGTTCATTACAGACATTGCATTTTAAACCTTCTGCCTCCCACATACAGCTTTCGGCTTCTCCCACATAAGTGACTCTTTCACCATTGCTGCCATGCTCTCTCACTTAATATAATGAAGAATTCTTTAAAAATATCAAGTAATTACAGCTCTTCATGGGTGAACTCACCCATTGAGAGGAATCCTCTAGAACATGAAAAGGTGGCTCCATCAAATTCTAAATCTGTTGAAGAAGAAAAGACCTCAACATATTATTTTCCTGATATTTGGCAGTAAAAGAACTAATTTTCTCCAGCACAATATGCATTTTTTTTTTCTCAGTGGGTTTATATTTGCAAGCTGCATTTGGGTGAAAATTTCTGCTGCCGAGAATGAATCAGAGACAAATTAAACAGCTACCAATATTTGTATTTTTGCCTCATATTCAATTATTATGAGGTCCCTGGATAAATAGAGTGAGAAACCAGAAGTAGGGAAGGTGAGAAGAAATGATGATGGAAAACAAATGCAGCTTTTCTTCTTTAATTGCCTTACTGTTACTCAGAGAGCTATTTAAAAAAAAAATCAGAACACAAGACGACACATTCAAGTCCATGTCTGCTAATCAGGCTGTGATGTGTTTGACTTTAATCTGTGCAACCAGGCCCTCTGCGGCCTGGTGCAGATGTCACGTCCTCTTAACGTCAGCAGCCAGTGGCCTCATTCTCATCCCTGGAAACATCTATCCTGGAAGGATCCTGGAACCAGCCAGTGCAGGGAGAGAATGCAGGGTACAGGAGAACAGCAAATTGTGCTTGTGTTGAGATACTGAGGCAATTTCATTTTCAGTGCTGTGCTTTCCCTTTCCTTGATTTAAGATTGTGCATAAATAAGTTTATGTTTCAGAAATAACCTTGGAGATGAACAATGATGTGAGCAGAATGCTTCCATCCATAGGGTAAAACACCTTTCTCTCGGACAGGAGCCTGCACAGAGGGAAACTGCTTTTCTCTTTGAAAGAAGATGATGAGGCGGGTGTGCCTTCTATATCCTCGCTGCTGAGGAACCCAGGCAAATACTCAAGTTTAGTCTTGCTGCTCAGTTAGTCAAGGAGAATGGTTAATGGAAGCGGCTCGGTGTAGAGAGCTCTGTGCCAAAGCCTAGGCAGGAAGCTGTGCTCAGCTTTCAAGCAATTTTCAGAATCTAAGAACAGACACATTCAAGCGACTGCTAACAGGCTGAGCAGACGCCTCTTAACTTTCCTCCTTCCTTCTTTGCTTCTTTCTTTCATTCCTCCCTCCTTCCCTTCTTTTCTTCTTTCCTTTCTTCCTTTTACTGGGGATTGAACCCAGGATTTCTCACATACTGAGGAAGCCCTCTTACACTAAGCTGCATTCCCCAGCACTTTCTTATTTATTTTGTGATAGGGCATCACACAGTTGCCCAAGCTAGTCTTCAACTGGGGCTGTTGCTTTCTCAGCCTCTCAAATCACCAGTATTACCTATGAGTCATTTCTTCCAATGGCAATGAATCATAGTTACCAATTTTTATAACTCTGAAGTTATACCAAAGTTGTAGATATCACCACTTTGCTTTCTATAGGAGAGTGGGATTAAAAACATAAGATGATTTAGGATCATGTGTCTTTGTGGCTCCAAGTAATTACAGATGTCATCAGGTCTAACAGAGTATGGCAAAGAGGGAGAAATAGAGCTAGGAGTATCTGGGTGCCTGGTCAATCCTTGAGCCTTGGTTGGTTCAAGTTCTTTTCAGTGCTATTCCTGTGGACTCCCTGGATGACACAGAAGCTATGGATGCAGGGTGGCATGGAGGTGCGTTCAGCAATCCTGTGGATGCAGGCTGGAGCAGGAGGAGGCAAGGGAGACAAATTTGAATTTCAGTTCTCCAATACTCCTTTTTCCCTCCCCATTATAACTTGTGAAGTTGAGAATTGGTTAAGCTACATTTTGAGGCTTTTTTCTTTTTCCTTGGATAGCAATAATTAGTCGTGTCAAGATGACTACTCAAATGACAATGTGATTTCAATGAGAAAAAGTTGAAGACTAAACTATAATTATTTGGACAGTCACTTGATCAGGTTTTGTTTTCCTTGTCACATTTTAAATGATTTATGAAGTTATATGTGGGTGTCTGCTGAAGAGGTTACTTCACATGCTTTAAAGCTTTTTAAATCTGATTCTTTCTCATTTCCAATACATAATGGTTTGAGAGATTTTTTTAAAACTCTAAATTTGGTTTAAATAAATTCCTGGTCCGCTTGATTTAACTTAACTCCAATATCATTTGCTCTTGACATTAACTATCTTTAAAGGTGGGATTTTTCTCTTCTAGTAACCTAAGATGGTTAATAGGACCTAGGTCAGTATTTCCTATGTTCCTGTGGAGCATTAGGTGAGGAGGGGTGGTCTCAGGAAAAGAGGCTTATATTTATTTAATAAAAAAGGAAAGAAAAAGTGTATAAACAGCTTAAATACATGCTCCACTGAGGAATCATGTGCTATTTAGTATATAAAATGTTGTAGAAATATATGTCTTTAAGACTATATTTAACTTAGTACTTCTCAAAATTATTTTATCCTGGGCCCAGCAATGGTCTTAACATGTTTTCATATTCTTTAAAATCTGTATGCCATAGAAGACGCTGTGAGAAATGTCCCCTTAGCTGGTCACTACACACATTTCATAGTATAAATCTGACATACCGACTTCTTCCAAACCAAGAAAAAAAAAAAAAACCGCAGAAACTTATGAAGGGTGATTACTCCAAAAATAGAATAGTCTTTTCTGACAATAGCAACAAGACCATGGCTTTCAGGAAAGGTTCTTAGAAAAACTTGCTTTGAAACATGCTTTAGAGAAGAGGGACTTTGAAATCACTTAGAAATGCTATGCATATACCCCATGCACCTCTATAGCTCTTAAGACTTGCTTTGTAACCACAATCCTAGCACCTTTCTGGATGCAAACGAATGTGCCACTGATAATTCTTAAGTGGCACTGGAAAAAAAAAACATGTATAATCACTACATCTGGAGTCCAGTGCACAGAATGCTCTTACTGACTAAACAGGTCAATCAACAAGGGCATGTCCATGAGCAAGGCACAGTCTGGTCTGAAAATGGTAAGAGAATCATTTCCCTTTTATCCTTTATTAAAGGGGATCAGGTGTTTGCCCATAAGAACTGCACTCCAAGCTATATGCAGTTCTATTCTGGAATATGCCCATAAACTAGAGATATGTCTGTTTAAATAATCATAAAATCAAAAATATCCTACAGCCAAATGAGACAGTGGCATTTAGGAGTAAAGGCAGACCAAGTCTACTTATTTTTTTTCCCTGTCACTGAATGAATGACTCAACTTTGAGGTTATTCAGATTTTCCAAGAACAAAGAAAAATCCTACCAATTCCAATGTTTACTTGAGTTGCCGGGCACATTTCCTAATTTGCATCCTGCAAAAATGCATATAAGAGAGAATACTTTCTTAGCAAAATGCCCTAAATGTTGCCCTTGAAGCAATAGGCAATTTATTAAGGAATTCAGGCCAGCAGCCCTGGTTGGCATCATGTGTATTCTTTACTTCTCGGTGTTCAGTTGCACTCTTGTGTTCTTCAAGTAGGACTAGCAGGGAATTATTACATGCACTGGCCTCAGCGTTCTTGTGTCTACTTATTTCAAAACCTTTCATTTATAGCAACAGCTGCAAGGTGTCCCTTCAAGGATTTTGCTTTTTTGATTTATACTTTTATACACTCAAATCTCAATTGAGATATCCCAGCCTCATTCCATTTTCTGACCTTACACTATCAAGCCGGTGTGACCCTCAATCTCTTAGGGCTGGGCTACATTCCGAACCAGGTTATGGAAGAACAAGGGCAGAGAATCAAAGCCACACATCACCCCAGTCCCAAGGAGATACTTCATGTAAAGCTGAATGAAGGCCAGCCAATCCGCACACCTCATTTACTTGCTCATGTGAGAATTCTCAACTCTCCACCCTTTGAACTTTTGACATTTTTTTTTTGAGTGTGCGAGTCCTGTTTATACAAACTAGAAAAGTCAGACAGATGCTCTGTTTGGCATGGAAATTGGCCTCGTGGAAATAAGTGCCCCCCCTTCCCCCACCGCCGCCGCCTTTGCTGAGAGAAGGTGGAGACTGCTGAGATGCATCATAGTTGCTGATGTATTTGTGAATATTCCCTGCATCTGTTTCTGGTTATTGTTTTCCTCTGGATGCACCTATCATCAGGTCCATGCAGTGAAGCATTTCAGATTAAAAAAAAAATGCTAGGAGTCCAGTCAAATGGACATGGTGGTCAATAAGGCTATGGGATAATGTGTCCAGGAATCAACTGGGCATGAGCACTGGAGCTCTCTCCCGCTTTCTCTGCATCCCACTTTGGGAGGATGGCTTTCACTTAGCAAATCGCTGTCTTGGATGGAGAGGGCAGCAGAATTACGACCACAGTCCAAAAGAAATACTCTCAAAGAACTAAAAACCCAACCCGATTGTTGGGAGGAGGAAATTTAGCACTGCTAAATACGGTGTTTTAAAATATTATTTATATCAGTAGAAGAATGTGACTTTGGCCAATTTATAATATATTCTTATTTGTTATTGACTGGAAAAGTGGGTATCAATCCTGAGCATCATCGCCAGGCTTGAGACCTCTTCAGTTCAGTGCACCTGGACTTTCTCTGTCCTGTTATCATACTGAACCCAGTAACACATTACTGAAATGCAGTGTGCATATCCTTCGTTAGCAGATCAGGAAACTTGCTCCTTGGGACCAAGTGCTGGTGTCGGTCACTCATGTCACACATCTAGTACAGGGGGCAGCCACCCTCCTCTTCATACCACTGAGAGGACCTGGCAGGGCCACCATCACTACAGAGAGAACAGCATCAGTCTTTGTAGTGTGATCCAGATTGATGGTGCATTTACAGCAGGCTAATAAGCCACTCACTGACCTCAAACTGTTATTTAAATAACAACTTAAGTTTGAGTACAGGTAATTTCTAAACCTCAGTTTAGGTCCCGTTGAACAGCCATTTTCAGCAAGTGGTAAATGTGAGCAAGAGAGGGAACAAAGAAAAGTAGCATCCTCTCTCCTTTCAGCAATGCCTTGTAAATGTGGTAAATGCAGTTGAACTGTTCTATTTATAAGGCGTTTGTTTTTCTGTACTGTAAATGCTCACGGACATTCTGTTGCTCAGTGCAATTCAATATGACTGGAACTCACCAGGGTCTTGCTCTCCACGTATAGGGCATCACAGAAGTGATTTATAAACCGCAGTCCCAGAGCATCCCAGAAATGGGAGTGAATTGAGGCTTCTAAGTGAACACAAGTGCTATGAATTCCAATGTTAGACCAGCACAAGAAATGTCCCCAAACTCATTTCCTGCCAAGGAAGATGGGGATGTGGTTGGAAGGAATGAGAGAGAATGGCAAACCCCATAAGGAATGAGGTTGGTACCCAATTAGCTTCTTTTCATATGATGGGTTTAGGGAGGCCAAGTAATCCCAAGATGGCTTCAGTCATTTTCACATTGCCAAAGAAGAAAAATATTGCTTTTTAATAGTGCAAGGTCGGAGGGAAAAAATGGGCAGAGAGAGGAGAGGGGAGACCACACCAAAGGATTGTGAATGCATTAAATTCCCTGGATGTGAACATATTTTTGTGGGTGGGAGGAAGCTAAAAAAAAAAAAGGAAATTTTTAAACTCTATAACTTGAATGAGCGATCAATAAAAATAATTGTGTGATAAAAATAATCATTTTTTGCAGTCCACTTTTCATAAAGCCTTCAATGGCCTGAAAATAATTTTTGACATACAGAAACTAAGCACTTAAAATGCACGATTACCAAAAAATCTCTCTTGTTTTTTAAGATTTTTTTTATTTCAAATCTCTGTGTGTGCCACTGTGTGCGTGTGTGTTTTGTGCATGTGTGTGTGTGTGTGTGTGTGTTTTCTTCCTCTCTTCTACACTCAACTGCTTGGTTTAAAGACAGTCAGGGAGCTAAATATATATTAATTAGAACTCTTGGGGCTGGCATCCGTGAGATACAATTATACCAAACGGATGCCATTCTGGGCTCTGATAGCTTCATTTAAATTCCTGAATAAAACATGAAATATCTTTAATGAGAAATGAATATAGTTGTCAGGAGGGAGTAGTTTTGATATTGTTACTAGTCGAGATATAGAAGATGAAGACATGATGTGAATACCTTCCGTTTTATATAAAAGTGATGGTGTGAGAAAAGACATATCCCTCTTCGGAGACTTCATGTGTGCTGCAAAATCGAAAATTATAGAGCTTAACAGCAGTCTTCTCCCAAGGAACCCTGCATTTGAGCTTCTGTGAATTCGCAGAATCGAACTTGTTCAGTCTGTTACTAGGAAAACAGATCACCTGTTTTCAACTTGTTCAGTCTGTTACTAGGAAAACAGCATGTGAGAGTAAACACATGTACACCGCTGCTTTCTAAGCCAGAGCTGGATAAGAATTCATATCTATAGACATATTTTGTTGAAAGAATCAGAGGTAAATAGATGTGCACACTTATCTCAAGCCTTTCTTCCCAAAACAGCCTCTGCTTGGTCTTTAGGGAGGAGGTGGGCAGGAGAAAAGGAGCAGGTCGGTAAAATCACACTGCCAAGGAGATGAGAACACCATGGCCTCCCACACTGGCCCGGCTTCTTCTTTGATCACTGGCTCTGGGAAGCACAAACCTGAGCCCCAGGCTCCAGCTGAAACCTATTCACCTGGTGGGCTGTGGCTGGGATTTTCTTCTTTTCTTTTCAGGGGCTTCCCTTTATTCATGGCGTCTTTCATAATTAAAATAGCAGCATGCGATCTTGTATTTAGCCTGCACCTGTCTTAATCCCAGGTGACCTTTGGGCACTTCAGAAATAGAACCAGGATTGGGTATACTTGCCATTGAATTCAGAGGATCATTTCCTCCCTCTGGGTAGCTGGGAAGTGCAAGGGAAGGGAAAGAGCTATGGAGAACTTGCAGACAATCAATCTGAAATAGCATAGAAAGAAAAGAAAATATTTTTCCCCACATAGTCCTGCGCTTTTGTTAAAATTAAACAAAATACCACTCAGTTCAATTTTATTGCTGACTCAGAGACAACGTACTGCACTGGCTTTATTAAGTAGATTGAAGCCAGGTAGAGCAACTAGGTTGGGTCCACTGATAAAGATCTTGTCCCCCTCCCACCCCTCCCGTTGTTCAGCACCACATTCACGGGATACAGGTGTGTATCCATGCGCAATGCACTAAGGGGATGCTGAGCTAAAGTGAAGGGGTCCTTCCTCTGAGGAGCTCCTGGGCAGCAGTTCCCTAGGCAGGACAGCCTTTGGAGGTCAGCCCTCCCATCGCTGCTATCCGTCTCTCCTGGGGACTGCAGGCAGTACTGAGGTTGCAGCTGGATTGTTGGTAGTGACCAAACCAGCTCAGCTCATCAGACCCTTCAATCTTTTAGTCTTTTTCTGAATGTTCTCTTTGCAGGACTAGCTTCCTCTCCAGTCTGCTGGGACGTTGCTGTCTTTGAAGCATTTTGAACAGATCTGCTCAGCCCCTATCACGCCCCCAGCAAGAGTCTCAAATGTATCTTTCTCACCAAAGAACCAATAACCTTTCAGGTTTACCTATGGATGTATCTAATCATGCCTCACCAGGTAAACTGAAAGCTCTGCAGTAAAAGCAGCTATACATCTTCTAACCTAGTACCTGCCATGTAATAAGTTCAAAAATTTTGTTAGGTGAACTGGTGAACAAGTAAACGTTGAAAACGCCAAATATAATGTGGTGAGTTTTTTCTAAATTTACATTTTCTTATGAAATGTATCTAAAGATTTCCTCCTTGCATGCTTCCATGAAGCCATGAAAACTGTATTGAATTATGTTTTCATCTTCCATGAAACCAAATGGCACATGGATTAACATGTTTTTATTTTTTTGCTAATAACTTTTATTTCCCCAAATTGATTGAATCGCCCACTGGCTTTGACATTGACTTTGGTTTTTAAGTCTGTCCTGTATCTTTTTCTTCAGAGTTGGATCAGTATTGGCAATAAGTCATAGCCAACCTTGACTGAGTTGTGTGGTAACTGTGGCCCTCACACTCAGCCTCTCCAAATGTCTCTGTAGCCCTTGCAACAGGGGCAGGAACAAAGGGCCTGAGACAGGAGCCTTTTAGCACAAAGTCCACCAGTCCTTTCACAAAGTTATTGATCTGTTATTTGTCCCTACAGAGATAAAAACAAGAATATTGGTGAGAAAAATTCAAGGAAAAATGAATAATATACAAGAATCTTCCTCCCCATGACATAGTGGAATAGACTACCTACACTGAACAGCCTTTGCTTACAATGATTTATCACACAATTACAAAAAGGAAGTCTTCACTAATGATTTGCGCCTAGTTTCAAAACCTTTACTGACCTAGTCAACAGATTTGGAAAGTTGTTGTCACCTAATTGGTGGCTCCTCATCCTCATCTTTCTTCTCTCTGGTCTGTCATGGGGATATTTTGTTTATTGGTGTCATTTTGGGCTCAAGTGTTCTTTCTTCATCACCAATTGGCTTTGGCCTCAATGACTGGATGGGCCTGACTCCAGATACCCAGGCCTTTCTTCTCTGGCTCTCTTTTTGCAACAATCTCTGATCCTATGGCACATGCACTGGGGGATCAGTTCTACGAACACAGGCCCAGGGGTCTCTGCGCACATGGGGCGACCCATGAGCCAGCACTTCCCCCACCCGTAGCTATCTTAAAGGCAATGTGGTGTCAGGCACCGGCACTGCCCTGTTGCCCACTCACCCACCACACCTGGAGCCCTGTCTGCTCAGTTCAGCACACGCAGGATTTGGTAATTCCATTCTCTGAACTGAGGAACAGGAGGTTCACAGAGCTGGTTTCTGCTTCTCTTGATTCTGCTGCAAACCTGCACGGCACTATCTCCAGGAGGTGATGTACGTCCCATTTATTCCTAGACAGTTCCTGGGGTTTTCTAAGAACCAACTGGCACAGTGCACTAGTGAACCTCAACTTTGCAGAACTGGTGGATCCACAAGGATGGCCTTGATCATCCATCACACGCTTGCTCCCTGAGAATCACATGGCTTTACGATGCTACTCCAAACGCTACATCCAGGTGGGATCAATGCTTCACCAAAGCTGTCTGTACTTTTGAGCATAGTCTGGCCCTCCCAGTCTGCAAACATGGAGCCAAGAACCCCTTTACCTCCTGGATGTCAGGGCAGAGGTCACTCCCAGTGCACCCGTGACTCTCCCCGTCAGCCCTGGCCCCAGATAACTCTAGCCTCTGCTATTTGCACCTAGCTAAGAGTCAAACACTTACATTGTCCCACACACCCATCCTCACATAGCAGAGGGCAGTCATCAAATTGTGCAAAACATTCTCGTAAAGGTCCTTCCAATCAGCCCAAGGAAAACAGAAGTGTATCCCCGACCACAGGAGTTAGGAGGATGGATTTGGTGGAGGAGGAAGACCACTCACACTTTTAAAAAATCTTTCAGTTTCTCGGTAAATTCAGCCTTCTTTACATAGTGTAAAACTGTCTGCAGAACTCATATCAAAAAAGAATATGAAAAATAAATTTGAGTCTTTCCAAATAATACAGGAAAAATCATATACGTTTGATTATTTGTCTTAAATGAAAATATAAAATACAAACAGACCCAGTTCAGAACACCTGTCCTAAATATGGCATGATATTTCATGTACTAAAAATGATAAAATATGCACATATATGTGCATACACATGCGTGTGTATCAACAAAAAGAAGAAATAAAAAGTAGATAACTGAGCAGTGGTCTCACATGGTATAAGCTCGTATCTTTCAGGCAAAATTATGCTTTTCCTCTCAAAGCTGGCTTTCACCCTTTAATTTCTTCTCCATGTACTGATCTCCCATCCCATGCGTTTGCCCCAGTCCTCCTATCTCCATGCCACTTTCCATCTCCCAGACCACCCTGCATATGTTTGCCTAGTAAATTACCTAAAATACAACATCATCCTATGTTTTCACACTATACCAATCCCTAGTACCTATCCATATATTTTAAAAGTCTGCAAGTTTTCATTTAATGACTTAATTTCCTATTTTTTGCATGAAGAGTATCTCCATTTGAGCCAAATTCATTGTGCTCTGAAGAAAGCAAAATTTTCCCCCTCCTCACTGGGAAGATCCTCAATAAGTGTGATGAGAAGGATTCTAAGCATTCATTCTATTGATAATCAGTGAGTGGGAGTAGCTCTTGATATGTAAAAGGTACCATTGGACATTTCACCATTTTTCATTACATCGTAATTCAGTTATATTTTTGTATATCTATTTCCTTAATCCATTGGGAATTTTTTGAGAAAACCATGCCATTTTATCAATTTAAAACCAGTATCTGGAAAAAAAAATAAAATATTTGAAAATTAAATAAATAAATGTTACTCAGAGTGTAACAGAGATCTTAGGAAAGAATCTAAGGGTCTAAAACAAACTGACATGGCAATATAAGAATGATAGAACTAACGGAGCTTGTTGGCTATGTAACAAACACAGCCAGGAACTTGAGGGTCTAGTGCAAAAATAAATAAAGAAATAATTAACCAAATGTTAATTGCAATGTGTGCTTCCAGTGGTCAGTTTTCCAGGAGACTGGCTTCAAAGAGTCCCTTGGTACTAGGATCCTTTCCTCACCTCGATATTCTTTAAGCTTTCCTTAAAGCCTTCTTCTGAAATCTCTGACCAGTCAGCCAACAAATGAAGTCTGAGAGCTGAAGGGATCTCCTAAAATGGGGTGTTTTATGTTACTCTCCTTGAGCACTGCCTAAATCCTTCACCGGGGTTCAAGGTGAACAGGGAAATGAGATTTACATTGTACATGAGAAGGGGAGGAAATCCAGGCTTGGTGAAGACCCACAGTGTCTTCCACTCTAGATTTTCTGTTGAGTTTTAGAGCAAACAAAGCCTTTCTGTCAATGTCCCTGGCCACACTTAGTATCAGCTATTATATTAGCTATCAATTCCTGCTTATCCAAGTGTTCCACAACATAGCACCTTTATACAAGAAAGTGTGTTATTCCACAGTTTCTGTGGGTCAAGAAGGTGAGCATGACTCAGCAGTTGGGTCTCTCAGCTCTGGGTTTCTCACCAGCTGCAACCAAAACATTCAGTGGCCAGGCTCATGTCATCACTGGGTTAAACTGAACCCACTATGCTCACACAGGTGACTGGCAAACCCATTTCCTTGTGAATTCTTACAGCAATGGCCTTAGAACTTTCTTGGAGGTGAATGGCTGGAGGCTGTCTCCAGTCCCTGGAGCTGCTAGATCTTTGGCAGGGCTGTGACAACATGGCAGTTTGGCTCAAGAGAAAGAGCCACATGAGAAGATCTGCGAGAGGTTAGCAAGGCAGTCAGTGGTCAAGGCTGTATATCACCGAAGCTCGTAAGATCATAGAGCATCCTGTCTCTTTCCCCATGATCTAGTCTCAGGAAGCAGCTCACCAGGTCCAGCCACACTCAAGGGAGGGCGAGGTGCAGCAGTTTAGGAATCAGGATCATGGGTTACTCTGAGCCATTTCAGAAACCACCTATCACCGAGAGACTAGAAGATGACAATTCTAAGTGCCTAAAACAACTGGGGTTAATTGACTAATTAATGAGTGAGTAGTCCAGGAAATCTGGTATGGGACATTCGTTGATGGAAGACTAGCAAAGGACTCTGAGGAAAAGAGAGAAATAAAGTCAATAAAATTGAGGGGTTTAAATTGAAACTTTACTGTGAAAAGGGAAATTGCTTGTGAAATACTTAAAACCAAAGAAAGAGTACAATCAGAGGAAAAGGGGAAAGTGGGCTTTTCTTTTTCAGTACTAGGGGTTGAATTCAAGAATTTTGCACTAAACCACATCCTCAGTCTTTGTATTTTATTTTTTTTATTTTATTTTAAAGATAGTAAAATCCAACAAAACCAAACAGAATAAAGCCAATCAAAACAATGCAACAAAATTGGTACAGAACTTCAAAGCAGGATAATAGGAAAACAACAATAGCTACCAAAGTGTACCTTGTTATTTTCACAATAGTTGTCCTTCCGTCAGGTATAGCAAAATCAAACTGAAAACAAAACAGAATAAAACCAATCAAAACAATATTGAATAAAGCCAAAAAATTAATCAGAACAAAGCAAAAGAGTGAGAACAATATTGGATTTCAAAGACAGGATAGAGCTGAAAATTATGCTATGCTAAAAAAGGAGATTGAAGAGGATATTAGAAAGTGGAAGGACATTCCTTGCTCTTGGTTAGGAAGAATCAACATTGTGAAAATGGCCATAATCCCAAAACTGTTATACAGATCTAACACAATCCCAATCAAAATACCATTAATATACCTCACAGATCTAGAGAAAACACTCCTAAAATTCATTTGGAAACAGAAGAAACCTAGAATAGCAAAGGCAATCCTGGGCAACAAAGGCAAGGCAGGAGACATCCAATTCCTGACTTGAAACTATGCTACAAAGCCACAGTAGTAAAATCAGCATGGTACTGGCAAAGAAATAGACCTGAGGATCAATGGAACAGATTAGAAGATGCAAGCACAACTACAAAGACACTCAGCCACCTGATATTTGACAAAAGGGGCTAAACATGTTCACCAGAAGAAGGATAGTCTCTTTAATAAATGGTGCTGGAAAAACTGGCTCTCCACATGCCAAAGACTGAAACTAGATCCATGCCTATCACTGTGCACCAAACTAAAGTCTAAATGGACCAAAGACCTAAATATTAAAACAGAAACACTAAACCTACTGGAAGACAAGGTAGGTAGAAGTCTTGGAGACATGGGGTATGCCGAGAATTCATAAACAAAATGCAAAGTGCACAGGAAACACTTCAAAGAATCAACAACTGGGATCTCATATTATTGAAAAGTTTCTGCACTTCAAAAGAAATCACCAACATAGTAAAAAGAAAACCTACAGAATGGGAAAGAATTTTAGCCAACAACCCCTCAGACAAAAGACTTATATCAAAAACATATAAAGAATGGAAAAACATCAAGCCCCCCAAATTCAAAAACCCTCTCCAAAACTGGGCATCTGAGATGAGCACACAGTTCTCAGAGGAAGACATACAAATGGCAGATAAATACATCAAGAAATGTTCACCATCACTGGTCATTCGAGAAATGCAAATTAAAACAGCAATGAGATTTCATCTCACTCCAGAAAGATTAGCTACCATCAAGAAATCAACTGATAACAAATGTTTGTGAGGCTGCGGGGAAAAACGAACACTGCTCCACTGTTGGTGGGAATGAAAACTGGTGCAACCACTATGGAAATACATATGGAGAATTCTCAGAAGACTAGGATTGAAAGTTCCATTAAACCCAGCTATTCCCCTCTTGGGTATTTTCCCAGAAGAACTGAAAAAGTCATATCACAGTGATATATGTGCACCCATGTTCATAGCAGCACAATTTGTAATAGCTAAATCTTGGAAACAACCAAAATGCCCATCAACTGCAGAGTGGATGAAAAAGATGTGGTATTTTTATATAATGGAATATTACTCAGCTATAAAAAGCATGATTTTGAGGCCTTCATAGGCAAATGGAGACAACTTGAGACTATCCTCATTTGTGAAATAAATAAGAATCATATTTATAAATATCACATTGTGTCTCTAGTGTAAAAAGTAATAAGAAATGTAGGAGTGATAAAACCCAAAGTAAATAATTGCTATTGTAAAAAAGGAGAGGAAAAGAAAGTGCTCTAAAGAATAAAACTGCATGTATGTTTAAGTGTGTAGGATTACTAACCATATTGCTAAGTTTTTGTTAGATAGGTGAATAGAACTATTTGCACTCTCATTGTTTGAATGTCCACTTCATACGTTTTGTTTTTGTAACTTGAACAACTACTTTTAAGAGGAAAATATGTAATTATCAACTAGTGATTTCTTACTGTTTTTTTTAAATTCTGTATTATTTCTACCCTCTTTCTGTTTTCTTTCTTTAAATAAAATTTTTTAAAAAGACAAGATAGAAGGCAATCCCTGATATTTGCTGTATTGCATATTGTCATCCTCCCAAGAGATGCTCAGACTGCTGGCCCCAGACCTAAAACATCAGCCAAGCAATGCAAGCATTCAGTTGCTTTATGTACCTTAGTTGCTAACGGTTCAGCCTGTCCTCTGAACCAGATGTTGCTAATGTTGAAGGGGTGCCGTTTGATTCTCAGCCTGCGTGCCAATAGACACATGGGAGGTACTATCCGATTTTTCCCTCCCTGGAACCTGCCAGGCTTACATGACTTACCAGAAAAGCTGGTTAGTTGATTTCTTGGTGGTTCCTCTCAGTCCCAGCATGACTGATTCGCCTCTTTTTTTTAACTTGTTAAATTTTAATTCTGAGACAAGGCCATGCTGAGTTGCTACTGTGCACAGGTTGGGCTCAAAATTATGACTTTCTTACCCAAACTTCCCAGAGAGCTGGGATTATAGGTGTGCATCATCACACCCAATTTGCAAAAAGTTATTTTTAGAAAAAAACTTACAAAAATTTTTGTCAGAATTAAATGAGAAGGTGCTTATAAAATTACCTGAGTCTCACTGAGTTGAGGGCATGGGGTCTTGAGAATCTCTTCACAAACTCCAAAGTGACGTTAGTGTACCAAGGACGCAAAGAATACCCTGAGGGTTTTGTTGCAAGGCAGCTTGCTGACAGCTACTTCCAGAGTTTAGGGATGCTCAACTGGTCTTGTCCTGAACAGTATAAACACAGCAGGTTAGGCCAAAAACTCATGATGTCTGCGCTGAGAAAATTACAAGCTATAATCTGAAAAGAATCTTTCTCTCTGTTCTGGAGAAAAAGCTGTTTATAAACCTGGCTACAGTGGATGCCATATACCTTAGAGCTACTAAAAAATACTCAAAATGGCCTTACTTAGCACAAGAAGAGGGGATCTTGTAAATTTCCACTTAGGCCCTTTGAAACAGCCTCCCCGAATTAGGCACTCAGGAGTTCCTGTTTGCTTTAAAAACATTCTCAGAACCATAAAGTTCAAGTCCTCCACAAGTGAATTCTAAACATCAAGAGCTATTTTGACTCTCAAGATAGAAGCTATGGCAGAATTCATTTTGACATTGTCACCTCATAAATGTACCACAAGTTCTGTTTACCTCCCACGCACCGCAACACCCAAATTTTAAGAGTCTTTAAAATATTAGATCAGAAAGAGTGTTCTGACTGTGAGTGATGAGGACCAGGAAAGGGAATTTAAGGAAGCTGTAACACCCCCTAGCAGCCTGATGCCCAAAGGAGACAGAGACAATGTGGAAATCAACCTGCCAAGTTCAGTAAAAAGCACAGACTCCTGCATGGCCGTGTTTCCAAAGACAATGAGGCTCTTTTCTTCAACTTTTCTGGCCTCCCACTGCTCTCCAATCTCACACTTTGTTTGACCTGACTTCCTTCCCTCTGTATTCAACCAGGAGATAAAAATGGTTCCCAAGGGGAGCAGATGGCAGCTTGGAGTAACACCTGAGGCAGGGATAGCCAGGCTGTTTTCACAGGCAGAGGGAGGCGGAGAGAAAGTCCTACTCTCTGCCCTGGGAGGAGGTCCTGATGGAGGATCTGGGTTCCCAGGAATCATTCTGAGGAGACAACTGAGCAGATCCACCAACAAATATGAACTCAGGCTCTCACACTCTGATCTCGCATTTACCAGAACGAGACATGTACTGAACCCGATGCTGCAACCTGACATTTGAAAGCTATTGCAAGGGTCAAACCCTCCCTTTTTTACAAGTGCCCTAACCTCCTGATCAATTCCAGTTGATGACCTGGTCATCAATCCCGTGACTGCAGTTTCCTTCTTTCAGCACAGTGACAGTTTCTGTTTTTCAAAGACATTGGGTTTATCTCCCCCTCACGACTTTCACCCTGGCCGTTCACTCTTCCAGGAATACCACCCGCTGTGGTCCGGGCCTCGTTGGCTCTTTCTACCAGGTAACTGCTTAACACGTAGCCCTTGCCAGCCCTTTCCAACTGGCTTCCCAATGTACCATGTCACCAACTTTGTATTTTCTCTGCATGTTGTAACCAGCACCTCAAAATGGAACTTTAGAAGTTGGGGAGGGTTTTTGGTTTTGGTTTGGTTTGGTTTCCTTCAGAAACAATTGGTTTCTCCTAACTTCCTTAGGCCTAGGGTACAAGTGTTTCCCCTACCTCTCCTCAGTCCAGATAAATGGACAGAATATGCACAAGCTGCCAGCAGGACAGAGGTCCCTTCCCCTTTCCACTAGAAAGGGAGGGGTGAGCGGAAGACTGGAAGCCGTAAATCAAGTGTGGAGATCTGCCTCTTCTCCTGCGCTGTGTCCCCTCCATCCTTTCTGTGACAGACACTCGCCCGCCTCTACTCCGTGACAGTGATTTGAGGCAAGCAGACCCTTCTGTCTCCTTGCACTTAGATTTGAATAAATCCCTTTTTACTTTTACCAAAATAAATGATCTCCTGATTTGATTGGCGGTGAGCATTTGAACCTTAGCATATGAACTTGAGTGACCAGTGACATTACTTGTTATCTGAAGTGGCCCATCATTCTTATTAACTAAACTCTTCATGTTCTCCTTTCCCTCTGAGGAAGGCTTGGGTCCTAAACACAGAAACACTTCTGTGACATCGTGGCTTCACCTTTAGCACACAGTATACAGGAGATGCTGGATAAATTTGTAGTTTATGAATGACCAGAGGAGCTCTAAACGTGAAAAGAAGCGGATTTAGAAGTTGTCCTGTTACTAAGAAGGCAACACGTAGCACCTTCCCTCCTTCATCTCAGACTAATTCCTGGCAGTGAAGGGACAGACTGGCACATGGGGGAGCAAAGCCTACAGGGGACAAACAATTCCCTCTGCTGGTCCTCACAGGGAGTAGGTCCTGGAACTAGGAAAGCTCACTTTTTCTCTGACTCGGGATATACACATCCATCTGTAATAGCTGAGGCAGAGACCCACTGGAGGCATTAAAAATTCAACAATAGAAGAATAGATTGGCTTCTCATCTCGGGTTTATGGACAGGAAATGGTTTAATGACAGGTGGTCTCTGTAACAGAGGTGGCCTCCGAGACCCATTCCTCTTGATTTTATTTTTTAATTAACTTTTATTTTGTCCCTTTTCTCTGCCCCTGCTGGAATCATATTTAAATGAGAAAAGACTCACCGCTGTTTTGAGAGCAGCCCCGACTACCCCTCTAGCAGGACACAAGGGGTGATGGACATTGAAGATCTCTCTGTCTCAGATCCTAACGTTGCCAACAGACACATGTGGGTTCTCATGACACAGCTCCTGACTGCTGTCCTCTAAGCTAAAGGGTGCAGTTCCTCACCTTCTCCTGGGTGCCCATGCTGACCCCTCGGGGACAGCATTCCTTCTGGTTAGGGGTTTTTGCCATCAACTGCAAGACACACTAGTAAGCTATTTTATTCATCACCTATGCACTGAGCATGATTTGCAAAATAGGCACATCCCAAGTCTTACTTGGCATTAAGATAGGCATATTCCAACCTGGAAGAAAGGTGCTAATAAACACACACATAAAATATAGCCAAGGATACTAGCAAGTCATTGGGATCTTGCTTTATTATACACAAGTCTTTCTTATATCCATGATATATCTGAAGTTTATGGTCATGCTATGAGGTATTATTTGTGTCCTGGTCATGTTCAAAAAGTCAAAGCTAAGGCCCAGAGAATCTGTGAAACTTATCTCAGATCCCATAGCTAGTGAGTGCCATGGCTGAGATTCAATCCCAGGAATCTGATTATTGAACTATTTTCCTCAACTGCTCCAAAATCTGAAGCAGACGGGTCTGAGGAATGAGGAAAGGACGAAAGGAAAAGAAATTGGTGAGTTTAATGGCAACTAGACTGTATGAGATTGTAAATGCAATAAAGAGTCATTTGATTTTGTCCTACAGGTCAAAAGTAAATAGGGTTTGAGTGAGAGGTGGGTGAAAGACAGGACTGACAGGTGCTTGTAGGTTAAAACTTTATCACTTACTTGTTTCTTGCATATGGTGCCTCTTCTGTTGCTGGGGTGAATGTGTCACAGGAATAGCGTCTTGTGTGACTTGGGCTCCGCTAGGCACTCAGTGCTCACAACACTGTGGGCCACATAGAAGACACTTCATTTTTATTAAATAAATGAACTAAGGGTTTCAGTGTTGCTCTCAAGTGTCCTCCCAAATCATTCTGTGTTTGTAAACTGTTGTCATGGGATGCCATACTCACAAGTGGATTCAACCATGAATGAGCTCATTCACTGACCAATGTACTGTTTAGAGGTGGCTCTTGGCTGGAGGTGGGTCACTAGGAGCATGACCTGGAAGTGTGTATTATTGTTCTCAGATCCTCTCTCTTAGCTGCACTTCCTGGCTTCCGTGGGATGAGTAGCTTTCCTCCTCCAGGACCTTTCACCATACATTTTTACCTTGAAGTGAGCCAACTTTGGACTGAACCCACTAGAAAGGGTGAGCCGAATAAACCTTTTCTCCTTTAAGCTGTGGGTGTTGGGAATTACGTCTCGGCCAAGGGAAAGTGGCTAATACACCAAGAAAACCAGGTTTAAAACTCCAGTGTCTTCTCGTCTAGCTCGCATAGGTTCCTTACCCGAGCTCTCTGCTTCCCAGCACAGCTTTCCCTGCATAATGCTGGACAAAGCGGTGCCTGGAACTTGTTCTGCTCATCCCTGCCCATTGGTCAGCTGCTGCCTGCGGAATATGAATAGTGTGGCCCAGGTTTTCTTAGGAGACGCAATGGCTTCATTTTGGTCTGCAGACTGTAGCTTACCTCTCTGCATTCCCTAATTTCATCCGGTCAAAATTTCATCCTTGGCTTTCTGCTTCACAATTTCCTCTTATTATTAATTGTACCACAGAGCGTCATTTGAACAAGGATAAAATAGAAGGGTTTTGGGGAGCAAAACAGCCCTCATCCCTCCTGTTCATTCCACTGTTCGCATCACTGCTTCCTCCACAGCCTCCATGGTTACTGCCGAACGCTTAACCTTCCACGGGATATTTTCATGCTCCATTTTCTGTGCCATCATGAAGGAGATGAACGTAAATGCAGTTCACTTTGGATGGGCACTGTCATCGTCTACTTAAGGGCTTACCCGCCTTCTCTGCTTCCCAAAAGGGAAACACAGATGCAGAGAGTGGAGGTGTTTTCAAATTAAATACATTTCAGGGAGCCAGTTAGGCAGGAACAAAAGCCTCTTGCAAGGAATGCCACCCTAGGAAAGCACCTATGATTGATTGGTACAGATGAGCATTTACTTAGTAACAAAATAGACCAGCACCAGACCAGCTTAACTGGCTTAACATCCTCCCCTGAGGCTTAGTGTGTCTTTTTCCCGACAGTTATTACTCAGAACTACTTGTTTTACTCTGCTTTCAGATATTGTTGTGGGTATCCAACCCCCATGTAACCTGGTTGCTTAAAACAAAAACAGACAGTTATTTTGCTTACAGATATGCAATTTGGGTCAGGCTCATCTGTAACAGCACACACCTGTCCTACATGGGTCAGTTGTGTTTATCGCTCTCGAGGGCCTGGGGTTGGGGGTCAACTTCCAAGAAGGCAAGTTTGTGTTGGGAACTGAGTTAGAGTTGTTGACTAGGGAAGCTTCAGTTCATCTCCAAATGGGCCCCCTCAAGGGTCCATTAGGTTTGACTGATTTCCAAAAATAACTATTCTAAGCGACTGGAATTTGTCAAGGTCTGGTTCCAAACATTCACTGTTGGGAGTTCAATTATGTCCCTAAAATACTTTCAATGGAATTGTCGCCATCGGTACCTCACCAGGTGATCTTACTTAGAAATAGTGACTATAAATAAAACCGCACTAAGATGAATTCGTTAGGGCAGAGTCTAATCTGGTCTGACTAGCATTGTTATAAAAAGAGGACGTTAGACACTAAATAGAAATGTGCGAAGAGAAAACAACATAAAGCTATCCAGAGAAAATGCCGAGTCTAGAAATAGGAGCGCTCTATTTACAAGCCACGGATTGCCAGAAAACACCAGGGGGAAAGCAAAGAACTGAATGTCCCTCAGAAGCTTTGGAGGAACCAACTCACCCAACACTTTATTTTGGACTACAAGTTTCTAAGACAATAGCTTGTCAAGCTCGCAAGACAATAAATGTCTATGATCTGTAGGAAACTAATCTACAGTCCCTGTATCACTGTGGGCCAAATCAGTCACAGTGCCAGCCAGGACTGAAAGGGAATCAAGAGAAGTGTCAATACTTGTTTGTCCACCCTTAAACCATCACAGACATGGAGACAGAGGCTATGGCTACCTTGTTTTCCACTGTGTTCCCATTTATTGAGAGAAAAAAAAAAGAAAATATTTTTAATATTTTGGTTTTTCTGAATGAAGTTGGTTTAAAGGTACCTTTCCTAGTATAATTCTTCTAAAAATAATCCTAGCTTTTGGTCTACAGAAAAAAAAAGTATCATTGTAACTAGTGACATAAGTTTCATTTATGTTTTCTAAGTCATGGTAATTCATAAAAGTGTCTGCCCCTCCACTGCCAGGGAATTCACCAACTCTGTGTGTGACCAGAAAGAGATTAAGCGTGGTTGGACATGAATCGCAGGATTCATAAATGGTCAAACAGTCAACTGAGGTCTTATGACAGCTCAGCTGTTCCTTCTTTTAATGGTGGACATGGAACTCTGTGTCCATTGGAGAAGTTCTTGTTGGAAATCCACTGCTCTGAACACCTGCCCATACCAAGTGAGGATGCATTGATCTGAGCCCACCTTGGGGCAGGATAGGGAAACAAAACCTTATGAGTCACAGCTTCCAGATCACATAAAGAGGAAGATGAGGAGGAAGAAGAGGCTAAACTGGAAGAAGAGGGAAGGAAAGAGGAGGAAGGAAAAGAGCAAGCAAAGAGGAAGAAGTGGAAGACAGAAGCTACTATTGATTAAGCTCCTACTACAAACCTAGTGCTTCATGTGTCTTGTTTCATTTACTCACTACAAAATTTCTATAGTTCTCATTATTTTCTCTGAGGAAAATGAAACAGAGGATTTAGGAGCCTCGTAGCTGTATTACACCAACAGAGAATGGAAAGAGTGGATTCAAATTCAGATCCAGGAAACTTCAAAGCCTGTTCTTTCTTCCACGACCCTGAACTGCCAACCTAGAAGGGCTAAGTTACACCCCAGAGCTGTGTGATCATGTGAGATGGCTTGAGCCAGGGAACATGGAAACAGTTAGCAAAAGTCACCTGGGGGTACAGCGAACATGTGGAATCCTGGGGCTGTAGAATCTTAGTTCTCTATTTTGGGATATGCTACCTCATCTTAATAATTCAAAGGACAAGATTCCCCATAAGCACATGAAATCCCACACAGTTTCATACCAATTCACACATACACACACACACACACACACACACACACACACACTTCCCTTTGTGCTATTCCTGTTACATATACTATCTGCACTTCATTAATAACTGTGGATGCCAGGGAAAATCATGGGCAGTACATCAGTTTCTAAGACTGACAGAGGCAGGAGGAGGAGGAGGAGGAGGAGGAAGAGGAGAAGGAGGAGGAGGAGGAGGAGGGCCCTGCCTTCCCAGTGGCCTGGCCTCTTTTCTTGGCTAGCGTTTCTTTCCACAACAGTTTCGGCTTTCAAAATATTATCCATTATGTTCCCTTTGGCCTTCTCGGCTTCATACTAGAGGCCTTGGAGTCTGGAGGAAGAAGGAAGGGAGAGAGGGAAAGATAGGAGACAGAAGGGCATCACTGATAAGAACAAAGCGCCAACAAACTCCACAAGTCCATGAACCAGGTCAGCCAGGGAAGCGACTGCCACAACTTGAAAAGATGAGGAGGTGAAGGATTATGGGAACTTCCTTTTCTCCTGTTGTAGCACAGTCGGAATGGTGCTGTGGGCACACAGCAAAGGCTCATTAAAACAATGACAATAAATAAACCCCAGGGGCTGTACTAAGAGCCCTCTTATCTAACATAGTTTGCTGCAAGACGAGGAGAATGGCTCCCTGTTTGTTGCCATTTATTAGCCGTGCTTCTGATACCTGGCAGTATTGCTTTAGAAAGGCAAAACAGTTCAGAAGTCCCTATATTCTCTTATTGTGAAGAGAAAGCAGAAGATTTAAGTATTCAAGAAAAAGCATTGTAGATAGTTCTTTCTCAATAATAAGGAAGCTTGATTTAGAGTTGGAGTCCACGTATGATTTTCCTCCGGCTCTGTAGAAATGCCCCCACTCATGCTAACACTGAAGAATGGCTGACCACATTTTCAAAATGCTTCCCCAGGGGATACATGCATTTGAATTAATGCAGGAGGTGAAAATGAAGCACCACAGACAGGTAATTCAGTATAACCAATTGGCAATTTCAAATTCCTCATTTCTCTCTTAGCATCTTTTTTCTTAACTCATCTAAAATTTCAAAGAGCCTCTTCTAGGATAGATACAAATAACCCTATAATTTCAACAGTACAACTGGATAGGCAGATTTAATCCTAACTCTCCATTTCTACAGCATAAGTGTAACTAAACTATAGGCCATTCAGGCTCTTTTTCAGTTCTCATACAAACGTAGCTAGCAAACACACTTGCTATTCTAAATCCCCAAATTGTCATTGCTCCCCATTCAGTACCAACTGTTACACAAACTTTCTAGGCTGTCATTAAAGACCCGTCATGCTCAAGTTGTGCCCCATTTTGGTTCTAGGGTTGTTTTTTTCTTCCCCGCTCTCCAGTGGGTGCATAACACGTAATAAAGTGAATTTGTCATTATGCTCCAAGTAGGACAAAGGCATCTGGACCTTCTCTCCAGGTCCTGCCTCTTCCTCTCCACCCCGTGGTACACCCCAGGAGTTAACAAGAACTTTGGGATAAGGAGGACCTGAATTTAAGTCTCTGTCCTATTAGTAAGATCATCCTTGGCTGAAAGAACATTGACTTAGTTAAAAATGAAAGAAGAAATTTATTTCACAGGATTCTTAAAAGATTAATAAGAAAAATGAACATAAATGACTTAGCAGAACTGACATAAAGGCTGAATAAATGGAAGAGGGTGCTCTAAAAGTTATCACCTCCAGTTGTCAAAATCTTTCCATCACATCAAGACCTAATTCACATGTAACTTCCAAGATTACCCAAGTTTGGGAGGGATCTCTTTCTGTCTGTCTGTCTCTCTTTTCTGAATACTTAAATTATTAAATTACACCTCTAGAAGGGATAGTTTCCATATAGACATTTTGTGCAGTTATTTTAGTAGAAGAAAAAAATATCTGATGGTTCCATGTATGCTAATTAGTACCCCAAGCACTTCATTTAAATAACCTCATTCATTCCCTGCAGTAACTCTATGGAATTTGTGCTGCTGTCATCTCCATTTTATAAACCAAAAAATTGAAATATAAAAAGGTTATTTATACCAGCTGTTTAATGATGACATTGAGGTTTGAAGCCAGAAAGACGAGCTCTGAGGACTCTCCTCCTAACTCATATACACTGCTCACCACGCCGAAATCTCATCAGGCTGAGAGAGTGAGTCCTTACATTTTATACAAACACCTCCACTTGTCTCACATAAGTCCCAGTCCTATAATCCTATTTCAATAGAAAGGAAATGGCGTTGAAACAAATTTGGCCTCAAGTTCCATTTAGACACTTAATAGCTGTGCAACCTTGAGCAAGTCATTTACTATTTCAGAACCTCCATTTACACAACTGAAAAGTAGAAAATTCTTGAGCGATTATAGGATTAATAGATTCCGAATGCCTTAATAGATTCCGAAGTAAGGCAGGTACTCAATTAATATTTTTTATTAATACAGTTTGAAGGCTACAGTAACAAAGATCAGATTTTATGCATTTTTCATCCTTCTTTACCAGATCTCGGAATGAATTCAAGACGCTTTCTTGCACAGAAGAGAAACTCAGTGTATATGTATGGCTTGCAGAAGTGACTAGTGTGATACAAGTAAACTGTCACAGGAAAGCGTGGAAAGTGGTCCTGTTTGGTTCAGTTTGTACCTGGAAACCTTATCAATAAAGCAGCACAGGTTCCTTTACACCGCGGCGACACTTAGAGTCTCCTTTGCTATAACATGTGACAAGGCCATGGGGCAGCTAAGGTGGACCGGAAGGCCGACAGCACCACCTTACTGAACTGAGATTATTCACAGTACAGAAAGAGACCAAATCATGAGCCTTGTCCAAACCCCTCCACAGCACTTAACTCCAAGTTGAATCAGGGTTTAAGTGACAGCAACATGACTGCAGGGAACGATGTTTCTGGGAAGAGGCACGTGCATTTAGACCCACCTTGCTCTCCTTCCTCAAACAAGCCCTAGTTCCTGAGTATCCCTGTGCTTCAGGGAGGGAGGCATCCTGGCAGCTCAGCCTGTTAGGAGCCAGGCTGGAGCTTTCTGGAGTTCATTTTCTTTGCACTTTGACTGCATTTCACTAAGAAATGTAACTTTTTTAAAAGCTCTAGGTCATGGAGTTCTCTCTGAATTATATGGGTATTTAACCAAAACACAGGCATCAGGGCAGCCTCGGAATAGGGGAAAATGACACCAGACCCAGACTTCTTATCTCAATGAGCTGCAAGCAGACAATATTGGATCCTGACTTGAGTTTATCTGCTTCCCTCCCCAGCATGCGCACATGAGTTGAGGGAAAAGTGGAAGATCCAAGTTTGTAAGCTCCAGTCATGCTGGGCTCTCTGACTCGCTCAAGCACCTGGTACAGTCCCAATACTCCATAGACGGTTAGTGTTTGGCACATAAATAAATGAAGCACGTTGCCCTTCTGGCAAGGAGATGAAGGTAGATCTCTCCTTTGCCCAACACCCATAACTGCAAACACGACACAAATCATTGTCACAGACCACCATGATGTCATTTGAATAAGCTAGGTTCTGGCCTCACCTTTCTGCCCCTACAGCTCTTGAACTGTGACCCTAATGATGATCTTATGTGGTGCTTGTGGACCCAGAGAGCAAAACTGTTAATGTGAGCCTTTCAATGATTTGTTCCCAATGTTTAGTGAAAATAAGCTTAACATGTCATAAGTTATCAATAAATACATAGTTCCCAACTTAAAACAGTTCAGCTTATAGTCCTTTTTTTGTTCTTTATGATGGTACAAATGTGATACCTATTCAGTAAAGCTGTGCTTTGAATTTTGATGTTGTCCTGGGTTGGCGGTACTTTGTGTAACTGGGGAGTGGCCTCCAGCCATAGCTCCCAGGAGGGCATAGAAGAGAGAAGCTGAGATGCCGCAGTGTGCTCTGTGGCTAAGTCTGATGCTCCTGAGGTTAGTCGCATCCTGTGTGCTTTCAACTGATTATATACCCAACGTGGGATGGGATAGGTTTATCCATCTGTGTTTTTCTCCAAGTCTTTCTCTCTTTGTGTGTGTCTCTGTTTTTATCTCTGCCCCTCTCTGTCCAGCTCTGTCTCTCTCACTTGTACCTCCAGACTGAATCAATGACTCCCTTTTCTTTTCCTGCCCTCTTTGTGTGTCACATACCCGCTCGTGTGTCTGTCACAGACATTTGCTCTGTCTCTGTGTATATAGTAAGAACATCTGAAAAAAAACAACTACGTTTGCCTTTCCCATCACTCTGCTAGTATCTGATTCTGCTTCTTGGTAACAGCTCTGCACACTGCTTCTTTAAATCGTGAGGTTTTTGAATCTCTTTCTGGTCACAGTTACACTTCGTGGAGACGTAAGACTCCACCACCTCAGCACTGATAACCCACATGAAGCTCTGAATCTCAACATTCCATAAAAATGCTCCCTCCTTTCCTTCCCCTAAAAGCTCCAGAGAAGTTACCAGTTCTTCAGGGGCTTTGAAACTCACTATATGGGACCCCCAGTGCCTTGGAGCAGCCGCAGAAGGGGTGAGGCAGAGAAGGCCATTAGGAAGATGTCCTCTGTCTGCCTCCTGCGGTGAAGTGAATCCTGGGAAAGCGGACAGATAAGTGGCAGATCTCCCTCCCTGGGACTCTGTCCACCAGATTGAGCAGCTGGGACAGCAGTTTAACCTGAGGGTCAGAGGGCAGCCAGGCGTTATCTACCAACTGGCTGCCTTCCCTCCGCCTGGCTGGCTTCACCTTCCCTTCCCTACTTTGACAGGGAGGATCAAGCCGCAGGGCTCCCGTCAGGGATGTGGAAATGTGAAGGGTCTTCCCACAGCCCCTCTCCCGTTTTCAAATGAGTGAGACTCTACACCCGTTCCTTATTAATAGCACATGCTAGAGGGTACCTCCTGAGACCCAGGAGATGAGAGTGACAGCGCATCCATGTGGGTGTGCAGTGTGTACAGGCACACATACATACACACTCACCAGCATGCATATCAAAGCCATGTTGTGAGAATCTTCAGTTGATTAAAGATGAAGATTGAAATGCATCTTAATAACCAGAAAATAACTTACAATCTAACATCTTGATTGTGCTAGATTTCAAAGGGCAGCAAGATGTGTTGAAATGCACATATCTAATCACCAGTGGAATTAACAGATTTGTAAAAGTTATGCTTGAGAACATTATGTGTTGCTGAAACACGACATAATCAAATTCCCATTTAGTTTTATTAATGTTAAAACTCAAGCTATATGCTCATTACCACTTTCCCTAATATTCATTTTGGGGGTTACTGAGAGAGCTCAAATTTAAATGTTTTCTTTTTCCATAGATATTTTAAAATCAAAATCACATGCATTAATACCCATTGTTGAAGTAAGTAAGTGCACCTCCCCCTCTTTCCTTTACCCTGGATGCCACAAACCAAGCTGGTTACTGAAAACAGAGAAGGGAGGCTCCAAAGGCCACAGGCTCCCTGTCCTCATGCTGGTGACACATATTCTCCTGGCCTTTGATCTTCTACCCTTTTCCTTTCTCTTCCAGCCTCACTGTGGACAATGTTTACCCATTAGCCCGTTGTCTTCACCTGCCACAAGGGCCTGTGTAGTTCACTTCTGTCTCTGCAGCTGTCCTGACCTTGTCATTCAGAATCCACAGAATCCAGAATATTTCTGCCACTCCTCAGAGATGTCTATGGCTACCATCCTATCCTAGCTGATCCAGATTGGCTGAGGGGTGAGAGGTGACCCAAAGCAGAGTTTAAATCTTAAAACATTAGATCCCCCATGATAAGAGCTCACAAGGGCTTTAGAAAGTTTAAAAAGGAGAGGAATTGAGCAGAATGAGCTCAGCACTGTGATAGTGGTTTTATTTAACAGATGCTGAATTCAGACACATAGAAATCTACATATTCATGCTTTTATAGTGACCAGGTTTCATATCTGGGTCAATGGCTTTGTGGTGTAAATCAAAGAACAGGGAAGAGGTGACATGTGGTCAGAAGCATCCTTCTATGAAAGAAGGGAAGGATTGTTTCACTTAAATCACCTAGAAGAGTTTAAAATACCATGCACAGAATAATTTCACACTGATCAGTGCACTTTTCCTGTTAATTAGAAATACAAACATGTAGTGAGAAGGTTTGGGTTAAGCTGTATTTCTCCTATTATCTCACTCCAACACAGGGAGCAAGGAGCCATACATTCTAATGATTTTTATAAGGATATTGTCCAATCATAACGATACCAAGCAAGATTTTCAAAACTGTTTAAGTTATTTATTGAGAGGGGCAGTGTATGCCTCAATGCTCAATATAAAAAATTACACACATATTAAGTGCTAAACTTATTTATTAGTACAACTCTAGCTAGTCACTTCCTTTCCTTTTCTTTCCTCCTTTTTTCTGCAGAATGCCTACAGAGCTTTATTTTATTTTATTTTCTTTGTAAAATCAACAGCTTGTTACATTAGTCTAAGCAATGTCTTGTTTATAAAGGAACTAAAAATAATTAGAATACAAAAAATGTACCAGGTCTTCACAGTCCTAGAAATCTGACACCCAATCTCAAGTTAGCCACTTAAAAGCTAGAGGACCTTGCATATTTAAACTCCCAGTGTTTCTGCTATCTCAAAAGGAAAGGAGAATTAGAGGATAATATTCTCTGCTTTACTTGGGACATAAGCAAAATCAGGACATAAATACTTGGTATTGACCAAGAACCAGTTAGATGCAAATATCAGAAGTCAAATTTATGTTTACTCAAGGAATTGTGACTTCTATAAGGTTACAGTTGAGAGAGGGAGACCATGTGGAAGAGGGGAGAAGGGTTAGACTGATTGGTCCATAAACCATATCTCATATCCTGTGCCCATTTCTGTCACCTAGAGTCCAAGTAGTGATTCATGTTCCCTTCAAGGCATACAGATTAAGAGTCCATTCTCCCAAAAGAAGGGCTGTCAGGTGAACAAAGCATTTCACCTGAGTTAACTCAGCACCCAGGTACCTGCCATTTGCTTTATACCCACTGAAATAATTCACAGCTGACTTGAATACCTGCAACACACCCCTTTTCCTGAGGGAACCCACACAAAGACACACCTGTGCATTTCATGCTGCTCAAATTCCAAGCTTTCTGGTTAAGATGCATTCATCCCTGGCCATCTGGGATAACTACACATAAAATCTCTAGATGGAAAGGGGCACCGGGATCCCCTCCCTATTAGAGCACAAGGCAGTGCTGTTGGAGAGATCAAAGGCTTCCTGCACCCAGAGCCTGCAGGTGCAGTTGGTCACAAGCGGGTCCAAGGAAGGATCACACTTAGCGATTTTCTTCTCTGATCACATCTGAGTAGTGCACTCTTCCATCACCCTTGAAAGAGGAATCACTTTAGCAGGTCCTTTCATTGGGTTAAATCTCCAAGAGCAAGTGACTGTTTTCTAAACGGATTGATCGTGACCACTTGTTTGCCAGGCGGGGACTCTGCAAACAATGCTGCCTTGGTGGGCAGGTGCTCCTCTTCCTGTCTGGAATCTTCTCATTAATTTGCTTAACAGAGTCACTGGCTTGGCATCCACTCTTAGGCGTGACACACATTGTTTGAAATCAGTTCATACCACCTCTGCTTGGGCCTCAGTTAAACCTTCCTCTGCCCACGTGGTCCTTTGAGCTATGTCTTCCTTCTCCTTCCCACTGAGCCAAGCAACACCCTGCACAGCTCTAGATCCTCCAGCCTAGGTACTACCGGAGTCAGACAAAGGAACCCATCCGTCTGCTGGTGTTTTCTTTAAGCTAGGCAACAGATGGCCCCAAGGGAAAGTCTGCGGACCAATACCCCCCTTAAGTCCTTAAAAGGTTCCCATCCTAAGGCCTTTCTTCTGTCGCTCCTCACTATTAGCCGAGTTCCCTGCTGCCTCAAGAGTCTCTACAGTCTCCTGGCCTCACCTGGATACTCTGAACTCCAGAAACTGTAAGAGATCAATTCTTTTCTATTCCATGCATTTCAGTTTCAAGGTTTCAACTCCGTGGTGCCTCCTTGGAATTCTATGACTCAGTATCGTATGGACCTCATTTAGGGCTTCCCCAGAAAATGGCTCTCTGGGCTGACAACTCCTTTCAAGGGATAGACCTCGTGACTAAATTAGAAAAAATAAAAAATCACAGCAAATCTTATATTCTAATAGCCAACACAAAAAATCTTGAATTCTTTTTACTTGCAGGAGCCTGTCTTTGCACATTTGTCTCTTAGCAACAGAACTTGGTGCTCTCTGTTCTGATAGCCTCAGGCTCGCTCACTTCTGGCTTGTTTTTATCTGGGAGTGACAGGAAGCCTATTTGTAGGAGTGAGGCAAGGCTAGAAGTGCCCTAACCTTTGTTAACTCGCTCCTCTCCCTGATCATACCTCGTGGTCAGATTTTTAGAGGCAGAGAGAGTACAGCAACCAATAAAATCTGTAAACACTGGAAATTGGTCTTCTTTATATATTTTTAAGGTGTCTTGTGATAGCTTATATGTGCACACCTACTTGACCACACAGAACTATAATCTCCAGAGTTTTATTGCTTGCATGTCCTAATTAGGGTGGAAATTAGGTAGCAAGTTTTTCATGAGGAATCTGGAAGGCAGAAGAGAAGAGACAAGCATTCTGCAAGTCATGTACATTGCTGCCTGCCTGATAACGGGTGTTGGGTGAGGCAGTAACTAGCTGTGGTAACTTCCCCCCTTGAGCTTCAGACCTTTTTGAACTCCTTGTCCAGGTATGTATTTAGCTCCACGATAAAGGACCTGGCTTCTGAAGAATGCCTGGAAGTTAGAAACATTTAATTAACACACAGCTCAAGATGGGGCATGAGACGTAGTCCCATGAGATGCAGCATGATCAGCTCCCAATGTGGCATATAATCAAATCACTATAATGTATCTGTATAGTCACATATGTGTGTCACATTTGTATATAGTGTATAGTTACCCTTGGCTCTTTATATAGTGTTTCTACTTATCTGACTAAACCCTGAATTTTGCATTTTATTTTCTCTATTTTATCACATGTACTTTAGATCTGGCTGGAAATGTTGGCTTCTGCAGTTTCATAGTGGGTTCAATTCCATAGTAACCCTCAATTATCACTTAGCGTTCATTTACCCTTTTTCAGAGGGGCTGGAAAGTTGGATTTCTCCATGGACCTGGGGTCATTGCTGGACATATTTGCACACCTTTCCAGATTAGCTGGTTCTTGGAATTACACCATTCCTGGTATGTTAGTACCAAAGCAACAGCATATGAATTTTATTACAAGTTATTGCAACAAGTAAAGATAGCAGAAAACTCTGGTAGTAGTTTTCTAAATTCCCTGGTGATAGCAGTATGAATAAAAATAGGACTTTCTATTGACTACAACAGGTGTGTACTTTTACTGTCAGGGTTCCCACAAATAATAATTCAGTGTTCATTTCAGCCAATTTCACAACAATAATGAGACTTATTACTAATTCCTGAAAACCATTTGTTTATATGGGATGAATTTTTATTCTCTCGATGACCAGTTGTGATTTGATTGGTCTGTTCAGGTGTGAAATCAGCCAGATTCAGTATGGACACAAGATGTTCAATTGTTTGTTTAGAATGTTGTGCTTTCTACTGTATCAGCCAAGTTCTCCAATCCCCATTTATATGCTGTTTTTAGCACTTACAACTAGAAGCTGAGTTCAAATTGCTACTAACCCAGCAAGAACAGGAGGCATCCATAAGGATATTTAGCAGTTGTCCACAGAATGAGATGTTTTATCTCATCTTTTAGCCCATAATGGCCACCAAAACTAATGTCTTAAGTTAAACTACATCAAATTGCCACTGTTGTAAGGAAAAACTTATACATTGGTAACCTCATCTATTAACCTAATAGAAAGTCCTTTAACTCAGTGCCTATAATTTGAATATTTATAAGGAGATAAAGCAAGTTATCAAAAAAAAATCTGAGTTCTTTAAGTAAAGAAAACAATTATGTAGAACAAAAGCTTCTTTAATAGCAAGCAATGATTTAGAGAGGACAGAACTAGAAATGTGAAAAGATTTTTCCCTCAAGAGGTCAGAGCTGATCATGAGGAAATTAAGAAAGTTTTTATTCCAAATTTTCAGTAAGTTAGTTTAACCTCAACATTAGTTTATTTATTTTTGAGAAATTTACCTTCTTGAATACAAAGTATATTCTCATCATACAGTTTAGCTGTCAAGGTGACCAAAGAGACAAAAATATTCAAAGACTTTGACCACCCATACCTTTGCAGCTCAAGTGGAGCTCACAGTAATTATGGTTTACCCTTTTACTTTTTTAAAAATAAGTATACTTTAACTTTTGGATTTGGAATGTGAAGTTTGTTGCCTATTTCTCCATCATAACTTCATTTTCAACTTAATGCAGCCCATAGTCTGTCAACTACAGCGTCAGGTTAAGTTATTTGCCTCTAGTCTCCTATCAAAGAAATACCAGAGACTTTTGTTAAGATATCAGAAGCACATGGCGTGTTTTGAACAGGTCCTTCCTATACAGTGGGCAAAATTTTCTCCTTGCTCAGTATATAGGAGCCGGTAAATTTCTCAAAAATAAATAATGTTGAGGTTAAACTAACTTACTGAAAATTTGCAATAAAACCTTTCATTTTAAAAGAAAAGAAAAATAACATCCCATAGCATGAGCCTTTTAAAAATTCCCAAATCCATTTGTAGCTTCGACTATTGAACCAGGAAGGCTCAGACATGGTGTCAGAAAGTCTCTCCTTCAGGTAGGAATGAGACAGAGAAGCCAGGAGCCAAACAAGTCCGTGTTCCCCTTAGCTGAGTCTCGGCTGAGTGCTGAGCTGTGCCAGGCATCATCCTAGAGAAGAGTCTGCTGGAAGCCAAGTGGATTCTCTGGGCTCCAACTCAGCAAGCATGTTTTAGGGGCACGCTCAGAACCATCGGGGGCCACAAGAATAGAACTATCTGTGGCAAGGAGAGACGTAGAGAAGCCTGGGAGAATGTCATGGGAATTTAAGAAACTAGCAACATGGAGATAAAAAAAACAAAACAAAACATTGGGGCAGGAGCCAGGTGAGGGAATGTAAGGGCTATGTATGGGGCTCCATGTGACTAATGGGTTTCATTCATTGGAAGACTTTCTTTATGGAACCACATTTCCACCATTGCCCTTCAAGCATAGTCTGTGGGACTAGATTTCTTCCATGCTTTAGGAGGAAACAAAGGTAGGTCTTATGATTTATTGATTATATTACAAAACATGCTCTAATGGTGATATTCTTTAAAAACAGCCTTGCTTCTTTAACTTGCCTATTCCTAATAATAACGTTTGAAAGCGATCTGAATTAGCCCCTCTCCATCCCAGGGTGAAGCTTGCAGACAAGAAGGTGGGATTTGAATGATGCTCTTCCACTCTTAATGGCTATTCTGATTTCCAACAGTTATTTGATTTTTTGGTTTGTTTGTAAAGTTAGAAACCAGGAGCTGCAGTACATATCTGTAAATCCCAGCCCCTCAGGAGGCTGAGCAGGAGGATTGCCATGAGTTTGAGGTAAACTGGGCTTCATAGTGAGTTCAAGCCCAAGCTGAGCACGTAGTGAGACCCTGTCTTAAAACACCAAACAAATAAAATCTCAAATACAATTAAACACGGTGGAGAGCAGGAAGGGCAGGAGACCAGGGACCAGCAAGGTTCTATTTGATTACTGAATCGAAGCAGAGGTTGAGGATATATCTCTCCCCAAAACACACACACACACACACACACACACACACACACACACAGCCCTTTCAGACACTCCCCTCTCCTGCTTTTGTAGGGCCCCACAATGCACTTTTATTTTTCCTTTCTGCCTCATCTATTGGAGGTTCCCTCCAGCCCCTTATTGATGGGACTCTCCCTGCCCTATGCAGGCAACTTTTGCACTTGGCCTCCCTCAGCTGTTGGAGGCTTCTTACCTCCCAACCTCAGTTCTCTACTTTGTTGCCCTAGATAAGGTCGTCTCCACCCTCAAGAGGGTTTTTCCAGGCATCAAGGACCCCAGGCTCACAGATCAACTCCCCAAGGTGTTTCTTCACCTCTTTGCCTACCTTGACACTCACAAGACACAAGAGATTCCCCACCAATACCAAGCTGCCTTCATCAGGGCCTCTGTGGTCTCTCATAAACTGGATGTAGGTGGTCAATAATGGTTACTACCTCCTTTAGAAAGCTTGGTTAGGTTACCTTTGAATAGAGAGTATTGTGATTGGCATCTAGGATCTCAAGGCATCAGTGGAAAGAGTAGATTTCCTTTTAATATGCCTGAAATATATGCTCATTTCTAACTCTGAAGATGGAGGTATTACCCAGACCTCACCTGTGTGTGTGTAAAATGAAGTTCCATATCCTTTTAATACCTGAAAATATTTTTATTGCGAGCTCCCTGTTGAGAAAGCATTTGGTCCAATATAAAGTTCTATCTCATTTACTTTTAATGACCTAATTATGCCATTTGGGCCTCTGCAAGCCTAACTGCTAAAAATTAATATCCTCTCCAAGTGCCCTCCAGGTATTTTGGGGAGACCCTTAAAGTGGTCTGTGTTCTGCAGCGTCTGTGCCACACCAGACTTGCTCCCTACCCCTCTCCCACCTGTCCACACCTGCTGGCCTCAGGGCAGCAGCCTGATTATTATAGCTCACTGTGGGATCTGGAAGTGGGAAACCAGATGCTTCCAGAACTTCCAGTGCACGCTTGCCAGCACCACTGTTCCGAGCAGAAACAGAGGTATAGCTTCTGTCTGGCTGGATGCCAATGATTTTGTCTCAGTGTGAATTGGATTTTTGTATCACAGGTCACCCTAAACAAGTCTATGAATCTCACAATGTGGCCCCCATGAAATATTTGCAAATATTTAAACAATGCCTTCAGTTCCTCCCTCTCTCTGCTCTCCCCTGAGAGAATTTAAGTCTATATTCTCAAGTCAGACCAGTGTCAAGACTTTCCTGAGATGATCTGAAATCCCAAAATTTTCTTGGAGACTGGAGCAATGTTCTTGGGATCAACTTGGACAAGGAGAACCCAGGTTAGTCACTAATAAAGAGGCCCCTTTACTGTCACACAAAAACAGTTTAACTAGTTCCTCACATTTTGTCTTTGCCGGTTTAAACCGTGTATTTGTGGATTTCTCAAATGCAGATACACAGGGACAGGGACTCAGACTGGACAGGCTTTAGAAATATAAAATGTGATAATTCTGTATTTATTCCATGCAACACTCTGGGGAGGAAGATGAGACCTCTCAGAACCTTTTTGGAAAGATGAGGAAGGTAAGGCATAGAGTCGATAATGAAGCTGGCCATTGGGCAGGCTGGGTTTCCTACACCTAGATCCTCACCACTGTGCTTCTAGATTCTTAAGTAACATGGCCAGAGACCATGCTGGTCATTCAGGGATGAGGGAATGACTTAAGAAGCTATGGCCTTTGCATTCAGTGTCTAGTGCAAGCATATTTTTCTGTCACTTGAGCGTGGTCCGTTGACTATTGACATTGATATAATCTCCTTAGTGGATAAGAACAAATGTTTGACTTGATCCAAGCTGGTTCACACTGGGGTTGGGATATGCATCCTGAAGAAGAGCTTGCCCAGTGACCGTAGATTAAGGTATTCTCCCCCATTTCCTTGCTGTGGGTTTTTTTCAAGTGGAGAGTAGCATCCATCTATCAGAAATGTTCCATTCCCCCAGGGCAGTTTCTAATGACCACAGGTAGCTCTCAACCTTATTTCTAGTAGAAACAGTTTATCTGCAGCATCAAACATTTATTGTGCTCCACTTATGCCCTTTCTCTGAGATGTCTAACAAAACTGATGTTTAATTGGATAATGGTTTGCACAATTAACTTCTAACAGTTTATTTTATCCTGATGTCCAGTGAGTGCTATTTCAAACATTTTAACCAATCTAAAAATATTCAGTCCCCATTTTACATCTTACAAAAGAGAGGTAGTATTGGTTTTCCAATCTGACCGTAATCCCTGTGATCCTCCAAAGGTAAAATTGGGGCACACCTTGTTGCAGCCAAGGAGGAAGTAATGCAGCTAAAGGATCCAATTGGCTAGAGTCTCTCAGTTCTCTAGAAGTAGAGCTTTCCAGTGCCTGCCATTGTATCCCATTTTCTGCCTATCAACCAGAGTTCAGGAACTTGTGTCTCTTCTGCATCTGGAGGCCCAGGCATTCACCTTTCCCAGTGACAGTGAAGTCAGGTTCCGAGCAAGAATTCTGTGGGCTTGGGTGGGAATTGTATGGTGCAGAGCACAAGCCAGAGGTGTGACTTGAGTTTGGTGCCTGGGACATTCCTGGGCCCTCCTCAGTGCCCCCTGATGAGCCCCTGACCATAACACCTTGTGAACTCTTGTTTCTGTTCATCCACTCCTGCTCTCAGTCTCCTGCTCCTACACTTGGGCATTTTCCCTTTATCCCAGGCAGACGCACAGCATGTATCATATATGATGGGGAGGAGTTTGGCTTTTTAGGGAAATAATCACCAAAATTCTGAGTCATTGCAGTGAAGAGAAAAAGACTTGAAGTGAAGAAAGGAGGCTTAGGGGTGGGACATTTTGCAGACAATGGGGGAATCATGGGTGATCTCCAGGCTAGATACACACATGACTTTGTTCTTTTCCTTTTACTATAATGTATTATTACATAATGTATTGTGTAGTTGGATGTTTCATTAATACTGGGGGCTGCTACAAAAGTTCATTTTGTAGATGTGATTAATATCCAAAATAAATTGAATTTATAGATGTGTTTATGCAGGAATAAATCTGGAGTACGTGATTGATTTGTAGTACAATGTTGGGGTTAAGGGTGTTGGGTTTAAGGATAGGTTATTTCTGGATCAGTCCACTGATCGAATTGGCACCAGCCTAATCCCAGTGGTCTGGATAAGATAAAAGGAAGCCAAAGAGGTTTGTTTCCTCATTTTTTGCTCTTGTTGCTTTTGCTATCTTCTACCACCATGAACTGTTGTTCCTCTGCCACGTGCCAACCTGCCTTGGAGCAAGTTGATATGGACTAAAGCCCCTACAAACTGTGAGCTAATTAAACCTTTCGCCATTTAACTTTGGGTGTTGGAGAATTTTGTCTCAGCAATGAGAGAAAATTAGGTAAAACAGAATTTGGTATCTGAAAAGTGGGTTGCTGCAGTGACTATACCTGACCACGTGGTTCAGGAGGCTTTGAGAATGGGCTGTGAGAAGTGTTAGGAAAGATTCTGAGATGCCATCTGAAAAAAGTAGACCTGAAATGTCGTAGACTGTTGTGTATTGGAGATTGCTGTCAGAGTTCAGAAGACCAGAGGGCTGACAGAAATCTTTTTGGTAAAGACCAAGTTTGGAAGGTTTCTGCTGAGAATAAGGACTGCAATGGTTGTTAGTTGTTAGATGATGTGTTGTATGCCTTGGCAGAAAGTTTGTCTGCATTTTGCTCATATCCAGATACTTTGCCTAAGATTAAGATTAAAGGTAGCAGACTAGTTAATCTTGCAGAAGAAATTCCAAAAGTTATGAACAAGGGAATACAAAGGATTATAACAAAAGCAAGTCTAAAATCATTCCAGTAGGACAAACATTAAATCCTGTAGTTGCATATGCAGCATCCAAGGCAATCTGTGACAAGATGTCAACTCCAAAGGGCTTGGGCAGCTCCAGCCCTATAGTACCTCCAGTGGTTGTGGCTCCAGTGGCTTCTTTCTGGGGCCTGATTCACTCCCCTCTTATAGTATTTCATAGATGCTCCACATTCCTGGCTCCTTTTGGAATGGAAACATGTGTCTTATCCCTTTGAATGTTGGAAGCATTTAACTTTCTTTTCATTTGTACAGGTGCTCAGAGCTAAGAGTTTGCCTTGCATCTCTGAGGAGGCTAAGGGTTTGGACTTTTCAGCAAAAGGAGATGGCCCAAAAGGAGATGGCCTTTTGCATAAAGGGGTGCATGTAAGTCTTTGGGGGATCAAGCGCAGAATATTTTTTATGTCTGGATGTCCCCCCAAAGCCTCATACAGTTTCAGTCAGATGTGCTTTTATTAAGAGGTCTCTGAATCTCAAGGGTGTGATGGACTGATGATGCAATGCTGGGATTAGGGGTGCAGGGATTAAGGATGGGTGATTGCTGGATCAGTCCAGTGATTGGGTTGGCACCACCCTAGTCCTAGTAGCCTCGATAAGATATAAGGGAGAGAAAGAGACTTGTCTCTCAGTCTCTTGTTGCTTTTGCTCTCTTCTATGCACAACAAATTACTCTCCTGTGTGGGGCCACCCTGCCTTGAAGCCAGTAGACTGTGGTCTAAAACCTCTAGAAACTGTAAACTAACTAAACTTTTTCTCCTCTAACTTTGGATATCAGGTATTTTGTCCAAGCAACAAGAATAGTAACTAAGACACTCCTTATCGTCTCTTTTTCTTTCTCTCCTTTCCTCCTCCTCTTCACCACTCTTCCATGCCACCTCTTCCTGTGACCTTGTCAAAGTAACTCCTGTATGCAGCAGCAGGGCATGAATGTGCACTTTTCTATTTTCTAGATGGAAACTCTAACTTATGTGCAACAGCCTAGAAGCTTCCTTGTTCTTTTTCCTAAGGTCTTTCCCACTCATCCTGTGTTCAAGATCTTTCCATGGCTTCTTGTAGCTTAATGTGATATCATATTGTAATTCATCAAAGAACTGAGTATCAATTCTATCCTGTCTTTACCAAAGGTCACAAGAAAATGGGACAGTCATCCAATCCAAGAATCTATGGTGTACAAACTCAGCCTCAACATGTTATTAACAACTTCCCCTTCCCTTCCAAAGAGCTGCTATCAAATTGGTTCATTCATATTTATATTCAATATTCAAAAACATGTTAGAATTGCCACTTCTAAGATTGGTAAGAAGAGTTCCTAGGATTCCAAGTAACCACTATACAAATAGCCACCATCCTTGAGAATTATGCTGATAAGCCTAATCCTGCTCTAGGTCCCACATGTCTTCATTAACTTCAAGAATCCTTGACTTCAGACCAACCCATGGCCTTGAGATTACTCTATCTTTCTTCTTACATTTGACAGACCTAATTCCATTACTCTGTATCAAATCATAGACATATATTCATGCCATATTTATCTCAGAAGCTAGATCTCAATAGAATGGTAGAATCTCATGTTACTATCTTTAGTCTTCAATTTGAGGCTTTTCATGGTACCAGCTCACCTACCGCATCTCTTGCTGCTTAGAAACCTTTGTGTAATGGTATTTTGTGCATTTCTCACTTCTGCTTACATTGTCAACTTCCTGAAGCTTTCTATTTTGGATCATCATAATTCAGTAGGTAAAGTGTGACCATATGGTGTATTGTCCAGAACAATCCAAGACCAAAAGGGAAAGCTATTAACATTTGTGCCAGGATGACACATGCGTATCACGACTATCCTGGTAAACTTGGATGTACTCCATAAATATGCACCACATTGTATAGACAAAATAGTTTGCTGTTACCAACTTCAGCTTCTCACAATCTGTATCTTAGGTCTGCTTAGTCTTGGATTAGAGGCCCATCTTTTGTCTAAAGAGACTGACCCAGGTATTGAAGCCATATACAGCAAATAGCATAGTCAATCTCTCTGAAGAACACTAAAGGGTAAATATTTTAAGAGTAAGATCTCATTTTAACTTTAAAGCACTTTATGGAAAAGATACTTTTTCCTGTTCACTTTGCAGACAAGGCAACTGAGACTCAGCAAGGTTGAGCAGGGTCATTCAGCTAAGAAGGGATGGAGCAAGGTGCCACCTACCCAGGTGGCTTCCTGAGCCCAGTACATGAATTCTTCCTCTCCTGCTCCTATCTTCCAGTGATCCCCAGTCCTAAGGGTTAAGTCAGATGATACAGGTGAGAGCAACAAGGCTGGGAGGGGGCTATCATCAGTAGCAGCTGGACATGTGGCTGTTTTTCAGAAAGACAAGTGCCTCCGGCTACACTACACTTACTATTACAGGCTCCTTATGAGCTAGAGCAGTGGTCAGAAAGTTGTATCTATAAAGGTCATTGAGTAAATATTTTAGTTTTTGATGGCTACATGATCTCTGTGGAAACCACTTGCTTCTGCCATTGTTAGCATGAAAGCAGCCAGTACAGTGTGTATTCAAATAAAACTTTATACACAACAGCTCCTACCATCTGATTAAGCTGGGTAATGGAACTAGAAATTTCAGTCTAGCAAGGTCAAGCCTCCAGGGAAAAATTGTCTCTGAAAATGCTTTGTAGAAAATGCATCTAGACTGGACATCCATGTATGTGGGATAAGGGGGCCATGAAGATGTCCCAGGACTTGAGATCAGGGAGAAGAGCCAATGTATAGAAATAGTAGCCCCACTGTCCCCACCCCTCCTTCTACCCTGAGGCCCAAAATTCAATTTCAGAACAGGTTTGGCATGTGTGTATGAAAAGACTGTTGTTAATTTATAACTGATGAAATAATAGGTTTCGAAGGACTTTCTGGAACTTCCCTTGTTAATTTCAAATACTCCAGTAACCAGGTTCCAGAATCAGGGCACATGGTCAGGGAGACAGGACCCTGCTAAACAGGGCTTAATGATGAAGCCCTAAGTCTTGAAGCTTGATTATTTTTGGAGTGAATTAAGAGGCTGAAAACTGCATGAACTCTGTTCATAAGTTTTCAGTCCCAAGAGTGAGAATTTTCAGAGAGAACTGGGAAGAGAAAAGAAAGAGACCAAGAAAAGACTGTGGCTCCCTCTAGGGCAGGCAGCAGGCTATGTGAGAGGCCTAAGGCTAGGACACTAAAACCCGTTCCTCAGGACCCCCCAAGCAAGAGCAGTTCCTTCTCTCACAAAGGAGAGAAAGGCCACAGGAATTAGCATAACCAAGGAACAAGTCCAGTAGACATTTGCACCAGAGTAGTTGCTAAATGTTAGCCATGGAAGCCTTTTATGGTGACACATACCTATAATTCCAGCAATCTGGGAGTCCAGAATAGGATCACAAGTTAAAGTTCAGGCTGAGAAAATCAGTGCCCATGAGAACTGTCTCAAAATTTTAATAATAAAGGATTGGGTACTCAAACCCCAGCACACCACTCCCTTATACACAAAAAACTATTCCATCCAAAATCTTTAATGAACAGAAAGTTTTTTTTTGAAGAAAATAAAATGAAATGAGAAACAAAATGGGGTCAGTCAAAAAAAAGGATGACCATAGTACATTATTTAAACCCAAAATGCAAGGTGATTTACAATGGTTACCGTGATGTCTCTTGTTATCTTCAATAGAATTGTCCGTATCATCAGGCACAATAAAATTGAACATAGCAATACAGAACAAAATCAATAAAAACAAAACATTGGAGACATTATAGGACTTGAAAAGAAGGTAATAGTCAAACCAGAATGGGTATCGCAGTGAATCTTATTGTCTTCAGAGTAGTTGCCTATACTCTCAGACTTGATACTATCAAACATAACAGATTCAAATAGAATCAGTCAAGACAAAACAGCGATCAGACAAAACAGATTCAAATAAAATCAGTCAAAACAAAACAGTGAAAGCAACACAGAGCTTCAGATTAAGTTAACAGGAAATTAAAAATGATTATCATAGTATATCCTGCTATCTTTGGGATAGCTATCCACGCCATCAAATCTAGTACAAGTAGACAAATTAGAACAGAATATAACCAAACTAAACAGAGCAATGAGAACAATATGGGTTTCAAATCATGATGCAAGATTAACAATGTCCTCTGCCTTCCCTTTTTAGACAATTCCTCACCTTTTACTTTCCCAAGGTGCAGTGTAGATTTCATATCCTACTAAGTCCTTTAGTTTTTAGATGAGGGAGACAACTCGCTATTTACCTAGGTGGTTCTGAACCTGTTACCCCTGAGCTTGGCCTCCAATTGTATCCATTTACCTACAAGAACCTCAAGGCTTTCCTTCCGTATAGCTGAGTAGTTCTCCATTGTATACAAATGTTATGTGTTTCCAACCAATCTGCAGCTGAAGGGCGAGCTGCCCCCACTTTTTTCTGGTTCCCTGTCACATAGAGCATTATTTTCTTATCTTTGACTTTTCAGTCCATAAACCCTCTTTCAGGTTAATTATATTTCTTATATAGAGCATCTTGATGGACCCTATCTCCCGACCCACTCTACCTGTGTTTCTTTTTATTAGTGTATTGAGGCCATCCATATTAGTGATTATGGCCAATCTTCTCTGCCTCATCTCTGCCATGCTATTTTTCTGCTGTTGGTTGTCTACTTTTCCTCTTAATTCCACTGTCTGCCCCACTCAGTGAGCCCCCTCTGCCACTGTTTCTGAAGCCATGGCCTTTTTTCTCTCTCTTTAGAATGTCCTTCAGTATTTTTTGTAGGGTTGAATTTGTGGTCATGAACTCCCCCAGTTCCTCTTTGGCATAGAAGCATCTTGTTTCTACATTAATTTTGAGAGATAGTTTCACAGGGTACATCAATCTGGGTTGGAGGTTATATTCTTTCAGGGCTTAGAATATTTCACTCCAAGCTCTTCTTGTTTTGATGGTTTGTGTTGAGAAGTCTATGGTGATTCTGATGGGTTTTTCTTTATGGTGATCTGTTTCTTTGACAGCTTTTAATATTCTGTTCTTGTGTTGAATTTCTGGGATCTTGATTATTATATCTGTGTGTACATCTATTTTGGTTATAGCTGGCTGGAGTTCTATATGCCTCATATATCTGAATATCATTTCCTTTTCCTATGCTTGGGAATTTTTCTTTAATTACTTCTGTAAATAGCCTTTGTATTTCATTTGTGTTTACTCCTGCTTCTTCACATTTTTTATTCTTAAGTTATAGATCTTCTTGTCATTGTCTAGCCTTTGTATTGTTACTTCCTGGTTCCTTGTTATTTTTCCTTTCATGATCACAAATTGCAAACCTGTCTTCAAGGTTTGATAGTTTATCTTTAGTTTCTTTCAAGCAGTTTTGCCAGCTTTCATTGGAGTTTTTAATTTCCTGGTAATCTCTTTGAATCTGTTTCATGGATTCTAGATTTTTTTTAATATTCTTTCTTATTTATTTATTTATTGGTACCAGGGATTGAACTCACAACTGCATGCTTGCAAGGCAGGCACTTATGCTGCTGAGCTAACTCCCCAGCCCCCATTATTTTATATTCTTCATCAAACGTTTCCCTCCTTTCTTATGCTCCTCCATTCTTCCATCTGCATCTTCTTGAGAGGTGCCTAGCACTTCTTTTATTATTTTTCTTATATCTTCTTTTACTTGTATTAGTATTTCTTTGTAAGTTCTTTTATAATTTCACAAACATATTTCTTTATGCTGGATGATGTTTCTTCAGAAACTGCAGATGTGCAATCCCTGATCTCTTCTGTGTTTACCACTTCTGGGCCAGTACTGCTTGGGTTGGAGGCTGGAGACTTCCTTTTGTTTCTTCCTCTTGTCATGTTTCTGGTTTCTTCCACACAAGTAGATAGTGGGAATCCCCGGCACATCCTGTATTGGTAATATTTTCTCTGAAGCGTGCTGGCTAGAGATTGCTGCCCTTACCAGTCTGCTGGTGACTGCTAGAGTACAAGCAGGGGCAGGGCAGGCTGGTCCCTTCCTTTTGAGCTGTTCATCCACTGGGAGTCTTCACCACATAGTGGCTTGGGCCGGTTAGTGATAGCTTCAGGAAAATCTCCATTTTGGCTATTAGATTGCGCACAGGGGTGGGACTCAGTCCATGCAATTCTCACCAGTCTGCTCTGTGCTAGTAGTGGCTGAATGAAGCCAGCTGCAGTTCTGGTTCTGGGCTTATCCTGCCCAACTCTAAAACGTCACCTGGCCAATCACCCACTCTGTGGGAGGACTGATTTCTGCACACTCCGCACGAGCCTGTGCTGTTATCTGGTCTGCCACTCCCCTCCACGACCACATCCTCCTGCAGAGGACCACGGGTTTGCCAAGCCCCAACTTCACCATGACTCTGCTTCTTCCAATTCCAGTGGTGTTTTGTACACAATGGGACCAGCTCCAGTGAGAGTACATCTAGCTACAGCCTTCCGTCCACATTTTTCTTTTCTTTTCTTTTTTTTCCCCTTTCATTTCTTCCTGGCTCGAGAGGATCTATGTTCTTCCATCTGCTGTTCTCCAGGATGTTTTATTCCAGCATCTGGGCTATTTCTCTCAGAGAAACTTTTTACTTTGATGCTTATTGATCTGCCATCTTCCCAGCCAGCCCATACAGGAAGAGTTTTGAAAAAAAGTTGACACTTAAAATTTTTGTTAGATGAGTTTAAAAAATCTACTTGCAGCTCAAAATATTTCTTAGACTCAGGGCTTGGCAGTGACCTGTTCCAAGAACTGTGTTAGTTTTGTTGTGTGAAGACCATAGAGTTCACTTAAACACAAACCTAGTTTCTTATTGATCACTTCACTTGGCCGACGAAAGACATAAATACTATGGATAAGGCTACAGAAGTGTCACCCGGCACTGTTCTATAGCAAACTTTCCTCACCAAGTATAAGGAGTATATCCTACAGCAACTTACAGTATGCTGAATACCTAAGCCAGAAAGATTTATCATCACTACCAATATTCTGAATTGTACCCAACAACATGGACTCTGCCTTTTATATGACTGGCAGGACAGGTTTATTCACGACAGTGTCACCAGCCAGACTCTTGTCACTTTGCAATGGCTACCATGCCCCTAAAAAATAGAGGAATCTTTCAGTTTTCCTGTGAACAGCCATCATGTACATGGTTTGCTGTTGATGGAGTGTTGTGCAGCTCTTGCCTGCAATTATTTTATAAGAAAAGTTTGAATCAGATTTCTGACTTGCCCCACTGTCCTTTGCTGTTTCCCTACAGTGGCTGGTTCTGCTTCAATGTTACAGCCATTGGATTTCCTTTAATAAGTTTATATACAATGAGCTTTTCCTTTAGTTTTTAGTTTTTCGCATAGGGTTCAAATGGGTAAATGTATCATAATGTAATTTCCTATACATAGACACTTTGGATTTTATAAACTTTTATTATAAAGCTGTTGCTCCATGAATGTATTTGCACATATGAAATTTCATGTGATTTTGTGAGAAGTATCAATTCCAGGCAGTAGGCAATGCAAAGGATAGGTCTAGATTTCAAATTTAATAGATTTTTCAAAGTTTGCCTCTATAAAAAAGACCAAGTTTTATTTCCACTACCAAAGTATGGAATTATGTATTTTTCAGACCCTCTTCAAATTGTAAATTGATTTGTCAATCTTACATATGAAAGTGTTTAATGTTAATTTGCATCATTCTTGTAATAAATTATATGGCATTAACACCTCTCTATAGCTTTAACAGTCATGAGCATTTCATTTTTTGAGAGGCATGAAGGGGTTTATTGGCATAATTTTAAAAATACACAATTATATAGAGCAGAAGTGGCAAACCAGAAGCACTTTATCAACCTTGCTAGTTTATGGACTTAAAGTATCTTTAAGGGATTTTGTATGTGATGGGTCTAGAAGAAAATAAACATAAATAAGCCTAGGGAATAATGCTATGAATAATCTTGGGTAGGTAATGTTTTAACTTAGGGTTTCATTCATACAGGTACAATTTTTAGTTACAATTTTGTGTGTTGCCTTTCTACCTATCTTTATTTTTTCTACCTTTTCCTATTTGAGTTTTGATTGCTTGTTCTTAAGGGGTACAGAAAGGCTGAGGGTACATTTTCTTATGTCTTCAGACTGAGATGGGACATTGATGCTGCCTAAACCCAAAAATCTTAACCCTGACTAAAGAAAACAAAGGAAGGTGGATTTTGTTGTTTAATGAACCATCATATTTTGATAGTCTGAAAAAGAGGACATGAACATTAGGAAGTCATTGATGCTTAAGCATCATGCTAAGCAAGGGACAGAAATTGTCATTAATGAATCGTGGCTCTAAAAATAGTATAAATCAATTGTATTTGTCATAAATCTCTTATTTTTAATTTTAACCTCTGCTTGAAAAGCATTTACCAAAATATAAGAGGTGAGAATGAAGCCAAATATGTACTGGAGACCCCAGAACTATTATTATATATGTTATTATTGAATATTTTGTTAATCTTTCCCCAGGAAGTGGGTAGTACTTCTTAGCACCCTATAGATACATGTTGTTTGAGATATGAAATCTTAATAAATTACTTTTAAACAATAGTCATCTATTCCATTGTTTCAGCTTGCTTCTTTGGAAACTGTACCAGTACTGCATATGTTATATGTTCCTCAGTTATTATCTCTTATTTCTCTCCAGTGCTTTTAACTTTTTTTAGTTCGAGTCGGTTTATTTTCATCTATCCTCATGTCAATCATGTTTTTGACAAAGTTTCTTTTCCCTTGTGCTTTTGGAAAAATGGGCTCCACTTTTTGATTTTTTTTTTCTTAAAATTCACTCTATTCCTAGGGTGTACAACCTCAGTATTTTCTTTTTATTACATTGGTGTAACTTTTAGGAAAGACTGGATCAGTCCTTGATTTTTTCTTAACTTAAAGGCTTATTTCATTAAAGTTCATTACTACTGTGGTTGTGTTTTCATGGCAAAGTATCTTGTCAAATTCTTGTCTGTTCTGTGGCAATAGTCTTGTGCTAAGTGTACCGATGATTGGAAAGATAAAAAGAAACTGTATCTTTAATCTGTCACTTTAGAACCCAAGTGCCCTGGTATTTCTTTGTCATGCCTTCAAATATTCATTTATTTAAAAGTATTTGACTGTGGACTGTATGAAAGGTATTGTATTGGCTGCAAGGGGAATGATTATCAACAAAGCCAGACAGGAATTCTGATTGCAAGTACCATATATTCTAGCTCATGTTTGTCCACAATTTATATATTTAAAAAAAATTTCACTTGTAAATATGATTTGTGTTAACTTTCCATCACTGCAACGAAATAACTGAGGTAATCAATCTATAAGGAAAAAAGTGTTAATTTTGGCTCACAGCTTCTTTGCCTTTTGGCCTGGAGTAAGACAACACGTCATGATTGGGGGTTTAGGGTGTAGAAGGACTGTGCCCATCCTGGCACCTGGCAAGCAAAGAAGGTCAGAAATGGGCCAGAATCTGTGGTTCCCCTCCAAGGCCAGGCCCCTGCCCCCATCCCCTAACTTCCTTCACCAGGCCTGACTACCTAAAGGTTCCAGCACCTCCACGTAGCCCCTCGAGGTTGTGACCAATGCTTTCGTACATGAGCCTTTGAGTGGTACTCAGTAAAACTCTAGCAAATTTTATTCAAAATTCTGGTGGTCTTGTCCCTGCTCTTCCTGTTGTCTCTGTTCTCGGCAAGGAATTCCTATAACCCAGGACAACCAGTGATTAGTGTTATTTGACTGTCATAGACAGGAAAGTGGAAACAATTTATGACCTCCAGTCTTTCAGACCAAGAAAGTATACTGTGCCCATGATAAAGGCCTGTTTAGATCCTGTAGAGTATGCTTCCTTACTGATGACATGCTAAAACTCAGCTTGTTAGTATGTTTTTATTCTTAATCCCAAAAAAAATTATCTAGAAAAGGTTTAGAAATGCTGCACTGTGCTCTGCCTACTAACTGCATTTCGCTAAGTGGGTATCATTCTTTGACTCTCTTCTAACAGAGCCACACATTTGCTTTAAGATTTATCTCCAGGCTTCTGATAACAAAGGCAGTTCTTTAGGACATCTAACAGAATATATAAGCTATGGAACCATTACCACAAAGTATGGAGGCAGACTTTTAGAAGAACAGACTTCCCCTATTAAATGTATGCAAGTGGTTGTGCATGCCAGCAGTTTATCGGAAAAATTAATAGGCCCTCTATGTGACATTAAATAGCCTTTTAACAACAGTGCACTTAGATCCCACACCAACTTACACAAAATAAATAGCACTGAATTGCCTAACAATCAAATAAGGATTTGTCTTCCAATTCAATTTAAATTACTCTGAAAGATAAGCAAACCTAAAAAGCTAATGGAGGAATAAATCCCTATCTATTATGTTCTATTTGACATGTATGTAACCCCAGTTGTCTTTGGGAAAATAAAGTCACATAATTTATTTTGTCTTTTTCATGTACCAGTCATTAGAGCATCCTTAGTAAATGGCATTAAATTGAATACGATAAGGTTATAATATTGCCACAAGTGGGCACAAGGAGAGAAGTAGAGATGTGTCTGTTGGGGGTTGGGAGACCCCTTCTTTGTTTGCTGTGAATGAAGGAGAGTCAGAGGGCAGACTGTGAGTTAATATTTGAAAATGTCTAGTAAGAAAATTGATGGAACTCAAATGAGATGGCCTGAAACTTTTTATATAACCAAGGATCTGTTTACCCACAGAAATGAATACATTCACACTGGGAGATGTACAAAGCGAAGGGCAGAATCTATTTTAATAGCCACTCTAACACACACACTATGTATTCAAGAAATGGGAGGAGAAAGAACAGAGTATTGAGGACTCCCAGAGTTCTCATATCACAGTGAACTTGATGTATCTTCTCTTCTTGTTTATTCATCATGAACATAAGATGAGGCAAGATAAGCAATAGGTATGCAGGAAGAATGCCTGCGAGATGGAAGTGGCTGATAATCAAGTGGGTGAGGCTGAGCAAATGTCTGTCTGGGGAAGTTGACGTGAAAGTCATATAGATCTAGTGGTCACGGAGGCCAGAATGGGGGCTGGAGTAGGAACAGAGAAGGGTCAAAGAGTATGAATCAGTGTGAAGCATGAAGTGTTGCCATAATCTTTGTCTACACTTTTCTGTAACAGTTATTCTTCACTATTACATGACCGGCAGTGCATCATTCCTCCCACTCAGTGATAGGGGTGCAGTCCCACTCTGTTGGCCTTGGGCATGGCCACAGAGCTTACTTTAACCCAGGTGAAGTGAACACATGTACCCTCTGCCCAACAGAAGGCACAAGAACTTTTGCTCCATCTTGAGCATGGTATATTCTAGGGCGTAATACAGACAGGTGCTGCCTATCAGTCTATATCCTAGAATGTGACGTGTGGAACAGTCACAAATCTCTCAGTTCACACACAGTAAGGACTTAATTCTTTTTCTAAGGTTGCGTCCATGGAGTAAGCTGCATCTCCAGGATAGATCCTATACTACAGACACAGAAAACTGAGGTGTGGCCAATATAAAATAAATGGAATATTTTGATCTAAGAATGGGGAGCACCAATCACTTGAGTAAAAACATTTTAGTGTGGTGCAAGAGCAGAATCCAGCTTTAGCAGATTACAATGTGATTGGGAGGCGTTAGCATGGAGTGCCTGGTATAAAATGTTTTTGAGAAGTTTGATAATAAAAATGAGCAAAGTGAAGAGAGATATTCCACAGTTCATGCCTGGTTTTTGTCTTTAGATCTCATTTTCCCAATGGGGGGAAAAGTTGAGCAAACTTGTATGTTGTCAAGGGTGTAAAAGTAAGGAAGAAGATCAAGATGTTAGGTAGAATGGACGTGACAATGTATCACAATCCCTAGGCACCAGGACACAGGCATATAGGTCGTCCCTGAATAAGACAGTGAGGAAAACCTGAGGAGAGAAACAGAACATTTTCTTTTTACTCATGACAACCCACCAGGACACTTGTTCAAAAATTATGCATTTGTAATTCTAGCCAGTCCAAGAGTATGAGCTGGGGACATGGGGTTTATTAGCAAGGTTTAGTTTTAGTGAGATGAATCACGTAGGCGACTGAGTTCTTTCTGGATTGGCATTTAGCTTATGCTAAATGGGCAAAGAGGCAAGAGAGATGAACACATTTGCAAGAGAGTATGAGCTTACATCCATGGAGTAGGTGTTCTCAGCTGGTGCACACAGATCCAATAAAGGAGAGGCTAAATGGTAGAGAAGAGATGATGATAGGTCATGTCAGTTGGATGAAATATCTCCACAGAGGAAGCTGAACAGAGGAGCTGGGTGAACAAAGAGTTACCCTGGGGAAATTAGCTCTTTCCGTTAGAGATTTCAATATGATACCGTTTCTGCTAATCAGGGAGAGGGTGAGGACAGCAGTAGATAGCTGCAGTGGAGAGAATGGGACCATCACTGGGAAAGAGACAGTCAAGTGACACAAGGCAAGAATATTGCCAGTGAATCAGAAGGTGCTGAGCTGAACAGGGTTGTTCAGGTGCTGAAGTAGTCGGTGAATAAAAACAAAAGGATAGCAAGCATTTAGACGGGAAGGAGGGAAGGACGTGGAGACAGACAGTCTAGGCCTGAAAGGACAAGATGGGAAGTGAGGATGGAGGGCAGTGGTGGGGCAGTGACACAGGAGCACGACTGACTCATAACCCACCTCAGCCCCATGTCTGTGCAGTAGGGAAGAACTCACAGTAACTGCTTGGGCTCCCACTTCTCTGCTCTCCCCTGCGCGCCTCAGGAAATGCAAGAGGAAGTTCATTGCAAATGTGACAGATGACGCTGCTCTCCTGTTTACTTACTGCACATGACTCCAATTGTGTCCCTGGGATAGTGTTCAATTGAGAAACCATGGCACACTTGCTTCTGGCCCCATAACTGTGCTGCCCAGGTATACTGCCCGAGCATGAGGTGCTAGATGCATAGACTAAGCTCTTAACCCTTAAGGTGCTTAAAAATCAATGTGGTTGCTGATTAAGATGGTAATTGCCAGGTCCCAAGTCCAGTAACTACAATTCAGAAGCATTAAATGCAGAGGAGAATTGGTACTATTAACTAGCACCCCCAGGTACTCGATAGGGGTACACGGACCACCTTGTGACAAATGCCAAAGTGTGGAAGAAAACATGAACTTTGATTCAGACCTCTACCAATCACTAGTGCCCTGTTATTATGGGTGACTTATATCAACCTCTAAATCCAATCTTCTCATGTATGCAACTACTCTACACTGATAGGAAATAGATTGTGCTTCTTGTCTTTGTGAGCAACAAATAACCACTCCTAGTGGGTCATTTCTCTCTCCTATGACACAAAATTAGAAGACACTGTCATTTTAATATGCTAACTTCCAGGTCCACAGGGACCCCAGCTCCATCCTTCTTCCTGTCCTACCATTCTAGAGCTGCTTTCATGGCTTCTGCAGCTCCTGTCTTCATCAAATTCTGGAAGAATAAAAAAAAAACCCAAGTAGATTAAAAATAAATAAAATGAATTTTCTCTGGTAGCTTTCTTTTGAAAAGCCTTTCAACAGTCCCTTCAAGTCTTTTGTGTACATGTTGCCAGCAGAGGGCTAACAAAGTGGAAGCCAGAGGTATTATTTCCAGTAGCTATGTAGTCTATGCCAAGGCTAAATTATTTTACAAACCAACAGTGGAGACTGGATATTGTCAGACAAGCCATACATATCCTGAGATATGATATGCATTGGATTATTTTGTTTAAACTCCCCAAATAAACCTCTATAAGCAGAGTGACTCAGTACCTGTGCCATTTCATGGTTGTAAAGACTAGAAGTTGGAGATGATGGTGTCCACACACTTGGTTGTTTCTGAAGACTCTCAAGCATTTGTCCTTGACCCTCTCTTTGGTCTGGTTTGTTTGCCATTTTTGGCATTCCTTGGCTTGTCGACACATCACCAGCGTCTATTTTTATGTCCACACATCTTTTCCCTGTGTTATTGTCACCATGCTGTAGTCCCTTACCCCTTTTAAAGCCATCTACTGTTATACTGGACTAGGCACCACCATAATGATGCTATCTGAATTTGATCATCTGCAAGAATCTATTCCCAAAGACAGTCACAATCACAGGTAGGGAGTATTAGGACTTCCATTATCTTTGGAGGGCCTATAATTCAAGCCATAATGCAAACTGCAACCTTGTGGAGCTTTGCAGCCCAGCCTCCCTCTTCTAACCTGTACCTCCGTGCTCTTGAAAAGTCAGCCTTTAGTCCAGTTTATACCTCCCCTCTTTGCTGGCTTCCCATTGCCAAACCTTAGTCCCAAAACTTGAAGCTCAGTGCCTAAGTCTTCCGTTCCATCTCTGTTCATTGCACTGGTACAGCCCCACCTGCTAGTCACCTCCCTCTCCTCACTTGCTGATTTCTGCTCCAGCACATGCTCAGGGCCCCGTGATTACTGACTGCCTGTATTTACCAATCTTCCATCTTCATCTGCAGAATACCTGTGGCCCAATGGCTACACAGCTGATGTAGAGAGTTGTTTCACAGCTTGCTCCATTCAACTGCTGACCAGCTCAGCTCCGCAAAAGCCTAAGACTCTCCTTGCTAGGCAGGATTTTTTTTCCTCATAATAGAACAGCTCTCATTTGAAATTAAAAAATTCATTACCTGTGGCTCCTCAAATTGGCTGCTAGGGTGGATTATGCTGTTTCAAACAACAGAGGGTGGCATCAGGTAGGGATTAAGGAGCTGGTGCTCTCCTCGGAAGCTGGTATCCAGCTTGGATTCACATGGTTTCTGGAAATAAGGGATTGAAGGGAGGACACAGCATCCCAGAGAATCTGTGAAGGAAGAAGTAGCTCTAAATTAAATATTGCTCCATGTTTTCCAGGAGGCATCAGCAGCTTGTTAAATATTAAGCAGAAAATTTTCCATCTCACTGTTTCAGGCACATGGCAAGGGGAGGAAAGGCCGGTTTTACAATCTCCGACATGGCGGGAGGGGGATTAGGGGCTACCGAGCTGGGATAATTTATCAGAAGAAGAACAGTGGCTTCCAGCAAAAAGGTTCACAGATGCTGTCTTCTAATTAAAATTTTTTAATTTCAGAATACAATTTTATAGACTTTCTAGGTAGAAAATGAATCACTCAACCCACGTGGTGTCTCCCAGGATACTGTGGAGGGAAAAAATCCTTGTGTCTTATGCCTTGCTCTGTGCCCCTAGATGGTCTGCTTTGTGTTACCAGAAACAAAGAAGGGAAAATTCAAATTAAAATAGAACACTAGGTGTCCAATGCACGTTTCCACATTGTTTGGGACATAAAATGAGATTGCGTTGCTTTAGAAGGAAGGAGTTAGTTTTACAAGTTGTCTTTGCCACGTCTGTGAAACGAGTGAGGAAATATAAGGGACTCTGGGCCAGGAGCCCATGTCGTTGTCAGGGACAGTGCTGTCAGTCTCACCCAAAAGAAGATCATTTGGAACAAGAACAAGATGGAGACATGCAGGAGTTTCATAGATGCTCTCACCTTCCACTAAACACGGTTTTAACTGACCCAGGACACATCCGTAGCAACCTCCTAGCAAACTCCAGTAGTAATTGGTAACTAGTTAATAACTTAGATCTAATGCATTTTCTATGCTTTTTCTAAAGGGTTAGTTTTACATAGAGCACAAGCTAGTTAGACTTTCCAGCTAAAGTTGGTTAAATCTCTTCAGAGATAGACACAAGAGCATTTAAAATTGTGAAAGATCCCACCTCCTTGCTTTATGATATAAAGAATAGGGTTCATGTTTTGTTGCCAATTAAGAGTGGTGTCAAACTATGTTCATCCTAAATGGATAACCACAATTATTTCTATTACTTGAGATGCCTTGAGAATTATCTGGGAATAAAAAAATATCTTATTAGCAGCACCTAATGGGGAACCTTTTTGCTGGAAGCCAGTGTTCTTTTCTGGATAAATTATCCCAGCTCTGTGACCCCTAATCCCCCTTCCACCATGGAGGGCATGGAGGAGGTGAGAATTAATCTCAGGTTTGGTGCTGTGCCAGAAGGTGGGACTCAAATTTGGTTTTGATTGAGGAAATAAGACAAGAACCAAAATCAGAAACCCTCTGTCTTTTGGCTAATATCAAAGGCTGGAAATCCCATCTACAAAAAACTCCATGCAGGTTCTTGTAAAGGGGCTAAATCCAAGGAAATTTGGTTCTTCCACCATTACTCCAAGTTAGTAACCTTCATCTTCATGGACTTGGGGGTTAGGGCTGGGAGGAGAAGGCACATTCCTACATTGGGTCATGTGTTGAGCTAAAGAGGTCCAGAACTTAGACTATACTACATGCATCATGTCAGGTGGTGGCCTTGGGATTCTAGTAATGCTCTTTGTTAGTTGTCGCTTTCTCCCAAGCTTAGTTCTTTTTTTATAGGGGAAATAACACTGTTCTTTTTAAAAATTATCTGTCATAAACCTTTATGGAGCACAAAGTGATATTTTTATGTATGTATACATCATGCTGTGATTGCCTTGTGCCATCAAATCACTTCATGCATGTATTGTTTCTATGGTGTGACGTTTGAAATTTACTCTTATTTTGAAATCTACATACATTAAAAAGGGCACAAGTCATCCAGGTGTGTGATACACCTCAGTGGCTCTTCCTCATGTCAATATGAAAATTTTCACCCTTTGATCCACAACTTCCCATTTACCCTCGTTCCTCATCCCTGCAAATAATAATTTTCTGCTTTTACTTCTGAGTTCAACTTTGTTATTTCTACGTATAAGTGAAATCTTGTGGTATATGTCTATTTTATGCCTGGATTACATTTTTTGGCACAATCTTCAGTTTTATCCACATATAAGATTTCTCCATATTTAGGGCTGAATAACCTTCCACTGTGTCTGTATAACCATAATTTTCTCTATGCACTCAATTGCTGATGAACACATAGGTTCTTTCCCTATCTCGGCTATTGTGGTTAGTGCCACAGTAAACATGGGAGTACAGATGCCCCTCTGTACCTTGATTTCAGTTCATTTGTGTATAAACACAGAAGAGGGATTTCTTTATCCTGTGGTGGTTCTTTGTTTTAGTTTTATTATTTTTTGGAACATCCATACTGTTTTCCATTATGCTTGTACTAATTCTGATTCCTGATAATAGTACAAGACTTCACTTTCCTCTCTACACCTGTTATGTTCCATCTTTTTCATCTGACATGCATAGATTTAACCTGCACTTCCACTTTTAATGTAGCTGTTAACCATTTGCATGTCTTCTTTTAAGAAATGTCTGCTCAGGTCCTTGATCCATTTTAATTGTCTTTCCCCCCTTGCTATTGGGTTCTTTGAGTTGCTTATATTTTGCATATTGACCCATTATCAGATGCATATGTGCAAATATTTTCTCCCATTTCATGAGTGTTCTTCATTATTTCATGTACTGTACAGGTACTTCTCAGTGTTATGCCATCCCAGTTGTAAATTTTATGTTTCTTGCCTGTGCTTTCAGAATTATATCCAGAAAGTCATTGCTCAGTCCAGGATCACAGAGCCTTTCTCCTAAATTTTCTTCTAGTAGTTTTACAGCCTTATGTTTGTTGTTAATGTATTTTGAGTCAGTTTTCTATATTCTGAAAGATAAAGATCTAATTTCATTCTGTATGTATATGTCTGTTTTTTTCTGCACTGTTTATTGAAGAGATAGTACTTCCCAATGTATAGTCTTGTAACACTTGTCAATAATAAATGTACTGTAAATCTGTAATTTTAATTCTAAGTTTCCTATCCTTTTATGTTTGCCAGTACTTGTTTTTATGCTTGTGAAATGGTATTTTGACTACAATTGATTTATAATATCTTGTTTTTTAGTTAATGTATTGCATATTGTTATCTTAGTAATACTTGTTCAGGTTGCAAAAAATTATCAAACAATCAAACAGTGACAGCACAAAGTGTTCTTTTTGATGAACTGAGATTAGTAGTATAGTTATCTATTCTGCATACATACACACACAGTCATATATATATATGTGTATATATATATATATATATATATAATCTTTTCCTTTCTTCCTTTTCTCCTTTCCCCATCCCAGTTGTTCTTTCCATTTGAGCACTTTCTTTCTCTTTCATTCTTACAGTATCTATTATACATTTTGGATCTTATTACTCTTTCAGTTTTGTGTTATTTTTTATACTAGGAAGACAATAATATTTATAAATTTAAGTTTGATTTATTTCACTTATGAGTATAGTCTCAAGTTGCCTCCATTTACCTATAAAATCCTTAAGATTATTCTTTTTATAGCTGAGTAATATTCCATTTTATAAAAATACATCTTTTTTATCTATTCCCTGGTTGATGGGCTTTTGTGTTGTTTCCAAAATTTAGCTGTTACAAATTGTGCTGCTATAAACATGGATGCACATATATTGCTGTGGCCTGAAAAACAAAATGGATCAAAGATCTAAATATTAAAATAAAAACATGAAATCTACTGGAGGATAAAGTAGATAGAAATCTTGAAGACATAGGGGTAGGCAAAGAGTTTATGAGTAAAACACAAACTACACTGAAAATTCTTCAAAGAATCAACAACTGGGATCTCTTCTTATTAAAAAGCTGTTGTGCTTCAACAGAAATCACCAACAAAATGAAGGGAAAACCCACAGAGTGAAGGGAAAACACAAAGAATTTTACTCAGCTGTTCCTCAAAGGGCTTATATCTAGAACATATAAAGAAATGGAAAACATCAGCCCCCACCAAAATTTAAAAACCCAGTCCAAAAATGGGCATCTGAGATGAACACACACTTCTCAGATAAAGCAATACAAACGGCAAATAAATATATGAAAAAGTATTCAAAAACGTCACTGGTCATTTAAGAAATGTAAATTGAAACAACATTGAGATTCCATCTCACTCCAGAAAGAATGGCTACCATCAAGAAATTAACCAATAACAAATGTTGGTGGGATTGTGGGGAAAAGGAACCCTTCTTCACTGTTAGTGGGAGTGTAGACTGGTGCAGCCACTGTGGAAATCAGAGTGGAAGTTTCTCAAAAAAGAATGGAAGTCTCATTCAATTTAGCTAGTCCTCTTCTGGATATTTTACCAGAAAAATTGAAAATGTAATATCTTTGAAAATTAATATTCACAATATATTTAGCTTTGTTCTGTTTTTGTTAATATTGCTTAGTTATTTTGATTCTTTTGTAGTTTCATGAAAATTTTAGTTGTAGTTTTAATTTATGTGAACAACATCATCAGAATTTGAATAGAAATTGTATTCATCTGTAGATCATTTTTTAGTATGGACATTTTTACAATATTCTTCCAATTTTAATATGGAATATCTATTTGTTCAATTTCTTTCATCAATTTTTTATAGTTTTCAGTGTGTAGATATCTTACTTTTCTGGTTAAATTTACACCTCAATATGTGTTTTTGTTGTTGCTACTATAAATGGGGTTGCTATCTTGTTTTTTCCAGAAGGCTCATTATTATTATGATACAGAAATGGTACTGATTTTTGTATGTAAATTTTTTATCTTTCAACTTTACTAAATTTTTCTAAATTTTATTTTATTAGTACATATTTTCAATACATATATTGTACAGTCATCTTGGGGAGTTGATGCTTTTTCATAATATAATATGTTTCCTTTTAAGTTCCTTCATTTCTTGCCCTCCCTTCTCTTATTTTCTTTATCCCCTTTGCATTTTGTCAGTTCTAAAAGATTTTGGTAGAGTTGTAGGATGTTCTATATGCAATGTTATCAATAAATAAGAGAAAATTTTACCTCCTTCTTTATATTTACTCATAATGTGACTTTTATTTCTTTGTCTTGCCTAGTTGCATTGGCTAAGACTTAAAGTCATCTCTTGAAAACAGGTGAGTGATAAAAGTGGGCATCTTTGGTTTTTCCTGGTTTTAGAAAGCTTCCAATTTTTATTATTGAAAATTATATTGGCTATATATAGCCTTTTGTGTTAAGGTACATAACTTTTGTATCTAATTTTTTTTTGCTCAAGAAAGTGTGCTGAGTTTTATCAAATACTCTTTCTGTGTCTAATAATCATTATATGATTTTTCCCTTTTTTAGGTATATCGCATTTCCACATTTGTGCAAGTTGAAATATCCTTACAACCAGAGATGCATCTCACTTGGTCATGGTCAGTGACACTTTTTAAAGTAGTCTTGAATTTGTTGAGATTTTAAATTTTTTGCCTCTAAACTTATTAGGGATATTGAAGTACAATTTCCTTTGTGTGTGTGTGTGTGTGTGTGTGTGGTGTTTCTGTCTGCATTTCCTGCCAATGTAATGCTAAAAATCATAAAATGAGTTTGAAAGTATTCAATCTTCTTCATTGTTTTGGAGTAGTTTAAAAAGAACTGGTAGCATTTAGTCTTTAAATGTAGAATTTATACGTTAAATAATCTGGTTTTGGCAAGAGATTTTTATTGTTGACTTGAATTTCATTACTAATCTGTTCAGATTTTCTTTCTGAATGATTTGGTATTGGTAGTTCAGGTGTTTCTACTGATAAGAATGTACCTTATATAAGACTTTGCTGCTGATGGGTACAATGTTTTGTGTGTATCTGTTAGGTTATTTGGTCTAAATTATAATTCAAAATAAAATCTGATTAGAATTCTTGTAAAAGTTTACTCTGGTTGTAATGGTGAAATTTAACCATAATAAAGTGGAAATGCAGAAATTGGGAAGTGTGGTATGATGGAGACAAACTGACAGTACCTAGAGTAAAAGAGTCATTGGAAGTAGAGATGTTGAAAAGTTGTAGGAGTGGGATTCATTTTAAAGGTGAAGTTTAAAGTTCTTTCCAAAGTGTTGGATATGGGAGTAAAGAAACAGCTGTATCTTGATGTTTCTAACAACCATCTGGATGTGCAGAAGTCTATGAAGACAAGTGAAAAAAGTAATCTGATAAGAAAGTAGTCATCTGGTAGAAGAGCAGCCCAACATGTGAAAGGCATTCTCTAAATGCCCTTTCCCCCAGTGAATGACACCTTTGTATGGCACCTTTTCCTTGAGTGAAAGCTGGTATATGACTTACTTCTAACCAATAGAAAATGGAAAGGCTATGGGATGTCATTCTCATGATTATAGTACCTTATATAAAGTTCCACCTAAGCAGATTAAAAGAAGAAATCCTTCTTCTGTCTTTGAAGAAGCAAATATCCATGTCAGAACCAGTCCTTAGACAGGGTCACTTGCCAGTGAATCTAGAGCTTCAGACAGCAGACAGAAAGAAGATAGGGCTCTCAGGGATACAGCCACAAGGAAGAAAATTTTGCCCAGAATCCAAAAGTGTTTAGAGTGTATTCTTCTGTTGTATGCTTTAATAATAGATGTCAAAGCCAGATGTGGTGGCACACATCTGTAATTCCAGTTCTCAGGAGACTGAGGCAGGAAAATCATCTCAAATTCCAGGCCAGCCTGGGTTACACAGTGAGTTCAAGGACAGCCTGAATTATATAGCAAGACCTTGTATAAATTAATTAATTAATTAATTAATGAAAGAAAGAAAGAAAGAAAGAAAGAAAGAAAGAAAGAAAGAGGAGATACAGAGTGAGACACAGAGACAGAAAGAGACAGAGATTGATTTGTTGATTGATTGATTTCAGTCTGACTGACACTTTAATATCCCCTGAGCAGGAGACCCAGCTTAGCTTAACTGTCTGAACTCCTAACTTACCAAACTACAGGACAGAAACCCCTAGTTTAATATGTTAAGTAGCAACATAAAGTGTTTAAAATGATAAGCTACACAACCTTATCCTCTAAGAAGAGTGTGAGTCTATATTCAGCATGATATGGGTCACAAAGTTTTATCCCTTGTCCTCATCCAGGACCCACTAAACTCCACACAGAGCAGAAGGAGTAGGTCAAAGCTGTAAATCAAAAATTAAAACGCTGTTTGAACATCATTCTTCCTCCTTCTGCACATAAACAGCTGGCCTCTTAGGGTCTCCAATGTACTAGTTGGGCCTCATGAACATAAACAAACTTATGTCCCACAGAGGTGTCCCAGTGCAATGGCAACAGAAACACCAAAACAATACCCAGGATTTGGAAGCAGATTTATTTAACATCAGATGGCCACTGACAAGCAATCAACCCTAAAAAAAATTTCAAACCCTGATCTCTAGTGGTCTAGGGCTGATATGGGATAAGCAAGCAGGAAGTGCAGAGGTGAAATGGCTTGTCACTTCAGGATTGGTTCTTGCAATGTGCACCATAGTGATAAGCTATGCATCACAATGACCAGCTACTTCTAAGAAACAAAAGTAACAAGAACTGGAACTTAGGCAACTAACAAACTGAAATGTACTGGCTGGAGGGAGGGGGCATTTTCTGCTACATTTCCCTTTCAGTTTTCCCAGAAGGAGTTTGTGGTTGCTTTCCCTTATTATAGGGTTTCTCTCTAAACTGACAGGAGTGAAAGTGTTAATCTGATCTAGGAGAGTGTCCAACATACACAGGATGTCCCTCAAATCTTTATCATCTGTAAAGGCCTGGCTGGTTGTTTGTTATTCTTTCAGAGCAATCATCCATAAAGCTAAGGCAAAGTAAGGACTGAGGTGTAAGCAGCCTGAAAAGGCACAGAAATCAAGGGGAGTAAAGCACTGAGGTATGGAGCAATTGTGGGAGCAGAGTCCTCAGACTTCAGTCACATGTGGACTGGTCAGCATCCAGAGTGACTAGAGCAGGGCTTTGACTTTGTTGTCTTTTCAGAGCGAGCCCTAGAGGAGCTGTCTAATCTGGGTAAATTTTCCAGAACTCTGGAATGATGGCTCAAAAGCTGGATTATTGAAATGGTGCACCTGAGTCATATGTATGTACAAAAGTGCCTACAAGTATTAGCTGATCCTTTAGCTAAACTTTTGTGGAGCTAGTTACAAGTTGTTTCTTTAGGATTATGTTGTATTTTTTTTGACTCTTTAGACATTGTGGCTTGTATGCTATATGCAGTTTTTAGTTATCTCTGTTGCAAATGCAGGCCTGTTTTCACTGCCAGTGACCAAGAGAAGGCCAAATCTAGGGATAATATTTTGTAGCTGAATCCTACAAACTTTATTTTCCTTTCAGCTCAGATAGGAAAGGCCTTCAGTCAGCCTGAGTAGGTGTAGATGAGCACTAAATCTATCTGTATATTTTTAGATGGGGGGAGGTTGGGTTCAGTGACACAGACACAAGAGCTGGTTTCAGGGATTCAGATGCCAGGCATTCAGATGTTGTGGCTTGACTTGCAGAACACATGGTAGTGTAGGTCTTGCTCTGTTTAAAATAGATCTTCTGGGAGTACCAGGTATAGTTTTCCTGGCTGGGACTGATGTTTCAGTCAATCAGATCCCCAGAGGAGGCTTAGGAGTGCAAGTTTAGCATCAGTGGTGGCAGGCGTTCAGACTGCAGCAGGAAGCAGTAGCAGGAGAGCTTTGGCCAAGATAACTTTGTCAAAAGGTAACCATAGCAGAGCTAGCCTGTCAAACTCCATTTCTAATGTTCTTCCCTTTGTAAACAGGAGGTACTCCACACCTTTTATGGGGTCCATTTTTAGGTCCATCACAGTATGTAGTACCTGAATAGTTAGGTCTCAGCCTAAGGTGAGCTTTTTAACTTTCTTGATCAGAAGGACAGTAGCTATCACAGCATGGAGGCAAAGTGAGGAGACAGCCCTTAGGGACTGTTGTACAGGTAGGAAACTGGGTGCTCCCAAGGGCAGATAATCTGAGTAAGCATCTTTGTACTTTTTAGCCAGTTTCTGCTAGATATTGCAACAGAACTTTTTGTATCTTTCTGGCAGGCAGCTTGAGTGTCATTAATCAGAAGTGCAGTGATATTTTGTTCTGGGAAACTAGTGAAGTCAGCTATGAAGGCTTCTCCAAAATAGGACAAACAAGTTGTGAACCGCTGGGAGGTTGAGTTGAGGTCAGTTGACTTTTAAGTCCAGAACTAGAGTCTTTTCATTTAAAGGCAAAGATAGGCTGGCTGATAAGAACCAATCAAAAGTGGAAGAATACATTCTTTAGGTCCAGGGGGGTATACCAGCAGACTGTGGGTGGTAGAAACTGAGGCAATATAAACAGAGGGCAATAATGGTAGTATTGGCAGCTCAGAGAAACTGAAGTGGTTTTACAAGCAAGAGTGGTGTATTTTAGAATTTAATAGTCTATAGACATTTTACAGGTTTGAAGTCTCATTTTTTTTCTTTCTTAGTGGACCATGATAGAGCTGGAAGGGACAGAGAAACAGGCTATCCTAGGACCAAATCTGTTGCTCAGGTCTTCCCCAAAATAGTAGGAGAGTTCCCAAACCCTTTGGCAATTGAGTAACAGTCCAAAACAGATATAAGGGTTGGGAATTGCAAAGTGTAAGGTGATGGCTTCAGAGATCTTGATCAGGGTAATTAACAGTCTATCAGGCTGAGGTGTGACTGGACCTCAATTTGTCCATCCCATGTCATCTGACAGCAACTGGTGTTATAAGACAGCTTCCTTTGAGGGAACAGTCAAAATTGAAAGTACAGGATTAAACAAGAGGGAAGCTGACTGGTTTGTGCAAAGGAAATAGTTGATTCTAACTTGAAGAAGAGGTCTCTTCCCAGATGCTGTATGGGGACTGGTTATACAGGAGTTTATGTTTGGTGAGATGTCCTCCCAGGGTGCAAGTTTGTGCCTGGCAGAAGGAGAGAGAGGCAGGAGTCTCAGTTGCCCCAGTGATGGTAACTTTTTGACAGAGGGAATTTTGAAGGCAAAGAGTTCTGTTCCATTGTCTACCAATAAGATCCTGAGTTTGCTCTTCACTTTTGCAATGGCCATGGGCTCTCAGAAGCCCAGTTTTACAGAGGGTGATCCATCCAGACCTGACAAGGTGAGGAGAGGGTCAGATTGAAATAGGCCTGGATAGTCAAGATTTTATGTCTCGCAGATGAAGGGGACACTTACTTTTTTGTGTCTGTAGGCCTTGTAACTCATAGCCAGAGGTTATATTCTTCTGTCAGACTGGATTTTCTTAAGGACATCAGGTGCATTTCTTTCCTCAGGTTTCTGAATCACAGCAGTTGATGAGATTTTGGTCCCTCCTCTTTGATATCTTTGAGAAACACTTAACTGATTTTATGCACCTAGGTGGGGGCAACCTTTGGGAAAGGCCATGACAACTTATACTTCAGGGCTGATAGTCCAGTTTCTTCTCAGTCAAAATGTGGAATTCAAAAAGAATTGCTTGAAGTCATCTCAGGTTGGGATTAGATGATGCATGTCTCAGAGTGGGGAGGAGGTTGTGGCTGACTGTAGATAATAACTGATCAAACTGGAACTGGTTTGGCTACCTGAAGGTAGACAAGTTAGAAGCCAGGGTAAAACTGCTGGTAGGAACTGCAGTAGCCAACAAGAGTGTCAAGGTTGAAATTTCAGGAAGAATGGGTTTCTTTTTTTTTTTTCCTTGGAAATGCAGGGAAATCTTTGGCTTCTTTTTTAACTCTGTAAAAAGCCTTTTTCCAGAAGTCAGGAACTAGCTTTTAACTAATGTTCCTCTCTGACTTTCTATGTGTGTGTTATGTGCCTTGAAATGATAGCACAACAAAGGGCAAGTGCTCCTCAGACTAATAGACCATCCAGATGGCTGTAGTACTCATGGAAATTTAGGTTCACCGTAGGTAGAGGCTGTGAAGTCTCTGTTACACCATATTTCAATCACCATAGATAAAAAGTGGGCCCAGTCAGCCACCATGACCAGTGTGTCTCAGTCCTGGTGCACAGATGGAGCAGCCTGTGGTTTACGCTGTCCATTCCACTCACTCACACATTCATTCAACAGGCACTCAGAGGTTAAACGTTCTAACCTCCTTCCCTTGAGGGTGGTCCTGACTCATAGGAGATGATCAGACTGCCCTGTGCTCCAACTGAGCAGGACTGACACAAAGATTAGCTGGGGTGTCCCCAGCTACAGCAATCAGGCAGGCAGACAGACAGACAGACAGACAGAGAGATCTCCTGTTGGTCTGATGTGAGCTGCTCAAGTGGGGAGCCAAAAATCCTCCTCCAGACCTCTGAGAGGACTGAAGAAATCTTGATGGCACATCTTGCCATTGGGACTGGTAAGGTCCTTGCTCTGTCTGTGAAAGTCATGACCCATGACCAAAGAGGTCAGCATGGCTGGTCTTCCTGGCCAATGCACCAGACGCAATGGCAAACAGAAACACCAAAACAACATCCATGATTGGAGGCAGATTTATTTAATGTCAGATGGTCACTGACAAGGAATCAATCCTTACAAAAATGTCAGGCCCTGATCTCTGGTGATCTAGGGCTTATATGGGACAAGCAAACAGGAAGTACAGAGGCAAAATGACTCGTCATTTGGAGATTGGTTTTTACGATATGTATCACAGTGATCAGCTATGCATCATAGTGACTGGCCATTTTGAAGAAACAAAAATATCAGGAGCTGTACCTGGAACTGTTACCTGGACAGACAAGAAACAACTATACTGGATGAGGGGGTGCATCTTCTGCTGCATCTCAGCTTCCTCGGGTGAAGTGGTAGACGCTGCACTTCTCCACAGAGGCAGCGATCTAGTGGAGAGGTCATCCTTTCCTCCCTTAGCGATACTCTGGGGAGCGGGAATCAAACTGAAGTGCACATCATAACTGAGGACACACAGTGTACCTGGACAGATCCATAACCAAGGAGACTGGTTTATTAAATAGATTGCTCTCAATGCATTGTGAACAAGATGTCCTTTTATCTTTTTTTTGACCACTTTCTTCAAGTAACTGGCAGAAGATCTCTTCTCTATCTAGTGATGGCATCTAACCCTGTTTCTGTGTGTCAGTATCACCTCATTTGGGGTGTTAAAAAGTCTGATCCAATTTCACGAAACAAGTGCAAATATTATCAAACTCTTTATCTTTCTTCCTTAGTGTTGGTTCATAGACCAGTATGAGAAGGGAAGGTCTATTTGGGAGAATTCTATTCCTGTACTCTTGCTCACTTATGCTACCCCTTTTTGTCTCTTGCAAAACTGCAGGATGAAGAACAAGAACTGGAGTGAACCAAAGTAAAATGTTGTCTGAATAAGTAGTTTTTATAGTGTATAACCTGTGACCTCTGGGAGGCAGCAGCTTAGCTGTTTGCGCTTTCTCAGAGGCATTCCATATTTGTAGGTTGGATGGGGATTCCCTCAATCAGCTCCTTTAGGTACTGGTGAGAGTTTTGTACTCTCTGTCTGGTCTCTGGCACATCCCCTTTGCTTGGTTTTGCAGTATCCAACGAAGTGTCCCTCAAGTAGGGGATTTGTCATGTAACCGAAGCTTGCTTTCAACAATGTCCATTGATCCAGAGCCAAACTGCATTTTGCTACACTGAACTCTGCAAATGGAACTCGGTTCATGGTTCCTTGCCTTCTATATTCTCTGGGTGAATGAAGAAACTGTCTGCTCACAGAACACCCTTAGCCTCTCAAGGTTTCATGGCAAGATCTCTGAGAACCTCTCTATATTTTCTTCAGTGCTTTAGAAGAGAACATGTAGATCCCGCTGTCTAGCCAGTGTCCTGTGGATGAAGAGCATGGTGACCTCCTCTCTAACGTATGACTACAGGGTCCACGAATGGTTCTTATTCCTCCTACACTGCAGCTTGAACTGGAGAATAAAATCTTCCCATCTCTCTTTTACTATTCTTAGAGTTTTCCCTCAAAATTTTCATTTGCTATATCTGAGACTTAGTTTTGAAAGTTGTTTTAAGGACTTTATTTGCCTCTGGTAATCTTTAAATATAACTACAACTTTTGAAAGTGGGTCACTGATGCTCTAAGAAGTTTCTCTTAAAATGCTTGCTACTTCTTCAAAGTCTTCCAATATTCTCTCAATTTGGAAAAAAGAATACAAACTCAATTTCTCTATCCCTCTGGGGAGGAGAAGAGATACAGCCAGATTCCCTTTATGAAAACAGGCTTCATTGCATCTTATGGAAGCTGGGTATTTACACAAGAAACATGGAATAGATACCACAAATGACAGATTTTTTTTTTTTTTGTAAATCCAGAGAGTAGTAACTTAGTTGACTTTAGAATAAAATATGTTCTGTAAACCAATGGAAAAGCCTAAGTACTACAGATAGAGCACACCAAATGAAATACTGCTATGCACAAAAAATGTAATGTAAATTTAACATTACATGTATAAAGCAAAAATATCAGATAAGCAAGGTTAATATCCTACCATTGTAAATGTTCATGAACAAAACTAATCTAAAAATAATTTTAAGTAGGAAATCAGTTAAGATAGTCTCTTATTTTACTTGTTGCATAAAATAGTAAGAAAATAAGAAATATTTTCCCCTTTGCCTCACTTAGATAAGCAGACAAAGTGTTAGATTTTGAGCTACTAAGAAAAACTCAGAAAAGAATATCATTCATGATAACTACGTTGATGACAGTTAAAAGAAACAATCTCTTCTCAACAGAAAAGAAGACCTTTATATACTACATTTACTGATTTACTGATGCAGGTAAAGTGTGATCTCTTTTTGACTTGATGAGTTTTACAGTAGAGTTTCATATTTTACTCAATGAATGCAAGTAAGGATAAACTAAATTTTGGGAAGCAAATTACTATTTTTTTTTAACTTTTCAAAACTTTCCTGTCATAAGCTCAGGTATCTCTTTAATTCTTTTTCTTTAATGCTGCTTTTTCTAACGTTCTGCCTTTGAGGATTCCAAGGAAAATTGCTGGCATCTGCTTTTATCCAAATTTTAGTAAATACAAGATTTGAGATCACAGAGAAAAAGAATTCCTTCCTCCCTTCTCTTGAAATATATTTCATGTTTTACATATACTTTATATACATCATCTTTTACCTATCTTCTTTTAATTTATGCTTGGTGTTTCCCCATAGGTTATGAAAGACCAGCTATTCTAGAACATTCACTCCATGTTTATATACTTGGCTGTCCTGCTTTACTTTCATGATTGAAAGATCCAGAGACTGAGTGAATACCAGTACTTCTGAGAAGTACAGGAGGCCAAGCTCAATCTAGACATTCAATACCAAATTTCTATAATTACCGGGTAGAGGTACACATGTAGCTCCCAGTATGCTGACCAGAAAGCCAGGTCTGGTGCCCCATTGCGGGCATGAGCTACATCAGGAAGGAAAATCCATTTGCAAGAATTTCCTCAACACACATAGACAGTATTGTGGTGACCAATTATTGATATATGACTTCTTCTTAGTTGACCTACCTATAGGCCACATTATTCTTTTCAAAATATTTTTCCAATAAAAATGCCTTTTAATATCATTTGAAAAAAATTTCACAATATAAGACAGAAATAAATACAGCTTATATTTTACCCTGCTATCTAGAAAATCCAGAAGCATATCAGATGATTAGTTTCAGGCAATTTCTTCTTGAACATGTAGCTATAACTATATAAACATGTGATCATATCTTCCATTCAGCTTTATTTGGATTCAAATGTACAATATTTGGATTCAAATGTTTCCATTTTTAAAAATCTTCATTTTCAATGATGCATGACATTTACAAAGATACAGCATCATGTAATCCTTCAACAAATACATATGGATTATCTGCTCTATCATGGAATGTGTTAAAGACTAGGAGTGTAGAAATACGTCGAACACATACATGGTCTGCATATATGGAACTTACCCTTTCCTCATTAATTGCTAATGAGATACACCATTAGTAATTCAAAAATTTATATGTACATTTATTTATAACTAACAGGTAGCAACTAGTAAATATACTTTGGAATATGAAAGTGTAAAATGAAGCTGAGCTGATTGGGATAGTCAGGGGATAAAGAAAAGACGACTGAGCTACCATCCTGCTTTTTGAGAGGAAGCCACACAGGGACAAGAGTCAAGGAGACAGAGGATGTTTACAATTCAGGAAACCACTCTGTCTGGGAGGCCAGATTAGGAGATTAGGTTAGGACCTATGTGTAGGCAGCATAATCTATTAGAAGCCAGTTTCAGCAATTCATAGAGGACTCACATTCAGAATGGCTGGTCTTAATTACATTGTCACGACTCTAACTAAGACGTTGAGAACAACATCATCTACAGTTGGGGATTTGTCAGATCCAGAGCTGAGGAAAATTCAGTGGCTGGAGAGTTTGGAGTAATGGTAAAATTCCATCAAAACATAAGGCATGAAATCTGATTGAAATGGTAAAAGGATTGAAAACATGGAACTAATTCCTTAGTAGATATGTCAGCTGTTTCTCATTTTGATTCATCTACTCATATTGCAATGAACTTCCCTTTCCAAAAATTTTTAGATGTATCACTTCAAACAGAGTGAAAGGATCACATGATAAAATATTGTGAAGATTACTTATATGTTGCCAGTGCATTCTCATAAAAAGTTATATTATTTTTCACCTTAAGCTTGTTTCAGTATGCATAGCTCACCAGATACTACAGTATTTACTTTTCTTTTTAAAGTCTAAGCATTTTGATAAATATATTTGATTGTCCCACTTTGAATTTTAATTTAGGTTCTTCAAACAGAGTGTAGAAAGTACATGGTCAAAGATACTGATGTTTTTATTCATGTTCTTAGAATATATCCTTCTATGTAGAAATAAAGACTTTTTAGAAACTGTCTTTTCTTCCTTGTGTAACTCATCGATCTTCTTGTACTTCTGATTCATTCCACCTGGAGTTTATCTTGATGGAATGCTGTTATAACCTAAAATTTTTTCCTGGCCTTCTTCTGTACTAATTTTTTTGAGTGTTCTGCTTAGCACCCCTATTTACCCTTCCTCCAGAAACTTCCCACACTCCCCGCCCTTCCCAAGCAGCATGACCACCTCAATGTTTGCATGTCCTTACACCTCGACATCCCCTGGCTACAACTAATGAGTTAAGTGGGAAAGTCAGAATCCATCCCTGCTGGGGATTTAGCTCAGCTGCATAAGTGTCTGCCTTGTAAGCCCTCACAGTGGTGAGTTTGATCCCCAGGACCAAAACAAACAAACAAACAAAAAGAACCCTTCCCTGGATGTTTTCCCAACTAAAATTGCAACACCAAGTCAGACCCTATGGAATGGGGTGAATCTTACAATATGGATCATTTGTTGTTAATACTACATGAAGGAACAAGTCTGTGGTGAATAAGTGGAGGTTTAACATGTGTGGGAACAAAAAGGATGGAGAAGGAAACTTCCTAGAACTGTGTTCTACTCATAGTATTCTGCATCTATCTGCTCCTTAAGCCTTCCTTGAATCCATGACCTAATATTTTCTTTTCCTTTTTTAAAAAACATTTTTTCTATCCTACTTCCAGTTGACTTCTGTTTTCAGAAACACTTATTGTTTTCAGAAACATTTAATCTACATATTACCCTGTGTAATATGTGTATGTATGAGCATATATATGTGATTGCATTGGCTAAGATACAATATTTAATACTTTTACTAAGTTTATTTGACTCTCTTAACATTATCAGATTTTTTTGTATGTTTTCTAAATTGATACTCTTTCTGAAATGCAGTTTAAGTGCTTTTTCGGCTTTATATATGAATTTCTCTCCACTTTTGCAGCCTGCCAAAAGCCCTTTTCATTTTCTGATTCAAGTTTGAATTAGAACTCTTATAGCTGAGCATTGAAAGAGGCAAGAGACAGAATGGGATGAAATGACCATTCTAGTTCTATTTGCCACCTCAGAATTCTTTTTCATGTAATCCTCAATGTCCTTTACCCTCACACTACATCACATCCTCTAATCTCCTTGGGTTAGTGAATCACCTAGATATTTGTTTCTTAGTTTGCAAATCTTTGATGACTTGCCTCCCATCATTTACCTGTATTTAACCCAGTGTGTGCTTACTAAGTATTAAGTAAATGGATGAGTGAATTAAACTTGCTTATATAAAATAGAAGATAGGTCTACAAGATCTGAAATGGTGTTATGTCAAATCTGAAAGTTTAAGTGCTTTTATTGGAAAATAGGGGTAATGATTTCCTTGTCGATACTATTGGATTGTATAGGAGTTAATAAAATGATCAGATGTACTCTTCATAAATTATAGAAGGCATGTAAAGATGAATTGCTTGTGGAACATTAATTTTACATTTACTCAGTCACAAGAAGTGTGACTTGGGTATAAACAGGCCAATGAGCATTGGAAAAAAGTGAATTTATTGAAGATGTGCTTTCTCTAATGTGTAACTTTTGGCCCCTTTGGGAGAATCAGTTGGTGTAAATGCATGGGTTTATTGGGTTTATTTCTGCAGTCTTTACCCAATGTCATTTAGTTTATATCTGCTTTTATGCCAATGCCATGCTGTTTTGGTTACTGTGACTCTATAGTATGTCTTGTACCCATGTATTATGATGTTTCCAACTTTGCCTTTTGTACACAAGATTTCTTCAGCTATTTAGGCTCTTTCACGCCTTTACATGAATTTTAGAGTTGTTTTGTCTATCTCTCTGACATTGTATGTCATGAGAATTGAGCTTGTGAATCCTTTTGGGCTGTAGAGATATTTAAATAATATTCTTCAAACTTATGAGTGTGAAATCTTTCAAACATTCCTGCCTTCAACCTCATTCATTTGTGTTAAGTAATTCTTATTTTAAAAGACCTTTACTTCCTTAAATTTATTCCAAGATATTTTTGTAGCTATTTGAAATGAGATTACTATAATGATGAATATAATCTTCAGTGTACTAGTTAGTTGTGTCTAGGAAAGCTCCTGATATTTTCTATGTTGATCTGTTATCCTGTTATATTACTGAGTTTGCTTCTCAGTTATAATCTTTCTGCTGGCATCTTTAGGTTTGTCTATGTACAGAAACATACTATACTGAAACAGGAATAATTTGACTTTCTCTTCCTATTCACATACCTTTCATTTTTTTTTCTTTCACCCAATTACTCATTAAAATGCCTAGTACTTTATTGCACAAAAATAGAGTTCAAAATCTTGAAGACATAAGGGTAGGTAGAGAATTTGTGAACAAGAACCAAACTGCATGGGAAATACTTCCCAGAATCAATAGCTGGGATCACGTCTTATTAAAGAGTTTCTGCATGTCCAAAGAAATCTCCAGAAGAGTGAAAAGAAAACCCACAAACTGGAAAAAAAATTTAGTGAACTGTCCCTCAGACAAAGGGCTTTTGTCTAGAATTTATAAAGAATTTTAAAAAATCAGACCCCCCAAAAAATTCAAAGACCCAATCCAAAAATGGACATCCGAGATGAACACTCAGTTCTCAGATGAAGAAATACAAATTACAAATAAATACATGAAAAAATGTTCATTGTCATTAGTCATTAGAGAAATGCAAATTAAAACCACACTGAGATTCCATCTCACTTCACAAAGAATGGCCAGGATCAACAAAACCACCAACAACAAATGCTGGAGAGGCTGTGGGGGAAAAAGAACTCTTCTGCACTGTTGGCGAGAGTGTAGACTGGTACAACCACTGTGGAGGTCAGTCTGGAGATTCTTCATAAAGCTTGGATTGGAAGTCCCATTTGACCCAGCTATTCCACTCCTCGGCATATTCCCAGAAGAACTGAAAACATCTTACCACAGTGATATATGTGCACCCATGTTTATAGTGGCACAATTTGTAACAGCCAGATCTTGGAAACAACCTAAGTGCCCATCAACTGAGGAATGGATAAAAAAATTGTGGTATTTTTATACAATGGAGTACTATTCAGCTATAAAGAATGATCACATTGAGATATTTATAAATAAATGGATGCAACTTGAGACCATACTCATAAGTAAATCAAACTCACATGTATAAATACTGTATAGTCTCCCTAGTGTAAGAAATGGTAAGAGTACATAAGATTTTATGGTAATCATGGTTCCCAAGTATATTGCTTTGAAGTCTTATAATGTTTTCATTCATTGGTTAGAATGGTTTTATTCTGTTTTGTTTGATCTTATTATATGTGATGGTATGAATAGTTACTTTGAAGAAAACAAGACAATATGGCAGCCATTGCTGATTTAAGATCATCTTGCTTTGAAGTCCTACCAAGCTTTTGTTTTTCTATTACCATTGGTTCTATCATGTTGTGTCTTATTGGATTATAACATGTATGATAGTATAAACAAATTTTTCTGGAAAATGAGATATTATACTAGCCATTGTTCATCTTCCATTATTTGGTTCAGAATGCCTTGTAATACTTTCATTCTTTGAATGGTTTTATTCTATTTTGTTATGTTTGAGATTATTGTGTGTGAGGCTATGCTCAACTATTTCAAAGAAAGAGATATTATGGTAGCTACTGTTGATATCCAATTGTCTTGTTGTGAAGTGCTGTGTTGCTTACATTTTGTTCTGATCTGCTTTGTTCTGTCCTCTTTTGTTTTATTCTCTGTAAAATTTTAAAAAATTAGAGTCTGTACCCTTTTCTTCTTACTTGAGGAAATGCTTTTGGTCTTTCTCCATTAAGTATAGGATACTTGTAGTGAGATTGTCATAGATAACATTTGCTATGTGGAGGTATGATCCCTGTATACCTAACTTGCTCGGGGATTTTATCATAAAGACATTCTGCATTTGGTGAAATGTTTTCTCAATTTATTGAGATTACATGATTATTTAAACTTTCAATGTGATAATGCGATATATTTATTGATTTATATATATCAAACGATCCTCACATTTCCAGGGATGAAATCAAGTAAATCATGGTGAATGATCTTTATAATAGGCTATTGAATTAATTTTGTTAGTATTTTATTGAAATTTTTTTGTATCCATATTCATAAGAGTCATTAATGTTTACGTTTTCTGTGTGTGTCATTGCCTGGTTTTAGCAACAGGATAATTCTGGCCTCATATTAGATTGGAAGGATTTCCTCCCTTTTCATTCTGTAGGACAGTTGTATAAAAACTAATATTAATTTTTCTCTAAAAGTTTTATAGAATTCAGCAGTTTGACAATCTGTTCTGAGGATTTTCATTATAGGGAGACTTCATATTAATTTAATCTTATATTTTTATTGGTATAGTAAGACCTTTGTGGTTCAAATTTGTAGGTGACGTGTATCTAGAAATTTACCCCTTTCTCCTATGTTTTCCATTTTAGCACATATTTTTTCATAATAACCTATTTTGATCGTTTGAATTTGCATAGTATCAACTGTAATGTCTTCTTTTTGGTTTTTATTTATTTTGATTTTCTGTCTATTTTTCCTGATCAGTGTAGCCATTTCTCTACTTTATCCTTAAAAATGGAATCCTTATTTTAATCTTTATGTGTTTTATTTTTAGTCTGTTTCATTTATTTCTGCACTTATCTTCCTTTGTTTACTAATTTTGAATTTCACTTTTTTCTTATTTTTGCAAGACATTGACATGCATCATTAGGTCGTTTACTTAAAATCTTTCTTTTTAAAGGAGGAGCTTATTGCTATAAACTTCCCACTTAGTATAAATGTTTCTCAATTTATCTTTAAAAATGTAAACCTTGGTTTACAGTCTGTTTCATTTATTTTTGCATGGTTCCTCCATTTTCTGGTTTTACTAATTTTGAATTACACTTTTTTCTTATTTTTTCAATATATTGAGATGTATCATTAGGTTGTTTACTCAAAAACCTTTTTTGTTTTTAATTTAGGCACTGATTGCTATAAACTTCCCATTTAATATGGATTTCATTATTTTATATATGTTTTGGTATGGTGTTTTCTATTTTCATTTAAGAAATTTTAAAATTTTTCTTCTAATTATTTAACAGCCCATTGCTCACACAAAATTACATTTTTCTATTTTCCATGTGTTTCTATAATTTTTAAATTTCTCTTGCTATTTCATTCCATCATGATCATAAAATGATACAGGATCTTTTGTGAATTTTTTGAACTTAAGATTTGTTTTTTAATTTAATATGCAGCCTATAGAGATCATTCCATGTAGTGATTTTAAAAAAGACACATATATTCTACAATTATTGAACTGACTGTCCTTACATGTCTGTTAATTCTATTTGGTCTATAGAATAGTTTAAAGCTGTGTCTTTGATAAATTTTTCTGAATGATGTGCTCATTGATGAAAGTGGGGGTATATAATTCCCCATTATTATTGCATTGGGGGTCTGTGTCTTCCTTTGGGTCTGTTAATGTTTTATTTATATGTAAATCCAGTGCTCTGACATTAGACTCATAAGGATTTACAACTGTTACATCTGCTTGATACATTGAAACCCTTGATCATTAGTGACATTTTTGGTCTCTTACCGTTTTTGTCTTAAAGTTTATTTTGTCATATTTAGGTACAGCTACTTTCCTTACTTTTTTTTCTATTTGTTTGGAATATTATTTCCATTCTTTCAGTCTATGTGTATTCTTACTGGTGAGTTTCTTGCAAACAGAATAATATTTCTTTGAATTTTTTGTTATCCTTTATATCCATTTGGGCCTTCTGAATCTTTTAGTTGGAGTATTCGGTTTATATTCAAGGTTATTATTGAGGGCCAAGAAATTCTGTCATTTTGCTAATTTTATTCTACTTATTTTGAATTTTCCTCTCCTGTTATTGATCTTTGTGGTTTGATGGTTTATTACACTGTACATCAATAGTGTCAGATTCTTTCCTATTTTGTGCATATCTACTCTTTTACTGGCATTTATACATTAAAATGTCTCTGTGAAGTTAGTTATCTATATTTCTTTCTTAAGCATTTTTCTACAGCTGGTAGAGTGAGTCTGAATTCCTTCAGTTTTGGCTGGTGTTAGAAGGACATTATTTCTCCTTCACTTCTGAGTGATACCCTTGTTTGATGGAGTAGTTTTGTTTGAAATTTTTTATTTCAGTATAAAAATAAGACATCCACTTCTTTCCTGGCCTGTAGAGTTTCTGCTGAGAAATCTGCTATTAATTTAATGGTGATACTTATACTGGTAACTGGGCACTTTTCTCTTACAGATGATGGACTTTTTTTCTCTGTCTTGTACTTTTGACAGTGTAAATTTAATACACCATGGTGAAGATATTATCTATCCTTAACTATTTGGGATGCTTCCCCGATTTGAGGGACATTTTCAGTTGTTATTTTGTAGATTAAGTTCTCTATGACATTGTTTTTCCTCCTCAATTTGAGTATTATGAAAATGTGGGGGTTTTGATGAAGGGTGTCCCAAGGATTTGAATGTTCATTTCATTCTTATTCCTTTGCATTCTCTCTTGTTCACCCCACATCCTTTCCTAACTTCCTCTCCCTCTCTCTTCCTCTCCCTATCCTGTTTTTGAATAGCTATGATATTTGAAAGACATATCTTCAACTTCAGATATTCTTTTTCATACTTGATCTATTCTGTTGTTGAGGCTTTTGGTTGTATTTTTTTTAATTTCACTTATTAAACTCTTCATTTCCAAGAATTTTGCTTGATTATTTTTGAAAATCTCTTATCTCTGCTGAATTTCTCATTCACATCCTGAATTATGTTTCTAATTTCGTTTAACTATCTGTATTGTCCTCCGTTTCACTTAGTTTTTTTTTAATCATTGCTTGAAATCCTTTATTAGTTATCTTAACTTTATTGATTTATTGGGATCTGTTGGTAAAGTTACTGTGTTCCTCTTGGAGTATCACGATCACTTATTTTTTCACATTTATTGCTCCCCTACATTGAGTCTTGTGCAACTTGGGAATTGGATATCTCTACTACTTTTTATGTGTTGATCTTCTTAGTGAGGAACTTTCTCCCAAGGATGTGTTTTAGGGCTTCTGTGTATTATACAATGTTGAATTTATTTCTAACCATGATGTAATTTTCCAATATCTTCTCTATGATTAATGACTTGTGGCACAGTACATAATTGGGAAGAGTCAGAAGGACCTACTGCCTCTTCGGAACACGCACCAGTGGGGACACTTGAACTGTTCAGGCCAGGGCGAAGCTGACATCAGTGTGTGTCATGCCAGATGCTCACTGCATGGCTACCCCTGCAGTGGGAGCAGAAGTGTCTGTCAGGTGACAGGGGTACCTTCAGGCACTGTTAATGCTCATTTTGCTCCTCTCAAGAGCCTCTCACCCTGGCAGCCTCAACAGTGGTAAGAAGCCTGCAGCACTTTCTCTGAAGACAGTTAGTAGTGCTGGCCTAGATGCTGCACGGGGCGGGGATGGGGTGAAATTTGCAGCATATGCTCTATGGTGCTCATGCCCCATTTTGATAGCCAGATAAGGTGTGGAGGTGGAAAAGTGAAACTGCATAGGCAAAGTGGTAGCAGAAACTGGTTTCTTCTTCTCTACCCATGGTATGCACACCTGGGAGGTGGACTGCGGCTGGCATCAGGGAAAAGTCCTCTTAGTAGTCTCTCCCTCCCCAGGGAAGGGATAGCAGCCTGAGCCATAGAATTGCTCAAGGTTCCCTCAGCAGGTCCTGGAAACAGGACAGGAGTAGGAACTGTGCTATTCTTTCCCACCTATCCATGGTGGACCCCTCATTGTAGAAAGGAGGAGTGTCAGAAACTGCATAAGTTACCACCCTCAGTCTTGGGGGTGGAATGAGTTTGCACACAGAGGACCACACCTCAATCCCCTTATTTTCCAGGCTGGCACCATCTTTTTTCCTCCATGTTTCAGTACTCAAGTCTCCATAGTGAGTAGACTGACGTGACAGTTACTCTACTGAGCCAAGTGGGGTTCTCAGAGTAACTACTGTGACCTAACCAATACAATAGGTTTTGGTGGAATCCCAGAAATATGAAGATGCTTGGATTTCCATTACATAGAGCACCCTTAAGTCATACAATAGGCCACTTCTCAAGGTGGCACCCAGCTGAGGTTTCATTGCAAGATGGTATGAGATACTTTTCCAAAACCAGACTATTGTGCAGATTCCAAACTGTTACCTAAGTGAACTACAATCTGTGAAGATTAGCAAACCTTGGAGTAGCTGAGATTGCCATATCTGCTCTAATACTTTACCGTGACTTTATCACTCTTAGGCCTGCAAAAGAGAGTCACCCTCCCTGAGACATAGACCTAGGTGGCAGATGATGGAGTATTTTGTTTTTCCTCTTGTGCTATTGTACCTGGTCCCTGCATCATACAAACTTCCAATCTTTCTCATACTGATTTCTAACATTTTCACGTTGTGACTTTCCTTTAAATTCACCTAGGCACATGCGATTTTGGTTCCTCTCTGTGGAGGATCAGGTGAGTGCAGGATGCCTCTATTCTACCATTTTGGATATAAATACATACTTATAAATGCTTTTCTTCATAGAAAAAGGTTTTAAAAATTCACATTTCAGATGTCCAAAGGTAAATAATGTATAAATCAAGGGGACAAAAATATTCAGTTTTGGGAGTTAGCTGTAGAAAAATCTGTGAACAATATTCCAATATTCTGTTACCTTCAAGTCATTAGGAAAGAAGCAGCTTTGGGAATTCGCCGATGGTCCCAACATGTGTTGTTTGCTGGTCTTGTCATACCTTTAAATCCAGCAGGACCCAGCTTACAACACTATCTGACTATGTGCTGGAAATTCCTAACTTTACCTGCAACTTCAAGCCCTACGTGATAAGAAGAAACGTAAGTTCAAAAGAAGAGTTGGAGAGAGTACAGAGACATGAGCATGGGTGACCTTCCAACATCCTCCAGGTGCCAGCCTGGAAAATTCTCAGAAAGGCGGCAATTTAAAGTTCAACCAGGGCATGACCGTTTCAGCTTCCTCATCCAAAAGGAAGAACAAGTCATAATGTCAACAAAATGGTTTCAACATGATAATGATATTCTGTGTTAAGAGGCTCAGACAAGGACTTGTTTGTGATAAGTCAAATTTAGAAAAGACTAAACCTTTTATTTCCTTTTTTCATTGGTGACAACAGTTCCTTCTTCCTGAAAGCACTGACTTAATCTCTCATCTCTGTCTCTGTCACTCTGTCTGCCTCTGTCTGTCTGTCCCTGCTCTCCAACAGAAAGACCCTGTAAACAGAATTTCTCCTTTAAATTATAAGGAAAAATCCAAAGCCATGCAACTTGATTTTCTCTCAATACACCTTCCACATTAGAAATATTTTGAAAAGCAAAACTAAAGGAGAAAAGTGAAAAGGAGTAAGGAAGAGAAAAGGCTGTCTTTTTAAAACTTTTAGTATTTATATCACTTTGTTTTTCATTCACACCAGGGAAATAACAAGAGGTCCTCTGATGAATGCTGCAGATCGCCATGGTTACGGTTCAGAGATGCAGCAAAAAGCAATTATGGTGGAACAGAAGAAAGAAATGCACCTCTTTGTCAGAATTTCATAACAGCTGTAATAACACTAGAGTACCCAAATGAATGTAAAATAACTGAAATATTGTGGCATGTTAAATGCCAGCACATTAAAAAATTGTATTTCAATGTCACATTATTTAAAATGACAGGAAGCATTAATTCCAGCTGCACCAAGGAGCCTGCTAAGAGGCACAAGGTGGGGGGATATGAGCCAGCATCCACACAGGAAGGAGACTTCAGCGTAATGTAGGAAAATGCAATAGTGTTTGGAGAAAAATAAAGGACAATACGAGAACAAATACAATCTGATGCTCTGAATGAATTTCATCATATATAATTGAGCTGAGCCCCTACCCCCTGCCAGAGCTAGTTCACCATTAGAACAGTCACCTAACCCTTTTCTTGCATTACAAGCTCCAAAGATTATATTAGTTAAAAGTTTTCCTTGTGAGGAATGAGATCCCATTTTGCAATAGCAGCAAGTAAGGGAATACTGATCTGATTATGGTGTATACTTCATCCTCAAGAGTTGGATTTGAAGACGAAGGGTCAGGAAAACTTAGGGATGCTATTAGTTATCCAGAGAGAATTCTCGCTTTCTGCTTGGAGAACTCAAACTTCAAGCTGTCTGAGGCGTAAGATACAGGTTCTAACAATTATGAAACACTTTTTCTGTTCATTGCAGTATTCTACAAATATCACTCCCCTTGGAGTGAAAAAGTGAAGCAGGTGAGAAATTTCTAGATTACAAGTGTAGGTTGCTTCATTCTTGGTATGCTGTTTCCTCAAATTAAAGCCTGTAAGGATTTTGCAATTCAGTGTCACAAAAGCAAGTTCAGAATGGACTATGAGCAATGTCCTATGCTCTCATGGCTGAAGGATGGCTCCTCTCAACAGCGCAATCATTGTAGAAATTCTTGTGGTTGCTGACATTAACTGGGCTGGAAGACAAGCAATTGCCAATCATACCAGCATAATATAATATCCACCAAGGAGTAAACAACTCTTAACATGTACTACTTCTGCAGTGTGTAATTTAGAAAATAGTTTCATAAGTGTTCTCAAGATTCTTATCACAACTCCGAGACTTGAGATACCAGGGAAAGTATCAGAATTCTTCTGGCAAAACACAAAACTAAATATCAGAATTATTATCATCTTACATGATATCAGGATTCCTGTCTCTGTACTACCAAACCCCTGTGATACTTTCATCTCACATTCTGGGTGGCCCTGGTTTATTTTCTTTTTCCATTTTTTATTTTTGCTTGTTTTGAGACAGAGCCTTTCCATGTAGCTAGGGCTGATCTCAAACTTGTAGTCCTCCTCCCTCTCTTCCCAGAGTGTGGAGATCACAGCTGTGTTCCACCACACCTAACTGGTTCAGTGTCTCGTATACCAAGAGAATGGATCTCTTAGCAAGGTGACATTAAACTTTAATTTTTAGATTCCCTCATTCTGCATTAAATTCACTTCCAAACTTACTGACGTAAAAATGATCATATTATTAGACTGAGGGGACTCTATGGGCCAGATATTCAATGGTGATAACTTGACTTTATTTGTCAGTGTCTGCAGAGATAGACATGATGCCTTGACTGGGGCTTGGCACTTCATTTAAGGGCCACTTAATTTCTGCCTCTGACAGAGACTTAAGCACTTTAATGTAGTATCTTCATATGATTCGGTTTCTTCACAACATGGTAGCATGGAGCCCTCTTTCTGCATGGCTGCTCAGGACTACACACCAAGGCTTCTGACAAAGTAGAAGCTGCCTCATCACTTACAGCTTGACCTCACAATACACAAGAGTGGTCTAACGGTAACAAACCTATTCATCATCAAGCCATAGGAAAATAGCCATGGCTCCTCCATGGGAAGAAACCAAGGAATTTAAGGATTGTATTATTATTATTATTATTATCATTATTATTGGTACCAAAGATCGAACTCATGACCGTACACATGCCAGGCAGGTACTTGTGCCACTGAGCTAAATCCTCAGACCCTAAGGATAATATTTTAAAACCATCATAGCCTCTAAACAAAATCTTCTACATCAACTTTGGTCACATGGCTTTGATGAAAATGCTAAACAGAAATACAACTTAATGAGTAAATTTTGGATAATTAAAATGGAGACTGAAAAGCATTTGATGGTTGGAGATATTTACATTTGCTTCTCACAAATTAGAGCAATTTCTGAAGGCATGTGGAGAAATAGGGAGGAATTACAGAGTGGGGAAGTTAGTGTCAATGTCTGTCTAGGGGTGTTAGACTGAAGGCGAGTGGAAGGGCAGTCTGTTAGCTATGGAAAGGAAATTTATTCACAATTACACTTCTCTTCATTCTAATGGGAAGGATTCATCAGGTCTTCCACACAAGCTTCTGTACTTCAAGGAGGTCGGTATCTTCTAATCGCCCTTTCAGAGAATGATCAGCAAGAGAGTCAAGTAGCTTATTATGGCAGCTGGAGGCTCCCCTGAATCCAGGTCATAAGCTGATTGCCCGAAGTTTCTCTAAGCCTGCTTTTACTACTGGTTCTGTAGTAAAGATTCAAACATACGAACTTACTTTTGAAATTTAGACAAAGGTTTTCGCCTAAGGGGAAAAAAATATTTACATGATCTTTGCTTTGAAACACGGGAAAAGGTACAGTGGGTAAGGATGCAGTTTGATACTTCCGCACACATGTTTTACTCACGTTCTGAAACTGACACCATGAACACCCTATGTACCAGTCACTTCCTTCCCCAAATGGATAAGTATCATATTCTTCTTGGTTTGGGTTCAACACAGACTATTCTATGTATCATATTGATCTAAATTTCTACACCCATCCCTGATATTCCTTGTTTATTAACTGTTGTTAATAAACTGTTTATTAACTGTTGTTCGTTAACTTTCACTACTTTTCAAAACAGAGTGATTACTAAGCATGCTTCTACTATTCACTTAACAACTCAATACAGTACCATAGTTTTGTTCATTTTGCCTTTAAAATCAGACCACTGTCTATGGATTTATAGTTAATGCTCTGTGGGACAAAAATGGTAGATCACAAGTTCTTATCCCAAATAAACCTATAATTAGCCGCAGTCCTTTAAGCAAATCACTTTATATTTTTGTCCTTTAAAACTTGCTTCAGAAAAAAATGTTATAAAAACCTATAATCTCCAAGATTCTTTCTACCCCTGAAACCTCCTCTTAAGTCATTCTCATGAAATCCTTGCTACTGTGCTTACATGTCTTTCTTTAAAAAGAACGTGATACACCCTTTCTACAAGCTCACTCTACTTTTTAGTCTAGAATAATAAAAAGTTACAGGAAATTTGGATGATTTCTAATTGCAGAATCTAAAATGGACAGCTTGCCCATTTGTTGCCAAGTGGACAATTGTCAGTCTACTGCTAGGTGACTGCAAAATAAAAAATAAATAAAGATGCTGAGCCAGCATGGCGGTGTCAGTACAATGGGTTACTCCTTGGAGTGGTCTCCCACTTCCTTGAGCAGAATAGACTGGGGAGAGGATGCAATTTGAGCAACTGCCACTGCGGCATCTGCCGAAACCCGGGATAGGATTGTCAAGGCTGCTTTTGTGTGCTAGAGTTTCAACGCAGAGGAAGGCATGAAAGACTGGATTTTGAAACAAAGGTTTCATTGCAGAGTGGCAGTGTCTCATCATTTTATCGTTTGCTGCGTGCTCCTGTCAGATAAGTAGGCTTGCAAAGCAGCTTAATTAGCATTGAGGATTATGCTGGGCCAGAATCCACTGGACTGCAGGCCTCTCTGTGGGGACGGGAAGCACAGACTCAGCAAATACTGGGAAGACATTAAGATTTAACTGGGAGAATAAACTTGAAGCACCATGGGTTTCTGCTGGGTCTTTTTCATACTTTCAGAATCTATTAATATCTTTTACTTGTTCAATATCTCAAGGGAAAAAGCATGATCTTTCTTTTCCAAAAAGAAATTCAAATATCTCAGAACACTGACAGCACCAGTTTCCCTATTCCAGAGACAAAAATTGAAGGCAACTGATAATAGTATTTGTCATCTAGCTGCAACATGCTGGGTTTCCAGTATCTCAGATTGTCATTTAAAATTTTCTACAAGTCTTGGTGCTTTTCCCTATAATTCTGTATTTAATTATTGATGAATTTTTTTTTTACTCTGTTCACCTGCCTTATTGAAATATAGGTTCTATGAATGAAGGACTATGTCTCTCTGATTCTTTTCTATATCCTCAGCACCCACAACACGTATCGCCATTGATGAGAAGTATTCTCTTCAGAGAATGGAGAACTAGGACCACTGTATACTTTAACAATGAAGACTGTAATTACTAATTGATAACTTTCCTATAGATTAAAAAAAATATTTCATTATTTTGCAAACAACAAATTTTTCTTGTAGTTAAGCAGGTGAAAGAATATTCATTCAATTCTTGAGGATATTATATAAGGAAATTTCTTAGATAAACCAGGATATGTGGTTAACACCACATTTTAAGACTATTTGTAAAATATCTTGATGCAGTTACCACTAGGTTCTGTATCAATATTACAAACATCTTTGGTAGTCTTACTCTTGCATTCACCCATGACGTTTTTCTAAGGTCTTAATATATAAATTAGATGTATCCTTCAGGTTATGACTATTAATGAATGAAATGACAATTTGGAAACCAATAGTGAGGTTAAGTATATTTCCCAACAGTAACGATGGTTGGCAGAAAAAGAAACAAAAAGTTGCATTCAAACATTGGGATGCTTGGACTTGACTTCCCATCAGTTTGTAGAGGAAAAGTAGCCAAGATACAGATATGGATGTGCTGGATCCATGTCAGTGGGTCCTTCAAATAATCCTCCTTCTGCTCTGGCTTGAGGGAGAGCGTGTGAGTAGCCAAAGCTTTATTAGAGAAGCACCTGAGAGTGTCTGAAATCAATGATTTTGCGCATTTTGCTGCCTCCCCCATCTCTCCTTCATGTGTAAAAGTTGGAGGAAAAACCCATAACAGGTAGGTTTCCACTTATTTCCACATAGAGCTGATCATAAAGGCTATAAATGGAAGCACTAATGTTTAAACACCTGAGTCCATACCCAACCCTGCTGTAGAAGAACTCTCAGTGTTATTTGGTCAGTAGGTGAAAGCCACAGAAATCACATGGCAGTTCAGTTTCATAAAGCAGAGTTAATTCTCAAAGGACAGAGAGTACTGAATCTTGTTAAAACTATGAGATCCAATTCATAGTAACCCCCAAACACAGATAAACTTGCCTAAAACTATACAGTATTAAAAATCTTGTTTTGATTGAACTCAGGACCTTGCAGTTAGCAAGCAAACACTTAAACCACTAAGCTTAATCCCCATCTTTGTATATTGTTTTTTGTATGTATGTATGTGTGGTTTGTTTTCATTTTTTTCTTTTGTTTGGTCCTAGGCCAAACCATATTATGGATACATAGATTGGGCTACCTCCAATATTAGGGGCATACAGAGTCCCATGACCCCAAAAGCTGTAGGCTGTTATGACCATGAAAAAGTACATCATACAGGCCACTGTGCAAACATTTTGTTGCTATATGCATTATACTAAGAATTGCTTTAAAAATATGAGTGGAAGAACTCCCTACCTTAAGCATTCATTGGTTATCTGCCTGGTCAAGTTTAGTGGTTAAGCAAAGGTATTTACTTACTTACCACTGATCTTAAAGTTACCTTCCAAAATAAGAAAACGATTTAACAAAACAAAACTAGATTTATCAACTCTGGTGTGTGACTGCAGGCACACACAAGAACTGAACTGAAATATGCTGTTACTCTTATCATTTGATTTTCACAATATCAAATTGATTGACTTTTTTCAAAGGGGGCACTGTTACTATAAATCCAAATCTTCTAAAATTTTTCCTCCAGATTTTATATACTCCTACCTTTGCACCTTTGGATAGAAGGGTTAAGAGAATTTGGGGAGTAATAACTGGCTGGCCAAGTTAGTTTGTATTTCTCAATAAAACAGTGTCTCAGGAAAACATTTTCAAACCTATGCTAATATTTTGCTAATACTACGAAGCTAATACTGTGAGGCATCAGAGAACATTCACATCTCATCCTAATTGTTTCAGAATTTTAAAAATAGCATTCATAATTATCTTTTGTGACCATCTTGGTTTTTCAGCACTTATTCTGTTTTTCACAATGAAAAATTCAGTTCTGTGCTTTAAACCATGTGCTGGTGTTCATTTAAGCACTTACTATAAATGGGAATTATTTATTCTTATCCCTCATCAGTAGTTTGGAAATAAAAATGGGGCAGGGTACATCAGACAAAATCAAATTTATTTTTAAAAAAAGAGGATACTAAAATCACACTGGTGACTCACTTGCTAGACTAGAAAAATAGATCTGTTCTTGCAACCAACAATCATTTTTAAAATCCTAAGAATACAGAGTCCAAATTCTACCTAGCCTGGTAGCATATTAGCCAGCATTTCAGATCCAGAACGTGTGTGATCATCACTAAAACTTCTTCCCCTTAAACTTCCAGAAAGAGAAAAATAAATTTGTTTGCCTTGGAAAAGGGGGATGCAGGGAGGAAGAAAGAGGAGAGAGCTTGTTGTGGTGTGGCAGATGTTTCAAAGAACAAGAAATTGACCACAAGAGAAAGGCTGGTTAGTGACCTGACAGAGAGATGTTCAGTGTTGGAGAGGGCGGGCTGGGGCCACTCACGGTGGAGTGGGTGTGTGCCGTTCACTAGGTTGTCATCTGAACCCAGCACTGATGACAGGATGGGAGCAGCCCCTGGGCGCTCTGACCCATCACACTGCCCTGTTGTCCCACCTGTTGTCCCTGTTAAGTACCCACCTGTGCCATCCTACTCTAAGCCTCTACATGAGGGATTCTTCCCAGGAGCTGTCTTGCAGCACAAAACTGAGGGAGATCAGAAATTTTGGGACCTTAGCACTCCAAACTATGAGAAATGGAAATTAAGGTATAAATATGCCTGAGCCTTCACTCATCTCAGTTTCTCAGTAAGGGGCAGCCCCAGGTATCTGCAGGAATAACTTGCTCGCAGATGCATTTCACTGGCTCCCTGTCTTGTATTCTTCATCTTATTTCCTCATTTCCCTTACAGTTCTCTTGGGAAACCACTTAATCCTCACCTCAACAACTGCTCATAGAGTATTAAGTTCAAGGCGCTGAATCTAGTGACAGACAGTCACTGAGGAATGGTCTCAACTTCTGTCATAATACAGCTGATCCCTGACTAAGCGAGTTCTTTGAGATAAGCGTGTCCCCAGGGAACCTGGAGGCAATGTTAATGGATTAAGTTGAGTTTGCACACCATCAGCTCTTGTAGCCAACTTTTAAGGTCGAAAATTCAATGATCCAAATGTTTCCGTGGTGTTGGCCTCTTATATACTTCTGTGCCCCGATACAAGTTAATTAGGGATTAAGAAATATAACTAGCTTTCCGTGGACATCAGAATGTGCAATAGGCTGGTCAGAATATGGCTTTTGTGTGAAAAAAAATTCATATTCTCTATCTTTGGAGAGACAGGAATCTATGGGGCAAAGAAAATCCTGATGAAGACCAAATGAAGAGTGAGCTATGAAGAGCATACAGCCTCCTTCGCTTTCATCCATGTGGACACAGACCATTCTTATTCCACAGTTGGCCAGCAAGGCTGTTAAAAATCACACAGCATATTTTTTGAGATGGGGTCTAGATGTGTAGTTCAGGGTAGCCTGGAATCACTACATAGCCCCAGCTGGCCTCAAACTCATAGCAATCCTCCTGCCTCAGCCTCCTGAGTGCTGGGATTACAGGTGTGCAATACCACACCTTACTGGACATAACTTTTTAAAATAAGGCACCGAACATAATGCTATTGGGTTACATTTTCTTTTAACCTTTCTTTCTTTGTTTTTTAAATAACTTTGCAGTCTACTATTATACATTCAAGTACAATGATACCTTGGTTCATGAACTTAAGTTCTTTCTGCAATTCTGGTCGCAAACTGAATTGGAAGAGAACTGAATCGAATTTCTCCATCAGCTCAATACCATATTTAATGGTTGAATTTGAAGCCTTACATAAGCAAACACAAGGTCTGTATTCTAACAGAATCTTTCTGCTAGAGGCATGAGGTGACATATTTAAATGTGAAAATCAATCAGTGAAGAAGATTATGTGAAAGAGTAGTTCTGGGGAAAAATAAATTAGGTTATATGGAGAGAGATTAGGAGTGTTGGTATTTTAAATTGGGCCATCTGAAAAAGCCTCAGTGAACGGTCTGAAGAGTTGAATGATTAGAAAAACCCAACCATGTCAAACTTTAGGAATGGGTATTATCTAGGCAGACACAGAGCAACTGCAAAAGAACCAAAACATCATTGGACTCAGGATACAATCAACCATCACAAAGATTCCAGTGTCAAAAGCATAACGTGTAATGGTGTCAAACACTGATATCCTACAGGAAACACCAGACCCACACCTCTCAAAGTATGACACCAGATGGTTCCAGTCCAAAAATTCCATAGGACTGGATCATGATAAAAGAAAAATTACGGAAATTGTGAGTAAACATTTAGGAAAAATATTTTTTAAAGAAAATAAATATGGGATTATGATAGATTGCAGCAAATCCATCAAAGGATATATATTCAGAGGCAATGACAACAGTGTGTCAAAAAGACATTTAAGTTCCTGTTTATTAAAATACTATTCACAATATCCAAAATATAAACTCAAACTAAATGTCCATTGATGAATGAATGGATAAAGAAAATTAGGTACACATCACAGTAGGATACTATTCAGCTAAATCCAAGCATTAAATCCTATCATGTGTGACAATTATGAATAGAGCTGGAGGATATTTTGTAAGATAACTCAGGTACAGAGAGTGACACACTATCTCATCTTACTCCTATTGCTGTTTCAAAGAAATGTTGATCTAACAGACATTGAGTATAGGAAAGTGATTAAGAGAGACTGAGAAAAGTACAGAGAAAGGGCTGGGGAGTGGATGGTCAAAGGGAAGATTGCTGCAGTTGGATGGGAGAATAAGTCTTCTGCATAGTAGGGTGAATACACAGTGTAGTTAGTAATGAATGTATTATGTACCTCGGAATAGAAAGGACTTACCATAGAGTACTGATAAAGTCTCAGGAGATGTACGTTCTCACTAAACAAGTACAAATATTATGTGTCAATCACAAAATTAAGAAAGTAACTTGATATATTAAGAAAAAAATGGTAACTTCTTCTCAGTGGTGGAACTACTTCTTACATTATTCCCTAGATTCTTTCATCTCTTCTCACTTATGGAACCTCAGCTTCACTTTAAGATTCAAGCCATGTCTTTAATACTTTCCTTCATCTCAAATACACAGTTTTCAGGTAAAGAAATACAAATGGTAAATAAATGCATGAAAACATGTTCATCATCATTAGTCATTAGAGAAATGCAAATTAAAACCACACTGAGGTTCCATCTCACTCCAGAAAGAATGGCCAGGGTCAAGAAAACTACCAACAACAAGTGCTGGAGAGGCTGTGGGGAAAAAGGAACTCTTCTGCACTGTTGGTGGGAGTGTAGACTAGTGCAAACATTGTGGAGGTCAGTCTGGAGATTCCTCAAAAAGCTGGGATTGGAAGTCCCATTCGACCCAGCTATTCCAATTCTGGGCATATTCCCAGAAGAACTGAAAACATCATACCATATGTGATATATGTGCACCCATGTTTATAGCAGCACAATTTGTAATATCCAGATCTTGGAAACAACCTAAGTGCCCATCAATAGAGGAATTGATAAAAAAAAAAAAGGTTGTAGTATTTTTATACAATGGAATACTACTCAGCTACAAAGAATAATCACATTGAGATATTTATAAATAAATGGATGCAACTTGAGACCATACTTATAAGTGAAATAAACCAAACTCACATGAATAAATACCGTATAGTCTCCCTAGCATAAGAAATGCTAAGATTTTATGGTAATCATGATTCCCCATTGCATTGCTTTTTGAAGGCTTATAATATGTTCATTCATTGGTTGGGATGGTTTTATTCTGGTTTTTATTTATTTTAATATGTATGATGGTATAAACAGCTATTCTGAAGAAAATAAGACATTATGGCAACCATCACTAATTTAACATCATCTTGCTTTGAAGTCCTACCATGCTTTTGTTCTTCTATTATGATTGGTTCTATCATGTTGTGTCTTATTGGATTTTAATATGTGTGATAATATAAGCAATTTTTTATGGAAAACGAGATATTATAGTAGCCACTGTTCATTTTCTGTTATTTGGTTCAGAATGCCCTGTAATACTTTCATTCTTTTGAATGGTTTTATACTATTTTGTTATGTTTGATATTATTGTGTGTGAATCTATGCTGGACTATTTCAAAGAAAGATATTATGGTAGCTACTCTTAATATCCGGTTGTTTTGTTATGAAGTGTTGTGTTGCTTACATTGTTCTGTTCTGAACTGCTTTTTTCTGGCCTCTTTTGTTTTATTCTCTTTAAAATTTAAAAAAAACCTTTCCTTCATCTCCTTTTATAGTTTCCCTCTATTTCCCAGCTCTCCTTATCAAAGCCATTGAGAAATCTGGGCATTCCTATTTTCCATATCCTCTTCATGTCAGGGTCCTAGCTTCCACCCCCATTATCCCAGTAATGCCACCCTATTCAGAGCTGGCAATGACATCTCTTCACAGAACTCTTGGGCTGTTTGATTTCCTAGCAGACTCCTATATTCTTGACTATCCTGTTACTTGTAAGAGATACTTCTAACTCTCCACTTTGATTTTAAACACTCCTGAGTTTCTCCCTAAATCTCTGCTGTGATATCTCATTTTCCTTGCAATATTTTCATGATAGGCCCATCCTGGAGGATACGCTCCTGGATACTCTCCTTGGGGGACCCTGTAGTGGACTGGTGACTGGTGGTCAATTTAAACACCAGCTGAACTGAATCAGCATGGTACTGAGCATGGATGGCCCACCTGAGAACTGTTGCCAGCATAAAAAGGAGACCTGGAGAGGAAGGGTAGCATTGTAGGCTTTCCTACATGTTATTATTTGAAGCCACTGGTTCTCCTGGAGGAGGTTGTCATGCTGGCTTCCCTGATATGAATTCAGCTGTTAACAGTGGAGGCTCTTGGGACCTCGTTGCTGAGAGTGGCTGCAGTTCACTTTGGGGGAGCTGTGGTCTTTACTTTAAGCATCGCTTCCTGGCTCTGGAGGGGAAGATGTGTGCTGTTTAATCTCCAGGAGAAGTTTGTCATGCTGGCTTCCTGATATGTACAGCTGTTCTCAATGTCAGAGGAGCTCAGGATCTCATTATTGCTTAGGGTGGCTGAGGTACTTCTTGAGGGAACCCTGGTCCTTATTTTGAGCATCATTTCTTTGTTCCAGTGCAGAACCCTCAAACTACTGGCACAGGTCCTTCACCCCATTGGCACAGACTTTCTAGCTTCCACTGCTGCCCTTTGGGCCTTCCCAGAGCAGATCCATAAAACAGACTTGCATGAGTCATTGTCATGAGCTCTAGGTCTCCAATTGGACTCATGGGAGGCATTGCCATGGCTCTAGGTCTTCAGCTGGACTCATGCAGAAAATTGCTGTGGGATCCAGGCCCTCAGCTGGATTTTCTAGGTCTTTAGTGTTGTGGACAGATTCCCTGCACTTTCTTGTATTTAACTGTGGGTGACTATCATTATAAATATTATAAATTCTATGTCCTGTATGTAATTTTTCTCCTTGCAACCCTTGACTACCTCAGACCCCTACCTTGACAGCTTCCCTCTCATCTCAACTCGTTCTCCATATTTTTCATCTTGAATCTCATGTCAGTGCCTGTGGATCCTTTGTGGTCCTAGCTTGGCCACACTCTTCCTGCTGGAGGATTCCATTTGGTTTCTGCAGCGCACCCTCCCATCAGAAGTCTGCAGTAAAACTTGCTTTCTTCTCACATCTCATTCACCCCCAGCCCCTGAAGCCAAACCCAGCCATTCTTTCACTTCAGTCATGGCAGTGCATCTGTGCAGAACCATCTGTCCAGTGCCAACCTTGTGCGGGCTCCTCCTTGTTCCCCACATCTACTCACCCACTGAATCCTTGTGTTTCTTTTTCTCAAAAGTATTTCATGTCTGCTCCTCGGCATCATCTCCTCTCAGGACGACACCATGACCTCTTTCCTTGGATCCCACATTCACTGCCTTCCTGGTATTCCTGCTTGCTTTTGCCTGTCCTAGCCAGAACATTCTTCCTATTACTCTCCACCTCTCGAGTGGTGCTGCTAAAAGGGAAATAGCACCATGCATTTCAGGCATCTCTAGTGCAGAGGAGGTGAAGTGCAGGTGTGCTCACATGACTTCCGGTGTCAACTTTGACCTGGCTCTTTGAGCCTCATGCTGAGCCTTTCCCCATTTGAACTTGACTGAAGGTATTTTGGTCTCCTTATCTGTCTCCTTTAGTTCTCGCTATCCTCTCTCCCTGCCTTTCTCTCCTGCTCTCTTACTGCATCCCTACTTTCCTTCCCTCCCCTTAGTCTATTGCTCCTCTCCTCTTTCCTCCTTATATTCATATCTTCTTGATGTATCATTTATATATATTCCAAATAGTCTACATTTCTAGTGGCAATACCCCCACCTCTTAGTGCCTGATTAATTCTATCCCACCTGCCATGTATCATTCTTAAAATCCACTTCATTCTGAAAACCTCCGCCATCAGTGCTAACCTAGAGGTCTCTTTAATACTGAAGCTTTCACATTAAATTTCCATAACGAGTCTTCTGTAATCCTCTGTGTAATGGCCACAGTGGAGGCAGACTATTTATCTTGCTCACTGTTTCATTTGCTCATCCAGAAGACTTTCCAGTCTACATCAGTAGCATAACATTTAGTTACAGTAAGAGTAGATTCCATGTGGTTGACAGGGTCCTAAACATATGAATTAATTTTCTCCCCAGCAAGCCCTTGTTATAGATGCGCTATTGTCTCCATTTACAGACTGGAAAATTGAGGCCCAGAGAGACTTACTAGCCTATTCAACAGTCAGTATGTGTCAGAGTCAGGTTTTAAATCTAGACAGTCTAGGTTCCGAGCCCATGCTCTTAACATGATTGGTCAACTAAGGAATGGAAACAAAGGACTTGGATAGACTTCAGAAACTCAAGGTTGATTTCTTTGTATCAAGTAACATGGACGTGCTAGATCTAGGCATTCAGACCACATAATTTATCTCCCAGTTTTATGCATTTAGTGGCTATTCCACCCTGCCCATATATTTTTAATTGTTTTAAAAGCAAATGTACTTTTGCTCTCTGTGGACACAGTTTTAATAAGCCTGTTTAAATATTCATAATTTAACTGCAAATTCCCCTGCTGGAGCTTTCTGTGATTCATAGACTTCTGTAAGTGGCCTCTGCTCTAGGTGGTGAGGAGCCAGTGAATGGACCAGCCCCACTTTCATCCCACTTCCTGAGTGATCAGAAGCTCTGAACAGACTGCTGAGCCAGGAGGTTAGAATCATCTGTCATTGCTTCCAAAATATTAATTGGATAGTAATACTTTTGCTCCTATAGGCAGCTGGTTCATAACCTTACTGGGAAAGTGCTAAACGGTAATAAAATATGTCTCAGTTCTAGGAGAAATGATAATTTTTCAGAATGTCTCTAGAGTTAACTGAGCTGGTCATTGTATTTTTGGTTAATTCTCCCAAATTGACACCAACTGAACATATCATCAAGCACTACCATAAGAAGTTTAAATTCAAAACCATAATTATCTGAGATTTCTCAGTCTTCTGTATCCATATCAAGTTCAAATGCTGCATTTAGTTCCTACTTTTTACCAAAACTTTAGTTAATTATCTAAAGTTTAGAAAGAATTGTATTAAATTTTATATGATCAATGCCTAAATTAGTGTCGCTTATGTATGTGTTTTTCTAAATAGTATCTCCCTAAATGAACGTGTGCCTGTGTTCTCTTAAGCCTAAATTCTATTTTTTGAATAGGATATCAAAAAGTACTGGACTTGTAGGATAGATATTTTTCACTCTGTTTTCCACACTTGTTTGCACAGGAAACCAGCAGAAAACATGATTCTCTTTGTAAAAATCATAAAATCCAAAATAGTCATGTGCATGTATGTAAACAGTTTACATTTCCAATGACAATATACTTATAGTCATGTAATTAAACATACACATTTTATTATGTTTTCACATCATTAATCTTCCTTGGATGGCTTTTCTGTTACACATTCATACAATGATAGGAAGGTCCCTATTAACTTCTTTTTTTTTGTTTCATCCAGCACCCAATAAATATTGATGCTTTGCAGATTTTCATCTGCATCTGTGACTTGCCTATGCAACACCAAACTCATCTACACAATAGACTGTGACCTATTCGTCTCATATCCATCACATTAGGAAGTATCATCACAGTCACAGTCCCAGGAATAAGGTCACAAAGTGAAGCATAAGTCAGTAAGTAATCCGTGGGTCTACGGAAGGTCATTTGGCCAGAAATGCTGCATGCAGGAAAGACAGATCTACACCACAAATAAGTGCCTATTCCAGCAAGAGCACAGAATTCCCCTTTCCATGATGGAAGAAGTCCACTATAATCAATCTACCACCAAGCCACTTTGAGCTCTTCGTGATTCTATATCAACAAGCAGAGAATGGGTGTGTTTTACTAGCTAGGTTGTTTTTTTTCTTGATTAACAAGTGTAAACTGGGCTGCCTCTTTTCAGTGGGTGTAAGAAAAATATGTCTGAAGTACAAGATTATGTCTTCACTCTTAGATGCTGTGATGAGCATCAATTGACATTTGTACCCACCCAAATCAGGCAGAACTTCAAACAGCTCTGATCCTTCAGGAATGAATAATTTGAGTCACTCCACAAGATAAGAATCATGACCATCTGAGGTTTCTTTTTTTTAACCCATTTATAATTTTATTTAAAGAGAAAAAAAGCAAAACAGAAAAAAAGGTAGTAAATATTACAGAATTCCAAAAAAAAAACCAGTAAGAAATCACTGGTTAATAAATTATACTGTCCTCTTAGAAATAGTTGTTCAAGTTATAAAATTACGGCATATAAAGTGGACATTCAAACAGTTAAGATGCAAACAGTTCTGTTCAACGACCTAACAAAAACTTAGTAATATGGTTATCAATCCTACACACTTAAACATACATGCAGTTATTTCCTTTAGAGCACTTTCTTTTCCTCATTTTGCTTTTTTAAGTCCATTATCTGTTTAGTTATATCATGTTTCAGCTTGCTCAGTACCTTATTGATCTGTTTCATTGGTGTTATTTCCTTTTTAATCACCTTATATAATTCCATTGTTTTGTTTTTGAGTTTATCCTCATCCATGCCCCATGGATTATCTTTGGTGGAGTTGGGCAATTTTGGAGGTATTTTGTTACATTGTTTTCCCAAATCCTATTGTTTTTGTTGTTGTTTAGTTTTTTTTTTTCCTGAAGGTAGTGAAACATAACAGAACAAGACATAACACAGCCAATTGAGACAGTGCGGTGAAATTGGTACAGAACATCACAACAGGTTACGGGGATAACAGTAATAGGTGCCATAATATATCTTGTCTTCACAATAGTTGTTCTTTCCATCAGGTTTAGCAAAGCCAAACCAAATACAGAACATTATAGAACATATCAAAACAGAATATTGAATAGAGCAATACAGTTAATCAGAACAAAGCAAAACAGTGATAACAATATTTGCCTTCAAAGAGATGGTAGAAGGAAATCCCCGCTATTTGCTGCACTGCATATGGTCAACTTCCCAAGAGATGCTCAGACCTCTGGCTCCCATTTGCTAATGGGAGTCAGGGGTTTGGGAATGGGATGTGTGATTCTCAGCCCATGCTCCAGTAGGCTCACAGCTGCTTACCAGGGAGGCAAGCTGGTTGCTTGATTTCCCGGTGCCCTAAGTTCCAACATGGCGGGGATCTCAGGAAGCACTGTTTCTCCCCCTGGGGCGGCTGCTGCTTGCCCGAGTCACAGCTGCTTACCAAGGTGGCCCATCTGAGGTTTCTTTACTGAGTGCAGTGGAAGTGTAGAATGGGTAGTAGAAGAGAGTAGTTACAAATACAATCCAGAGCTCTGGTGATTTGCTGTTTGGAGACAGCAGATTTGCATATAGCCCCTTGCCTTGCAAAAAAAACAAAAACAAAAACAAAAAACAAATACAATCCATGAACACATGATTAGTTAAAGAAGTGAGGACCTCACTAGTAACATTCTTTTATTTTGCCTTTGAATGTGTTTGTAAATTAATTAACCAAATATTTTTCTCTTCTTTCATTTCATTATCATTTGTCATAAATTGATGGTTAAATGATGGCTAAATTTATATTACAATATGAGAGTTACAGGATATCAAAAGAGAAGCTTTTCCTCACCAGGCATACAGTATCCATTGATTGCTGGCAGGATAGTGACATCAGGTAAGCTGGGGGTATAACTTTGCTAGTCTTTATTGGAGGTTAAATATGGTTGAAAGTTTAAAGAAGCTGAGCATGGTGACACCTATCTGCAATCCTGGCACTCTAAGAGCCTAAGACAATAGGTTCATGATTCGAAGGGAACTTTCCTAGTAGGTACTTCTAGAACAAGCAGCCCTTGAACCTTCAAAGAATGGGATCTTTTTTATTCTTGAGATGCATTTAAAACATCTTTTCTGTTATACTGGTGCAAAGCACTTGGCTTCTTTTTAACATGAATTTTTTCAGCAACAAATGCTCTCTAAGCACCCATACTTTGTAAGCTCTTCCTAAAAAAAAAAAAATGCAAACTTTCCACATGGGCTTTTGCTCCTGAGTTTCACTATGTTCCAATCTACTGTGTTTGTTTAAATATACAGAGAAAACCTAACTTTATACAGTTCCAATCTACTAAAAGTGTGGCACATTTTAATGAGTTGTCATATTACTATAAATATATTCCTTATCTATTTCACTTATCAACATTTATACTGATAACATGAAATCAGTGGTAGATAACAATGCAGTGCTTATCAAAACTTGAGCGATAGTTTTGTTTGTACCTTGCAGTTCACATTTAAAACAATCTAAAGCTTCAGGAATAAACAATGAAATCTATTATTTTGGATTTAATGTTTTATCCATTCCACATTTTGTAACACCTACTTTTAGTGTTCTAGAAGAGGTTCATGTAGTGTATTAGACAAGCACTCTAAATTTTGACAGATTTCATATATAATAACACAAACTTATGTTCATTTAATATCATCACAAATCTCATCAGAGACACTCAGGTTACAATGGAAGATAAAAAATTCCATTTGTTTCTTCCAAGTTTATATTTAATCCTTCACAGTGAATAATGTCAGCTGTTTAAATGATAGACTCACTGACTTAGTTACTTTTCTCCCTTGTTGCTGAGACAAAATATCCAATACCCCAAGTTAAGTGGGGAAAAGTTTATATTAGCTTACAGTTTGTAGAGGTTTCAGCTCATAATTGGTTGACTCCAAGGCAAGGTAGTATGGCAGACAGGCATCGCAGAGAAGAAACAACTCATGAAAAGCAGAAGGCAGAAAAGCAAGCAAGAGACAGGACCAGCCTCTTTTTGTCCCTTTTATTGAATCCAGACTACCAGAACTAGGGTGGTGCTAAACCAATCAGTACACTGATTTAATGGTCACTCATCCTTAATCCTAGCACCTTTAATCCTACCATTACACTGTAAATCAATCACATAATTCTAGATTCAACCACCTCTGAAAAAGCCCCATCTATGACTGTATAAGGCTTTTGGAGGACATAATAGACACAAGACATAACATTCACTTTCATTATGTTCATAAAAATATTGGCCAAATACCCAGGTCTGAATAGCTATGTGTCAATTAGTCTCTCAAATAAAATGATATTCTATGAAATAGGTGACTAATTCAGCTAGAAACTCAAACACACATGTTGTTTTCTTCAACAAAAACCATTATATTTTAGTATGAAATTGAAGTGCTTTGTATCACAAAAAAAATTAGATTAATGCAGTTTATAATACATATTACTTTCTCAAGGACATTCTTAAGTGAAGTTGTTATTTCCTTACTGGCACAAGGCAGTAAGGAAATAATGTCTGGAAGCATTCTATTAATTGCATTTTTGTGATTAGTGAAAATGCAACACAGTGAAATAGACAAAGAACATACTATAACAATAACCCTGACTACCTGAAAGGGTCTGAAACACTCCATGTGTCCAAAGACTTTACTTTGAGAACCTGTGATGTAAGATATGTCCTTGAACTCATGATGAAGCCCATGTTGGCCTTGAAATCATGGCATCCTCCTCCCTCAGCCTCCTGAATGGTGGAACTACAGGCATGTGCCACCATGCTTGACTACACTGTAATTTAAACTCCATGGAACACTTAGCCATTCAAAAACAATAAGTTAGGAATATGTCACACTGATTCTATAGCTTTAATTGAAGAAACCTGAGTACCTGAGGACTACCTCCTTATTAATGATCACGAATAAATAATAGGTGTTCTGTGAAACACCTTTTCTTTATCTTATCTATACCTGGACTAGAATAGATAATGTATTTGTATAATCCCTGATCCTAATAACGCAATGTTACAGCCTGCATAAGTTACAAAGAAAAGAGGTTTCTTTTGACTCACGTTTGTGGAGGTATAAAGTTGAGGGACTTCATCTAGTAATGGATTTCTGGCTTCCAGAGTCTCGAGGGAGTGAGAAACTTCAGATGACAGATAGCAGATGTGTGTGTCTTCCAGATGCCCCACCAAACACACTGCTTCTAAACATCAAAGTTGGACTAAGTTTCTACCATGCTAATATCTCATTAAATTTGAACACATGAATTAATTTCCTATACAAGAAACTTGGGGGGCACATACAAAACAAATCATATCATGATAGGTAGTGTGCCAGCCAGTTCTCCAAAGAACAGGACGTGTGTGGGAGGGAAGAAGAAAAGAGTGTTGTTTTAAATACTTGTGGATGCTAGTGAGTCCAAACTGTGTAGGCTGGGACATCAGGCTGGATCTAATTCCTGGGAGATAGTCTTTGTTCCTTTAAGTCCTTCATTTGATTGGATGAGGCCCATCTAGCTACTTTAAGTTACTTAAAATGCATCAATTTAAATGTTAAGCTCATCCAAACACATGTTCAAAAATATATAGAAGAATGTGACTACATATCTGGGCCCTGTGGCCCAATCATATTGACATAAAATTAAGCATCACAATTTATTTCTTTGTCAGACTCTCAGAATAGGAACACACAGTAGGTGGAAATAATGAAATCACTTTAGTGTAATTAGTTAAAATGTGGCAATAGTGGACTAGTGTGAGCTGGTTAGCATCCTCATAGCAAAGGAAGAGGAGACACAGAGAGCGTGCACCTGGTGATGCAGGCAGAGATTGGAGTGATGTGTCTTATCAGTCCAGGAAGGCCCAAAGGCAAAAAGAGAAGCTAAGTGAAAGGCATACAACTGGTTCTCTTGTAGAACCTTCAGAGACAGCATGTCCTCCAGCACCCTGACTTCAGACATTCCCACTCCAGGTCTGCAAAGGAATAAGCTTCAGTTGTTGATATTTAGATTGTAGCAACCCATTATGGAGAGAAATACAATGAGTGTTTTCCTAGAGGGCTTCAAGTGTGCAAAGGTATAAGCAAAAATCTCTTCTTAACTAAAAATGCAGAAAGAATCATGATTTATCTCAGAAGAGCTGAGGAAGCAGAGATAAGAGCCGTGCCTGGGTGTGTGCAGTGACCTCAAGTGTGAAAAAAAAGACAGAGCTGGGAATTGAGCAGACAGCCTGGCAGAGGATGGAGGATCCCAGCGTTGTTGAATGGAAGCAGCTGGGGAGAGCCACAGATTGAAGGAAGCCAGTCCGGGGCACGGGGTGGAAGGTCAGACATGTTTTAGTCCTTTTCCCTTTTGATACAGGTATCTATCCTGGAGAGCCTTTCAAAAAGATATCTAAAAGTCACTCAGAGGGTCCTAATGTTGCCTCCTGCAAAATTAGAAGTAAGAAAGAGAAGAGAAAAAGAGAGCCAGAGGGGTTGAGGGAAGAGGCAGACCTGCTGTCGCTCTGGAAGGGAAAAGAAAGTGTCAGATCGCAGCTGGTAAATAAGATGTTACAGCGAAACTTGAAAAGCCGGATTCTTTCTCCTTTATAAAGGCTCTACCTGCATAACATGAAGCGGCTCAGTGACAGACACATTAAAACACCATTAAACTGTGAAATAGAACACAGTGTGAAAATAGATTTAACCTTCACAGCGTATCGATCTCTACCCTGCGCCGAGCCCAAGTTCTTGGACAACTGTTTTATAATAGGTTTTACTTATTTTCCTGTTGCTATTCTGACTTCCTCAGAGGAGGGTGTGATTTCTACAAGCTCCTGACAGCTGAGAGAAGCAGACTGGCTTCTCGGGGAGCGCCTGGCCTTGGAATGCTCCTGCCAGCTGCTCTGCAAACAGAAATCCATTTTGTGAAAGCAAGGGATGATTTTATGGTGGCTGCTGGGAAGATAGACACCCAAGGGTAGGGAGAACACTCCCAAATTTCCAGGGCTGGGCAGGAGCTGGGGTTGAGTCCCTGTGTGACCCCAGTGACAGGGAAAGCTAGGTGTCAAAACATCTTGTGATTTTATTTTGACAGCAGCAGACTAGGTGTATGGATTGTCAGCTTGTTAAGGGGCTCTTATGTTTCATTTTTCCCCCTCCCAGGTATGCAAATACGCATTCAATCCAAACTCTTAATGGAGATTGAGTTCCCTCTAAATCAACGAATCAGTTCTCTGAAACAAAAGGATCAAGGCTATTGTAGTTCTCCAAATAGTGTTTTGAATAAACTTCTAGACCCATAGAAGCAGACTTACAAAAAAGTGAACATGCAAAATCAGTTAATTTTTGTGGAAATATTCATATTGAGTTGTGCAGTGCCCTAGAGAGAGTAAGAAAATCGAAAGATAAATCTGCACAGCTGAGCAAGTAATAAGCTCAAAACTTCCTGATACAAAAAAGTCTTTATATGTGGGACTTGCATATTATTTTTTTTCCAATTGTCCCATTTACAAAATGGGTACCTATGAAATAGCCCCTTATTAAATTGCAGAATTGAAGGAAACCTTAATGAAGAGATCAATCTGTGGGAAAGCATCTGTAAACCGAGAAACTTGTAATATGAGACATGAAAGCCAATGAATCCCACCCTTTGGGCATTTCATGCAGTACATGAAGCCTTAGCTCACCATCCAAGGCAGAGAAGGGATCCGTGACAGTGATCAAACTTTGGCTTTTCTAACTTTTTGTTCCCCAAATACAGTTTTTATAATTCATCATATTAGAAAATGAAAAATATATTTTAAAAAGTTAGCATAATCTTCATATAAAAAACAATAGGTGGGAATGGAATTATAAAGCTACTATGGAAAACAATAAAGAGAATCCTAAAAAAACAAAAGAGAACCACTCCATAGATTAGCAATGCCAGTGACTGGATACACATCCAATGGAAGTGAAACAACATCAAAGAGCTATTGGCATTCTTTACCATGCAAAGAATGGCACGACTCATAACAGCCAAGACATGCAGTCAACAGGGTGTCCACAATGAAGGGGTGGATAGGAAAACATTAGATGTGTGCCAGCCTATACTGCACATACTTTGTGTATAGCTTTTCCACCATAAGAGGAATGAAATCCTGCCATACATATGCAGCAATATGGGAGGGTGAAAGTGGAATTAAAATGAATAAGCAAACGCAGACAAGTGTCATGTTCTCACTCATTTTTAGGAAACTAAAACATTGACTTCGCATAAGGATGGGGTGGAACAGTGGTAACCAGAAAGAGGGAAGGGAAAGCGGGGAGAGGACTGAGAGGAGTTAGAGACAACACAGTTACAGAGGAGATGTTGGTTCTTCCACACAGCAGAGTAACTGCTGATTACCTGATTCATGATTTGGTTAAAGAGTAACTTAAAGACTAGGAATATTCCCAACTCATAGGGATGATTAATGTTTAAGCAGGTGGAAGTGTTTTATATGGATAGCAAATTAATCTGTACCACATAAAATTACAAATATTATGTCCCAATAAAAATATATGAGAAAAAATACCTTGTAAAAGGAAATAAAAATTCCTTTTCAGCGTGACAAAAAATCTATATTGATATGTGTAACATGCTGAATTGTGAAAAACTAAAATCAGTTTAGGTTTAGAAACATGATGCTATTATTTAAATGTATTGTATAAATCTAAATAAAAGAGAATCATAGCTTTCATAATAAAAGTGATTAAAAATGTCTTTTAAAGCATATGATTGCCTACTTAGAAATTAGAAAATTTGAAAAATCTGCTACTATGTGATTAATACAAATAATTTAGATACATTTGCTTTCTGCCAAAAACATAGAATAGCAATAATTTCCTATATTATATAAATATCTACCAACAAAATAGAACAGGAGCTGGGCTTGGTAGTACATGCCTGTAATGCCAGCACTCTAGGAGACTGAAGCAGGAGAATTGCTAGTTTAAGCTTATGCTAGGTAACTTAGCAAGCTCCTGTCTTAAAAGAGTGAAAAGGGGTTGTGTATATGGCTCATGCCAAGGCCCTATGTTCAATCCAGTGCTGGAAAAAAACATAAGAAAAATATGAGAAAGTAATAAATCCTTCTCCTCAAACCAGATTGTACCTCATTGCATGAAATTATATAAAATAAATGGGTATTATCTTTATAGGAAATAAGTAGAGCCTGTATGAAGAAAGATATGGAATATTGTCATTTCACAAATTGAGACACAAAATATTCTGAAGATAGCAATTGCCTCCAGATAATAAATGAATGAAGTTAGGTGTAAGTTGTACATGTTAGAGCAGGGGAAAAATCTCCCCCAAGTTTATATAAATTATTAAGTTGATGTTGAAAGGGCTTTTCAGAATGAAGACAGAAGTCAACACAACTATCGAGATGTCAGTCATTAAGAAAGTATTTAAGGACTCACTGTGTACACCTGGTTTATGGCAAGCATTTCCAGACGTGGTTCCTGCCTGTAAGGAGTTTACAACCTTGTAGAAAGGAGATCTGTTACATGGCATTACAAATATCATTTCATGTGGTAGTAAGCATGGAGGAAAGCTGTGCATCACGGGGAAGCAGAACCTGGTAGGAAAAGCTGCCCTCTGATGCTGGTAGAGGATCTGCTCACATCACCATATAAATGATGTCCCTAGGAGTGTGTGCTGCATATCTCCAGCCATATGCAGTGTGATTTACAAGACTGAGGTCAGTGATTGAATGGTATGAGTATCCAGCAGAAGAAAAGTGGTTTTGAAGCCCTATAGCATGATTTCAGTAGAGGTAGAAAATAGTCTGCCAAGGATAGCATTCCATGGAGACAAGGGGACAAGATGAGAATGGAGGCAGGTAGACCATACAGAACGGAGACCATTCACTTGGGGTTTATCAAATACTAGAATTGGAGAACAGCTAGCATTTTGCAACTTTATAGGAATCTTAACCAACATTAAGTCTATGAATAAGCTGTTCCACCAAATGATATATAGATATAAGTCTATGAATAAGCTGTTCCACCAAATGACAAAATACAATGCAAAGCCTGAAAAGAGCACATGAAAGGGAAACCTAGGGTTTGATCTAAACCCTAAAAACTGGATTCTGTAATATGAAGAAAATCAAATTTTCTTCATATTCTTTTTTTCAAGATTTTCCCAAAACTACTTGTACATTCATTATTAGATTTAATCCTAGTTACTTTAAAGCTTTTTTGAGTATCATAAAAAGAATCACATTTTCCATTTCCTTTTCTGAATGGTTATTCCCATTATGAGAGAATGTATTTGATTATAAAATTTTATTTTAAATGCTGAATTTTAAGAAATCTTGGATTAGGGTGTGCTTTTTAAAGCATAATGCCAAAGGCAGAATGAATAAGGAAAGCATGTGTTTGCCAAGAAAACCTGTCAAAGTCAAAAGACAAATGACAGTCTGGGAAAGAAATATTTGCTACATATGTGACATAAAAAGGGCTAGTTTCTAAATATATAAAAAGTTATTACAAAACAAAAAGAAAATTGTCAAATATAGGAAAATACAATTAAAAGGAAGAAATAGAAATATCTGACAAACATGAATAAATGTGCAGTCTCTTATGTAATTGAAGGCCTGTAAATTTATAGAAGAAAGCACTTTTGCATTATCAAGGGTGTTAACGACACAAACCTAATACAATGTAAATTACACAAAAGGGGAAGTTACTGCATCTGCTGATGGTGATAACCAGAGATGGTTCTGTCCCAGGTGAAGCCAAAAGAAATTCACATTTCATGGTTCCTGTCTCAGGATTGTTTGCTGTGTGCTGATCTTGTTTGTTTGCTAAACATGATCACTGCAGTAGCTCTTTCCAGACGACTAACAGCTCTAGTCCATGCTATCTAAAAACCTAGGAAAGTCACTTGCTCTTGTTGATTATTTACTGGACCTAAGAGTGTGTTTGATTGGGATGACTGAGTCTGGATCACATACCTGACCCCATGGCTGGATTACACATGGTGTATCACAATCCATCCATACAGCATGGAGTTCCAGGACAGTATTGCTTTTCTTCAGAGTAACTTACAAACACGCTTACATTCCTAGTCATTTAAAAAAAAAAAAGTTCATGTGTTAATAGAAAAAGAGTAAGTGGCACAGGCAGAAGAAATAACTTAATCGGGTATTTTTCAATTCACCAAAGCTTTTAAATTCATAAGTCATGATAAACAAACAAAATCAGTAAACTGATTGACTTTGGAGAGTGTCTGAAGTTTACTTGATCTTGTTTACTTGACACTCAGTCTCCTTGTAATTTTCTTTAGGACCCTGGTGGCAGCAAGATCTCATTCATTACACTGAAAGTCACCTCCCAAACCACTACCCAGGGTCTTTGGGCTGCAATAGTTTGCCGTGGACATTATAGCACAGTTTGCGGAGACACAGGGAGTTTGCAGAAAGAGGATGCAATTCCATCTTGTGGGGAAAAGTGAGCATTCAAGAGAGCTAAGATGACTAAGGAAAGGGAAACCTAGGGTTTGATCTAAACCCTAAAAACTGGATTCTGTAAACAATGTCATCTGTGCTGCAGGTTAGATACAGATCCAATCCCAGACGTGTGCACAGCACATTAACTTATTTTTCTCCCCTCTCCATTGATAGGCTGGCAGGTCTGAGGCCTGTGTCCTTTAGAATTCCCACTGCAGAGCTCGGTGATTGAATACAGTCAGAGAGGCAATCAGCAGCACAGAGGTGCCTGGGAGCTTCCATGGTGCAAAAATGTATTGTTTTATGAGAATCCAAAAATGCAGGGGGAAATTGAGCCTACAAAATACAATGCAAAGCCTGAAAAGAGCACATGAAATTCTGAATCCCTTCAGAACTTTCCAGAAAACCTAAATTCCATTTGACAACAGACCTTCCCTCTTCGAGATTTAAATGCCTTCCAATGGTAAGCGACACTTGAGGTGAGCTTGAAGGTCAAGGGCAGTAGAGGGTTTAAGGAGGCCTCTCTGGCCCTGTGGTTGTGAACCATCTTCTCTGGATTTGGGGAGATCTGAGTGTGCATACACACACACACACACACCACAGAGTGATAAGAGACTGACTAGAGCATGTCTATTCTTTCCCCTGGTTTGCTCTGGGCTAGGGGTTCTACAAGCATGTCCGTATTATCCTAATACCATGGTTGTAATCCTAAATGTCAGCACCAAATAAGGTTGCAGAGCACTGAATATCATTTTTAATTTTCTTATTCAAAAGCCAAACTGCGTCGTACTTGCATTTTATTTTCTCCCTAGCTAGAAACAAGACCTGGCACATAGCCGGCTGTCACAAGTCTTGACTGAAAAGTTGAATGAATTTGACTAGTGAAATTAGGCAACACCCACCTTCTATGAGTTTCCTTTCACTCGTCTCAGTCCTCTCCCAGGATGTCTGGGTGCAAGGCTGCCATACTGGGCATCAGGAGACATTCAGAGATGACGGTGCCACAGTCTGAAGTGTAGTTCTGTACAGCGGGGAAGTAAAAGAATGAAAGGATACTCAAATTCAAGGCAAGGGGTCTTATGCATGGTGGTGGTTGTCAAAAATATTTCTTAAGCACAATAATGACAAAAGTTTGAAAAATTGACCAGATGGTCACTGGAAGAGAAAGAGAATACACTGTTGTAGATTAAAGGCAGGTATATGTGCCCTTGGAATGGATGAGTAGAGCAGATTGCTTGGACTGTGCCATATTTATAGCCAAGCATTTTTGCAAGAATCAAAAAATAAGTGGAGTCCAGCTACTTCCCACATAGTCCAACATGATTCCCTTGCCGGGAAATGAAGCTGGGCATTATTACTGCAGCTCCAGTTCAATGCTGTGCTCTGGGATCCTCCAAGATAATGGACTATATCGAATTCTACTGGTAAGATTCACGTATGTGTCTCCTGTTAGGAAAGGTTCTTTGCCCTAGGCCTCTGTTCAAGAGGCTGCCATGTAGGGAGCTATGCGGGAGCAATGCTAGCGACTTCCTGGGACTGCTTTTCCCTCCATCTCCCTAGGGAGGCAAAGGGATGCAAGTGCATTTATTTGCTTTGGACTCAACGTGTCTACAGGAAACAGATCTCTTTCTCTGCTCCTCTAAGTCATGAGCCTTACAGGAGCAGATTGTATAGGCAACAGGGAGGCTTGTGGTAGTAAATATTTCCTTGCCTGGAAAAATCAATTTAATTCTGAGGTTCCATTTGCCAATAGCACAAAAATACATATGTTATCTATATTGGTTTGACTCCTGTATCTACATCTTGGTTGCTTCTGAACTAACGTGATAAAAGGGAACACTTTAACTTCCCTCGTGTTCCATTATCCTAATACCATGGTTGTAATCCTAAATGTCAGCACCAAATAAGGTTGCAGAGCACTGAATATCATTTTTAATTTTCTTATTCAAAAGCCAAACTGCATCGTACTTGCATTTTAGGATAATTAGGCACATGGTAAGTATGTGTTGAATAAAAAAGGTACACAATTTAACTCTTAAGGAAAAGTTAATATTCTGTCACACCGTAGCTTTGCCAAGATCTAGCTATGACTAAGTATGCTTGATCATGAGCTTATACCACAAGCCATTTGTGTCACTATTAAAAGATCATTTTTTTTCTTTCCCAGTCTTTTGACTATTCAATCCCCTTCTCTCCTCTTATGTAAAATGTTTCACAATTCCTGAAAATACCTTTATTACCTTTCACTCTTTGAACAATTGTCATCTTCAGTCCTGCCCAAACTACCACTTCCTGTTGCCTTACTAATTTCTAGCAGTTATCAATTTTAATAATCCCAGATGTTAGGAGTATAGGTGTCCATATTGTCACATGTAGGGACAGAAATCATCTCATAAATCACGGTCCAACTTCTATAACAAAAGGTAGGCTGACAAGAAAAACGACTAAGAGTTCTATAATCAAAATTTTTTGTGGTCTTGGGGCCCTCAGAATGAAGACCTCAGAGATGCAGGAAAATGTTTATTTTAAGTTTGCGTTCTAAACAGAAACAGCCATGTAGAAATATGATTGGGCAAAAAGGATTATTACTGAGTTAGGAAAGCCCACCAAGACTTATGTGTTCAAATTATTCCTGGTCTCTCTGAATGAAGTATTTCTTTTTTCCTCTGTATGGTACAGAACTCTTACGGAATGATGGTCTTTTCATCAATTGGACAAAAGTCAAAGAATTTTCATGGGATCACATTCAAAACAGGCTGTGTGTGTGTGTGTGTGTGTGTGTGTGTGTGTGTGTGTGTGTGGAGATGAGTAATATTTAGATGAGTAATATTTATGGCTGGCTTTGGGGAAAGTGGGTTTTAGTTTCTTTTAGGGAAGATGAATCAGTTCTATCATGGACTTGTAGAGAGACTGCGAGGCAAAAAACTTTAGAGAACCCTAGTTCTGTTCATGATGTGTCCTCTAAAGTGCTCAGTCTGCTCTGAACAAGTGTTTTCAGACTCCTCCACCAAGCATGCATGCTCATGCGCACAAAAGCATATCTCTTACTTAGGATACACGTCTGCATTCTAGAAACCAAGTCCATGCCTCCTTTCATCTGCTGCCCACACCAAAAATGTCATACACAGTTGATAGAAGTGCAAAATTCTTTTTTAAAATTCAGGTTTCATTTGGGTTTTGTTCCAGTGTAGAATGTGCTTATATGGATAGAACCTGCATATCACGCTTCACCAAGAGAGTAGGAACTGGAAGAAATCCACCTTCAGTTGAAAGTGTTTGTAATAATTAGAGGTCAGGGGCCAGGGATACAGCTCAGCGGCATAAGCACCTACCTGGCCAGTGCAAATTCCTGAGTTCAATTCCCAGTACCAAAAAATAAAATTAAAAAATAACCCCCCCCAAATAATTAGATGATCAGCTCTATTCTCATAGTTTCTTTGAAAATAATGAAACTGGATTTATTGGAACTAAACGAAGTTTGAATTAGGGGAGATGACAAAGAAGAAGGAATTGTGAGTACAGTTTCTACAGATCTCTAGACAGCAGTGTCTGAGTGTCCAAGCAGAATTTAAAAAAAGAAAAAAGCCATGTATGTGGGTGTAGAGCCCATTGAAAATGGAAAAACAATTAAAAATATAATGAAAGTAGAAAGAGAAGGAGAAATCATTCCTAATTAATTCTAGTGCCCTACTCAACCCCAGTCTCTTTGCAATGCTGTTGGGAGCATCTATTGATCTGGGGTCCTGTGCAGGCTTCTGATGCTTATCTCAGCATAAAAACTGGCTCTTGTGATGAGCAGTGATTTAATTACATGACAATCACCGTTAACAATGCATGGCAAATACCAAAAAAATATGCAGAGGAGGACTGGCAGTGATAAATGCAAAGTGTTGGCCTTGACTTTCAGTGAAGTTCCCGACTGAATCTCTAGTGACACTTACAGGAAGCAATATTCAGTGACCTCAAACTTCTGGAAACTGGCTTCCATGGTTCATATTTAGGTATTAATAAGAAAGTTTAATTTTGAACTTTTAATATTTTGTTAGGATATTTTTCTAAAACCTGAGAAATGATTCTAACAATAAGCTCATTCTATGGAATTGCGAGATCTTTAAAAAGCAGAAAACTTCTCTTAGGTACCCAAGATTCGTTCGATGCTAAAGCCATAGTATATGAAGTTATGGAAAAATGCATGGAAATCAGATAGTGTTTCTCAGTAGAACCTTTCAGAATAAAATTTTAAGTGACTTCAATTTCACACCTTTGCTTTTAAATATGTCAAAGTACATATTTAGGTCTAGACATATGGTAAACAATAAAATAATTCTCTGTCTTTATCACTAGACTGTATTATTCAAAAATGATTCCAAATTTAAATGTATAATGTTATGGTGTTGGTTTACATAGATGGTTTTGAAATATTAGAGCAGATAAATAGGTGAATAAGGGCTAAAAATGTATTTAATTGGGGCCCTTCAAATCTAATGAACTGAACATAGAATAATGGGCTTTGTAAACTGCATGCCCAGCCCCTCCATATTTGGATAGTTTTTAATATAAATGCAATAAAGATGGAAACATGTACACATCTTTTCATCCTCCTGACTTCACTTCACACTGACATCTGGATGAATACACAGAAGTGTGATGGCTGGATTGTATAGAAAGTGTTCTTGCGTTTTTATGAAGAACCTATATGCATATTTCCTTAATGACTGTGTCAGTTTTCATACAGTCTAACACAGTATGAGTTCCCTTTTCTCCGTATCCCTGTAAACACCTTAAGAATCTTCTAATTTGTCATGATAATCCCCCAACAGACATCACATGGTAGTTGACGGTTTTTGATTTTCATTTTCCTGATGACTAGTAACGCTGATCCACGTTTTGTGTGATCATCGGCAATTTGTTTGTGGTCTTTGAAAAAGAATGTGTATCAGCCTTCTCCCACTTTTACTTTTTTATTATTATTTTGTTAAAGTTAGATTGCTTTTCTTTTTTTTCCCCTTGAGTCATTTGAGTTACTTATACATGTCAATATTAATTCCTCGGAAGACATGATCTGTAAACATTTACTCCTTTTAATTTTGCCCTTTGATTCTTCTCTTTGCTGTACAGAAAAACTTTACTTTGATGTTGATTAATTTTATTAATTAAATTTGCTCCTTTAACTTGTTCAATTTTTATTTTTTTGCCTATGATTTTGTTATCACAGTCCAAAAATTACTGCCAAGATCAATGTCATAGAATGCATCCCTGTATTTTCTTCAAGGACTTTTAAAGCTTTAGGTCTTATACTTCAATGCTTCTTTGTGTTTCACTTTTATGTATAGTATCAGGATCCAATTTTTTTTTTGAATAACATTCTGTTTTGATTACTAGAGCTTTATAATACCATTTAAAAGTGAAAAATCTCAGTTCTTCTCCCACTTTTTCAAAATCCTTTTGTATTCAAAGTATTTTGTGGTTCCATACAAATTATAGGACAGTGAAGTTTATTTCTATTAATAACTGTCTGGCTGTGTGATAGAGACAACAATGAATCAGTAATTACTTTGACTTGTCTGAGTATTTTGACAACAAATTAATTCTTCTAATTTGTGAACTCTGGTATCTTTCCATTTATCTGTCTCTATTGCATCAGTGTTTAGGTATTTTACCTTGATTAAATATGTTCTTAAGTGCTTTTTTCTTCTTGACACTTTTTTCTAATTTCTATGTCAGATAGTTAATTGTTAGTATATGAAACCACAACAAATTTTTGTGTATTAATTTTGTAGCTTACAACACTGTTGAATTTATCAGCATTTGAGAGCATCTTTAGTGTTCTATACATAGGAAAAGGTCATCAGCAAAGAGATGGTGAACGTCTTTTTCACTTGGGAAGTTTTGTTTGTTTGTTTGTTTGTTTGTTTTTCTCTTGCCTGCTTGTTCTAGCTAGGACTTCTTAGTACTAAATTAAACAGATAAGCAAGAGTGGGCATCCTCCGACTCTGATGTTAGAGGAAATGCCTTCAGATTTATCACTGAATATGATATTAATAGTGGGCTTATCCTACATAGCTTTTATTGTCTTGGAATACATTTTTCCATGCTTAGTTTGAAAAGTTTTATCACAAAATATGTTAAATTCAGTTAAAGGTCCTTTCTGTTGATCTGATATGATTATAGATTTTTCTTTCTTTGGATTAGTGGATATTTTTAAAATGCTATTGAAATGATTATATGATTGATGGTCATATTACGTTGTAGAGAGGAAATTTTTTTTGAGACAAGGTCTCACTGTCTTATTCACCTCGCTCTTGAACTCACAGTAATCCTCCTGCCTCAGCCTTCTGAGTGCTGGAATTACAGATATACACCACCACGTCTGGCTTTGAGAGATTTATACGATTTTCACCTTTCATTCTGTACACCACGTTTACTAATTTACCTGTATTAAATCACACTCGCGTCCCAGAATGAATCCTAATTGGTCAGATTGTGTTAACTTTTTATTTGCTGTTTAATGTTATGATTTTTGTTGAAGATTTTGCATTTATGCATATCAGGGATATTGACCTGTAGTTGTCTTCTTTTATGGTGAGCATTAAATCTCAAGATAGTGGTGGCTTTGTAAAAATGAATTCAGAAATGGTTTTTTAACTCTTTGATTGTTGGGAGATTTTGATAAGTTTTGATATTTATTCCTCTTTAAATGTTTGCTAGATCTCTGCAATGAAGCCACTAGGTCCTGTGCTTCCCAAATAGTAGATCTTTATTACTGATTAGTCTCATTCCCAATGTGGGGCTATTCAGATTCTCTGTTTCTTCTTGAGGGCATCGTGATAGGTTAGAGGTGTCTGGAAGTTTATCCCTTTTTGGAGTTATCCAACTTGTTGGCTACAATTATTCATCTTAGTTTGTTATGGTCCTTTGTATTTCTATAGTATAAGCTTCTGTGAATCATCCTTCACTTCTGAATTTGAGATTTATATATTTTCTTCTAAATTACATATTTGGTTAATTTTAGTTGTGTAAGATCCAACTCTCAATTTTGTGAGATTTCTCTAATGTTGGTATCTTTTGATCTGTAATGAGAATAATATAGACACTTTATGGCAAGAATTTGGGATCTATTCAGTAATGTAAAATGAAGTCAGTGATAATTGTTGTTTCATTTGTATTCAAAGAAATGTTAATATATAGTTTCAAGAACAGTCTTTTTTTCTGTCTCAATAATCTATCCAGTTTTTAAGTAGGGTATTGTAACTGCAAATAGTAATGTTTGGCTGTATCTACCTGGAGATACACTAATATTTGATTTACCCTTTTAGGTTTTAGTGTTGAGTGCATATAAGTTTTAGAGTCTTAATTGACAAATGTATTTTATAATCTCTTTGTCTACTATTAGTTTTTAACTGAAATTTTTTTAATTCTGTTAGGTATGTGTTGATACTCTTGTTCATTTGATTTCTATTTATATGGAGTATCTATTTTTTTCTCATCCCTTTACATCTTTTTATATATATCCTTAGAACTGAAGTGATGCCCTTCTAGGAATCTTATCCTTGGGGTCCCCACCAGCATCCTGTAGTCCATTTGGCCACTCTATGTCTTGATTGGTGAATTTGATCCATTTTTTTCAAGGTAATCATTGAGTAAGTATTCGCTGATTTTGCTGTCAGGAATTTTTTCCCTATATTTCTTGAAAGTAGATCTCTACTTTTTCTGTCTTCATGATTTGAACCTTTTTCTCTTTGTTTTGATTCCTGTCTTTATCTTACGTTTTAATTTTTGAATAATCAGGAATGAATCTAGAGCTGATAAAACTTTTAGAGCTTTCAGTGATACAAACAGCCCACTGTGTCATACATGTCATTGGTTCACCACCACTAATCCAGAACGTTTACATCAAGGTGCCTTCTCAGGTCCCTCCCCCATTAAATACTTTGAGAACACATTAGCTAAGACACTAAATTACCCAAGCTGAACTCAAAGTTGCAATATCTCTGCCTCAGCAATCCAGAGTGCTGAAACCACAGCATGCTGTAATTTTTATAACTATAAGAAGATTTTACTTTGATTATTATAATAAACTCTACTTAAAATATCTGGTCATTATAACTTTATTTTAAGCTGATAACTTTACTTGAGTACAAAACACTATGATCCTACACTCACATTTTATATTCCTGATATCACAATTTGGATCCTTTTATTTTGTATATGCAAATTAAAGTATCTATGGTTGTTTTGTCTTATAACCTTTGTCCTAGAGAGAGATGTTATTTATCTATGATCATTACAATATTAGAGTGTTCTGAATTTGAACATGTACTTTAACAGTGAGTTTTATGCTTTATCTTCTCATGTTACTAACTGGTGTCCTCTTATTTAAACTTGAAGAACACGTTTAGTATTTCTTTTAAGGCAGATCTACAAATGAAGAATCACCAGTCCAGCCTGGCTAAGAAAGTAATGCTGAGAATTTCCCTGATACACCCATGTGGGTTCCATTGTGTAAGAAATCCATTTTTTGATGCCTCTGTCAAGATTGTCTCTGTTTTTGGTAATTTGATTATAATAGGTCTTAGTTAAGTGGTTGTTGGATTAAATCTGAGTAGAGATCTGTAAAATTTGCACATCTAACTCTTCATATGTGTCCAAAATATGGATATTTTCAGTCATTATTTTGTTAAATAGGCATTGTTTTTTCTCTCTCCTTCTTCTAAAACTTCTGTATGTATTATTTGAATTTTATCCTATAAATCCCTTGGGCTGTTTGAATTTTAATTTTACTTTTTTTCTAATTCTCCTCTGTTATTTTAGTGGCTTGTACTCAATTTTACTGATTCTTTCTGGAGGTCATTTATTTCAGCTGCTGACAACTTCTAATATATTTTTTCATCTCATTTATTTTATTCATCAGCTCTTGAATTTGTGCTTGATTCTCTATGATGCTTTTTTTTAATTTCTAATTTTGATCATGTACTGAGTTTTTAAATTTCATTAACTTGTCCCTCTATTTTCTTACTATTCTCTGATCTTCCTTAAATATTTTGAATTCTCTTTTAGGCAATTTATGCATTTCCAATTCTTTGACACCAGTTACAAATACTGTATTCCTGTGATGCTGTCTTGATTCTGTACTTTTGTTCATACTTCCTTTGTCTTGTGCGGATGTCCTTGCTCGTGATAGTGACTTTTCACAAAATTTATAGATTGATTTTGTTGGGGATGATTTGGGGCATTTGAGGACTCCAGCTGGGCATCTCAGCTCCATTGTTGCAGTGTAGCCTCCATTCAAGTCTGCCAGTTAAATAGTCAGTGTTGGCAGCGATTCCAAGAGTCCTCAGTGAGGCTAAATATCTACAGCAAGGGATGAAATCTTAGGTGCAAGACACTGGAGTCCTCCTGATCCCCTTTTCTCTTATGAGTGAGTTTATTTTAAATTGAATGCCAACTAGAATGAATTGAAAATGAAATATTTCTAGATGAATCTATATAAAATCTAAAAGCAAAGAAAAAAATTATTTAAAAAAAACCCTAATGCTAAACTCTTTCTCTCCACCCAAGAGCATAATTAGACTGGCAGCCAACCTTTCATCAGTTCTGGGCATACCACCCTCAGAGTTCCAGGGAAAATTACTGTGGGTTTGTGCCAAACTATAATTTTTTGAACATAGATAAGTGTGAATGCTAACTAAATACATTTTTAAATAGAGAAGTGATTAAACCCTTTGCTTTCAATGGATTCTTTCCAAGAAGATATTTGTGGATGTAATTCAGTATAATCAGAGAGAAAATCAAGAGAACCTAAGATATGTGAGCCTCAAGCCCATAGATATGACCCAGGAAAAACAGGAGGTAGAGGAAGGGCACCGAGGAATGGGGAAGTGGGTGAGACAGCGGTACCTCGCCATCAAATACAGAGGAGCCGAAGGGTGACTAAAGTCAATGGTGCCTGAAAAAGAGGCACATGGCTTTAGAAGAAATAATTGATGTAACCCAGAATTAGTCCATTACATAGTTATCTATGTATTCAGCTACATAGATCATCCTCAATTGGTATCTATTTTTGAGTAACAGTCATATATAGGTGAAGACAGAAAATATAAAAATAGCTAGTATTTTTCAATGGATTTAAACAGCTAGTCGGCTCCTCCCTCACACACTCATACTTTTTATCATCATGGAAATGTTGAATTTCATCCACACCCAAAACTCCATTTGACGGTTCAGAAAACCAACACAGGCGATTAACTGCCAATTTAATGTGGCTAAGAAGTTAACTTTTCTCTCAACTCACTTTTAAAAATTCTCCACAAGTCTGAGCCAAGTTAAATTTAAGTAGCTAAAAAGCAGTAGGTGGCAGAAGTAGTTGGCAACCCTAGAGTTCATTCATTAAGTATTAAAACGCAAAGCCCATATTCACTGTAGAAATTCACCTGTAAGGCACATAATGAATAATAGCATATTTCTCCTTGACGATATGACAAACCTATTAAATGTGATGGATTCCTCAGTGAGCACTGATTATTAGCCTGACCTGTTGTCTATTTGCTGAAAAGCATATGTGCATTCCCAGATGTGTGTACTTTGTGTTTCTTTAGCAAACCCAGTTCTGTGCAGCTCACTGATACCAACAGACTCCAGTTGGTATCAGAAAGAAATCTTACTAATTATTACTTTAGGTTTTAGGAAAGATTCACATCTGCAATTCAGAGTTTAATTAGCATTTCTATAATTATGCAATTTCTAGCTTTATGATTTCCAGTCCTGACACCAGTGATTCCTAGTATGAATTACAATCATGCAACTCTATGGTTCAAATATGTGTATCCTAAGATGAAGGGTTGCTTCAATCTTATCATAGCTTAAATCCAGAGAAAATATCTCCACACTAATCCATTTAAGTTACTTGAAAATTTAGTTTTAAACTCTACTTTTGCCAGCTTATTCTGAGAGAATTACATAATTATGATTGCCAACTTTTAATGTCCTAAAATAATGGAACATAAATATAGCATGAATAATTGAAATCCAAAATTGGAGAAAGTATAAACTCAATGGTATCTAATGACCAGTTTCAACGCCCACTTTTGCTCAACAGAAGGAATATTTTTACAGAATAAAATGAATTAGTTCAATGTCAGGATCTCCATAAATGCAAACATTTTAATCATTATAGCAGTTTTCATAGTTGTGTTCCAAAATATTTCATCTTTTTACTAAGTGCAGCAACTGAGAGCTGTATTGAAAGTTTGTACTCAATAATTAACCATGACATTAGCAGTTAGAACTTTGAAGTCTGAGTTTTTAACAGTTAAATTGAGTCTGCTGCCTAGGAAAATCTATATAAAATTCTTTGTTAAAGTCACACTAGAAATTTCCCCCTTCCAGTCTTCACCAAGAGCTAATAGTTGGTCTTGGAATTCCTACATGGATGTTTAGTAGTGGTGGAGATCTTTGAGAAGTGTCCATCCCTCTCTACTTAATCCTTTTAAGTACTACTACTGTTTTACATTCACATTTATACTAGGGTAGGTTTAGTTTGAAAACATTGTTTGATTTCCTTGTGGTTGTTCTTTATATCTTTTGCATCTTTATATATACTGCATTTCAGTTTTTAGCAAGGATGTTTCCCTATTATGATAGCATATGTTTCAACACACGTTGTTTGTAAGTCTTGCTTTAAATAAATCAGGAGTATGTTTATGTGTGTATGTGCATGCTTTGATGAATATATAGTTATAATTCACATAAAATCTGAGTTGAAGACAAACATATATGAAACAAATATATGAAAAAATCTTTTAAAAATATAAAAATGTGTTCAAAAATTTGATTCATAGATTATAAAACCTTGGTAGATGTTGTACCCAGAGTAATGGTTTCCCAAATTTGTCTATAACAAAACCTGAGAACCTGTGAGCATGTTTTGTCACATGTAAAGGGTAATTAGGTTGAAGATGGAGTTAAAATTGCTAACCTTAAAATAAGGAGATTATCCTGAGTTTCCCAGTTAGGCCACTGTAATCACAAGAGTCCTTTAGATAGCAGGAAGAAACTGGAAGACAGCCAGAGAGAAAACCAAGCCAGATCTTTGCCCAAATTTGCTAAAGTTTTAGGAAATGTTAACCATTTGACCCAAATGACCCAAAATAAAGGGGTGGCCTCCAAAGTGGAGAGGTGATCTCTGGAAAATACAAGAAAGCAGTCTCCCCAGGCATCAACAAGAAACACAGCCCAGTGAACACCTTGATTATAGTCAAGGGAGACAAAGTTGAACTCTGACTTCTGGAACTTCCACAGGTATTTGCATTTTTAAGCAATTAATTTTATGGCAATTTTTATATCAATTAATAGTATTCTATTTCACATTGCCTGCCTCTCATTTTCAACCTCAAAATGAGATGTTAAATCAAAATTAAACTCACTAGATATGTTAGCCTATCAGTTTGACTTTCTAAAATTATTCTGGGAGAATTTATATTTCCAGATATTCTCACTGTAGGGTTGTCTTTATTATGTTTCTGAAAAATGGTGAAGAAAGGGAGAAAGATTGTCTGGTGTGTAGTGTTTAAGCAATTTTCATCAAGTTTTTCTCTCTCTAAAGGTTGTTTTCACAAATTTCGTTAATATGATATGAAACTTCAGTAATTTGTATTTTCTCTTGCATATGAAATTTGAGCATCTACCGCAGCAGAATTCACAATGAGAAAGCAATTGTTTATAATTTCTCATGTATTCTGATTGTCTTGCTTTACATTATAGCAACTGGGTATTATAAAGATGAAAATGATTCTTTGTTTTCTAAATTCTTATTTGCTTTTATTATAACTAGTACTCAAGTTTCTTTCTTTTACATAATTTAATGCATGATGACTATGCTACGACAGCTTTGTTTAGAACACAACTATACATACTGAGACAACTGTCTTTGAAGAAGTCCAAAAATTTATAAATATTATTCATAGGATTCTGTTCAAATATACTTGTGGGCCAGAGATTTAGCTCAGTGGTGTAAGTGCCTGGCTGTCAAGCATGAGGTCATGAGTTCAATCCCTGGTACCAAAAAAAAAGAATACAGATATAGATATAAGATATACAGATACATAATACTCTATAAAACTCACCAGAGGGGGAAATTTTTTAAATGAGATAAAATAAATATAAATAGCCTATTAAATATTATAATTTAAGCAGATGCTATAGACACAATGAAACTCCCAAATTTCAAATATTCAGACCTAATCCACAAATCATGTTATTAAAAGTGCTATTTGGAAAGTGATTAGGTCCTGATTGGATTAGCACCCTTATTAAGACATCTCTCTTGAAACTACCAGCACTTTCTCAGGGTCTAAAATTGTAAGAAATAAATTTCTTTCATTTATAGCCACTGAGATTACAGTGGTTTATTCTAACACCCCAAAACAGACTGACTGAAAAATATTGAACTTGTTGAGTTTGTAGGGATAGGCTTGGAATTTATTCCATCTATTACCAATTTCAGGCTCTGACCGAGACACTCCTTGGGTTTGGTTCCCCCTGTGCAAGTGAGAATGTTACAGAAGTCCAGGGGAGATGATGCAGATGACTCAAAACTTTTCTAATATAGACTAGCAACAAATCTATGACAGCATAATCAACAACTCATATACAACGTAAGTCACTAATAATAAGTGTCCTAATATCCCTGTGAACTCCAAACTTTAAGTGAATGATGGCAAACTGTTGGCAGTTTATCAGTATGGTATCAGCAAAGAAAGCATGTGTTTTGTTTGGTTTTTTGTTTGTTTGTACCAAGCATTGAACTCATGAGCTCACACTTGCCAGGTAGGCACTGTGCCACTGAGCTATATCCCCAACCCTGAAGCATGCATTACTGATGGTCAGACCATCTCCAAATGATCCTCCAAGAAGTATGTCAGACAATGTGAGAGACAGACACATACTAGAAAGCCTTGACACCAACACAACAAAGGAGAAGCAGAGAATTCACAGTTCAAGGCTATTCTTACAAAGAAAGTAGCTTCAAAGCTATCATGGCTTATGTTCCCAGCCTAAAACTTCAGGGAAAATAATTTTATGCAACAATACATGCTAAAATGTAAATTGGGTATCCGCTTGAAATAATTAGATAGGAGCTTTCTGTTTCTTGGCTCTTTTATTTTAAAGTGAAAAATTAAAAATAAAGTTTCAAAACAGGTTAGTAAGAGAATAACAATACATTGCATATTATTATATTCATAATAGTTGTTCAGAGTACAAGATACGGGCATGAAATATTGCCTAAGCAATATTAGCACAAACCTTTATTTTCAATTTAACTGTATCTTTTAACTCTCTAATGTGCGTGTGTATATATATTTCCTTTTCCCTTCCTTCCTTTCCCCATTCTCCCATCACAGTTTTTCTTTTCATTTGGACAGTTTCTTTCCCATCTCCAATATCTATTGTACATTTTGGATCTCATTCAATTTCGCATACTACTGAGACAATATGATGTTCACACATGTGGGCCTGCTTTATTTCAGTTACAAGTATGGTAGTGAGTTACATCCATTTACGTGTAAACGTTTCAAGTTTATCCTTATTCATAGCTGAGTAGTATTTCATTATATATTAAAAAATAACTTTTCTTATCCCATCCTCAGTTGATGGTCACTTGGGTTGTTTCCAAGATTTAGCTATTACAAATTGTGCTGCTAAAAACATGGGTGCACATATATCACTGTGGTATGGTGTTTTTAATTCTTCTGGTAAGATACCCAGAAGAGGAATAGCTAGGTTGAATAGGACCTCTAATCCTAGTTTTTTTTTTTTTTTTGGAATTTCCACACTGATTTCCACAGTGGTTGCACCAGTCTACAGTTCCACCAACAGTGGGAAAGTGTTCCTTTCTCCCCACAGGCCCAACACCATTTGTAGTTGGTTGATTGCTTGAAGACAGCCATCCTTTCTGGGGTGAGGGGGAACCTCAGTGTTGTTTTAATTTATGTTTCTTGAATGACAAGTGATGTTGAACGTTTTTTCATGTATTCATTTGTCATTTGTATTTGTTCATCTGAGAAGTGTGTATTCATCTCAGATGCACATTTTTGGAGTGGATCTTTGAATTTGGGGGACCTGATCTTTAGTCTGAGGTACAATTGGCTATAATTTTTTTCCACTTTATGGGTTGTCTTTTTACTCTGTTGGTGATGTGTGTGTGTGTGTGTGTGTGTGTGTGTTTTAAAACAGAGTCTCACTATGTCATTCAGGGTGGCCTTGAACTTACTGTGTAGCCCAGGCTGGCCTTGAACTTCTAGCAATCCTCCTGCCTCAGCCTCCTGAGCACTGAGAACACAGGGATGCACCACCATGCCTGGCATGAGCCTTATTTCATATGATGTATCAGTGTCAGTTCTTAATACCTAAATGTAAAAATACAACAATCAAACATTCTAAACAAGCACAAAAGAACATCATAATGATCATGGTCTAAACAAACATTTGTTAAAATCAAATGCCATAAATAAATGACAAGCTCTACTATACTGAAAATTTAGGAATTCTTTTTATTAAGATGTGGTATTGGTAAATCATAAAATATGGAAAGGAAAAATCATAAGGAGAAGCATACTTTTAAACTTATTTCTGAAAAATGATTTATATGTAGTGAAAAGGAGTTTTCCAAAGCAGTGAGGGAAAAGCAGTATGATTCACCTTGGGGAGAAAAGGGGGCAAAGGAGTTAAATAGACACTGCATAGAGAATATTGAGATGGCTGTGGAACACATGGAAAAAAGACCCAACTAATTCAACATCAGGGAAATACAAATTTAAGCCACAATGAAATCTACTATGTGCGTAGCCAAGTGGCTTGAGTGAAATGAATAGTTGGATCTACTATTGGAAAGTTATCAGAATCTCATACATGTCTGGTTGAAAGGAAATACGTACAACCACTTTGGAAAACTGGGTGTGTTTGCTGAAGCTTTAACTTGTTCATACCTACCTGTGACTTCAGAATTCTCCTAGGATATACCCAGAAAAACTTATACATTGACTTGAAACCATTGTTTTAAGTGACCCAGATTAATTGAATCAGAAAGATTAACAAGAAGATATTTGTCTTACACAAACTACTGTATCTCTGAGAAAAAATTAAGTTACCTCTGGATAATAGAAAAGCATACTGATATGAAAAATTTTGGCAACTACTTTCATGATAGAAAAAAAGCAGAAAGTTAGTACAGAAATAACAGTCAACCAAGTAATATTAAAATCCTAAACAAGGCTTTAAAGTCATGAGTGGTTTCCGTATGAGCTGGGGTTGAAGCAAAGTTTCTTAATGTTGAATTACAATCTAGGGGGAAAATGAAATGAGAAAAAAAAAGATTTTACAAAATAAAAATATAAAAATTAAAACCGTTTTTGTAAAAGATACCACAGTCAGAGTTTTAAAATACAGATTTGGAAACAATACTTACAACCTTGTATTACAAAGAGCTAATAGTCCAATATAATCAGTTTCTAAAAATATAGATTATAAAAGAATCCCTAAATAAAACTGGGTTACAGAAATAATCTGACAATTCATCGGAAAATAAGTACAAACAGATTTTTCCCGTTTAGAAAACATCAACTTCTTGATAGTAAGAGAAATGCAAATTAAAACTGTGCTGAAGTACCATGCTTTATTGCATGGAAAATGTTCACATTTGTTAACTTTTAGGTTAGTGAGGCCAAGTGAAAGACATTCTCTAATATCACTCAGGAGAATGCAAAAATTTAAATGTTCTATGCAGGGTCTTATAGCAGGCAATATATCTTAAATATTTTTATTTATTGTTTAAGCAAGAAATCCACGTTTTATGAATCCATCTAAAGGAATTACTGATAAAGGCATAAAAATATGTTTGTGGATAGCAATCAATTATAAGGATATTTTTATTTTGAGCAATAGTTAGAAACATATCTGTTGGGATAGCTATAAAATGGCCTGAGAACTATATATGCTCCCGGGAATGGATATGGATATGGATGGATATAAATATAAAACATACAAAACAATTTCCTAGTTTCATTCATTGAAAAGGACTACAAAGAGCAACAAACTTATTAGTACTGAGTACTGCGTGCGCCTGTCCCCCAGATTTTGGACACGAAATACCACGTCCCTTTAAAGAAAAGTGGCGAGGGGTGACTGGTTCTAGTTCTGTACTAAAATAGACATGAGTTTAGAACATCTTATGTCTGTGAGGTCATGAGTTCAATCCCCAGTACCAAAAAAAAAAAAAAAAAAAGAACATCTTATGTCATATATCAAAAAAATCTTTTAAAATTACCGAAATCTTAAGAGGAATTCAAAGATAAACCGAAGAGACCAATATTGCCCAAAGTTGGAAAGGTCTACATGTAAAGATAATTGTGGCAATAATTCAAAATATATAAATGTTTAGATCTCCTTGTACACTATCGGCAAGAGTGTACGTGGATTGCAGTGTACAGGTTCCTAGTGAAATTGAAAGTAGAGCTATCATAAGACTCAGCCATCCAGGTGTCTACCCTCCCCGAGAGATGAAACCACCACTTCACAAAAATTTCTGCAGCCTTGTGCTGTTTGCAGCAGCACACATAATAGTCAAGATACACCAACAAGTAAAATGCACATCGCTGGATGAATGGAAAAGATAAACATAAGGAAATACTACTGGGCCTTTGAAAAGAACCTCCTGACATTTGAAATAGCATGCATAAAGCAGAAGGGCATTGTACTATGAGAAATAAATCACAGAGAGAAAAGTGTAGCAGAGGTTCACTTGTACGTGGAAGCTTAATGTAAGAAAACTAAAGAGTGAAAACACAGAAACAGACAAGAGAGCTGTAATTGCCAGGGACAGCTAAATAGGAATATGTAGATCAAAAGGAACAAAGTTACAGCTACAGCCTAGTGTGATATAAATGCCTCTAATATTAGCACTCTGGGAGGCTGAGGCAGAAGGATCACAAGTTCAAAGCCGGCTTGGGTAAAGTTAGTGACTTAGTGAGACCTTGTCTCAAAATCAAGGTTTGAAATGGCAAGAACATTGTAGCTCAGTATAAAGGCACAGGGTTCCATCTCTCATATCACAAAAATAATCAAAATAAAAAAGTTGCACTTATATAGAATAAATCAAGCTAGCGATATAATGTTTTGTGTGAGGAATATAGCTAATATTGTACTTTATATCCATAATTTTCCAGGGGAACAAGATTTCCTGATACCACATGTGTACACACACACACACACACAGTAAATACACGAAACAGTGTATATGTTAATTTGCTTGATGGTAATCAGTTCACTATGGATGTTAAGATAAATATATCAAAATATGTAACATCTTAAACATATCCAATTAAAATGTTTAAATATGATGATACATAGGAAAAAATTGAATTCATTAATTAATATGCTGGTCTAACGAACAAATTGTTATTTTGAACATTGGTAAATAAATGTAATATTTCTATAAAGATGTTACCGCAGATAACCCAGTATTAAAGAATTCCCTTTTTTGAAGTCGAATAAATATAGGATAAATACTAGATTTAAAGTATTCTTAAATTTGAATACTAAGGACTTAATTGCATGTAGGCTGCAGTATTGCTGACATAATATGACTCTTGGTGGAAATCATACATCAGCATCTATGAAATATAGTTTTGAAAGTATTGTATCTGTATTTGAGTATACTTCATTTCAGCTGCTGAACACAAGAACATATTAAATAACACCCTAAGTGATTCAGTCAGCAAAGTTCAGATGTTCAAAACAATAAAAGGACAAAATCAAATTCCTCACCCTAATCAATTTAAAAAAAAGGTAAGGTAAATATAAAAGCTTAAAAGAAACCTCAAAGACATATGAATAAACTCTGCTGTATGGAAGCCTCTTAATTTAATATCATCTTTACTTTTACTTATCTATGATTTGGGGAGTTTTCCCTAAAATTTCATTGCATGCGCCAGTATCTTTTTACTATGTTTACTTATAATTTAATATGTTCAGGTTTCATATTTAGGTCTTGGATTCATTGTGAGATTTCTTCTGTGTACAGTGAGGTGTGTGTGTTCACTTTCACCAGCACCTTTCTGAAGAGGCTGTCTCATCTCGCATCCACTCTGCATTCTTGGTGTCATTGTGGGATGTCAATTGTCTATTTAAATATGGGTTAAAGCCAGGCATGGTGGTGCACGCCTGTAATACCAGCACTTCAGAGGCAGCGGCTGGAGAATTATTGCATCTGGAGGTCAGCCTGGGCTACAGGTTAAGCTCAAGGCAAGCCTGAACTGCGTGGTGAGACCCTGTTTCACAAAGTCTAAATAAATAAATATAAACTATTTAAATAAACAAGGCTTATTCTCTAAGCTCTCTAATCTGCTCCATGGTCTCTGAGTCTGTTTTGTTTTTATGCCTCTACCATCAAGTTTCAGTTACTACAATTTTGTAGTATGTTTTGAAGTCAGATCTTTATTATTTTATTGGTTTTTGTTTTCTTATTTATTTTTGTCAGGATTGCTTTCATTCTGGATCTTTGTGGTTCCATGTGAATTTTAAGATTGTTTCTTTTATTTACAAAAGAAAGTCTAGTATTTGGATGGGAATTCCATTGAATACACACACATGCCTTTGAGCTGCATGGTCATTTTTAAAATATTCTAATAAATGAACATGGCCTACTGCTTTTTCTTGTGTGTATCATCTTTAATTTTATACTTTACATTGTCAAATTGTGGTTATATTTATTCTTATTTTACTTTTTGTAGTTTTTATCTGTGGGAGCACTTTCTTAATTTTTTTAAAGTTCACTAGTGATTTATAAAAACTCATTTTTTTGTATCTTGCTTTTGTATTCTGTAACTTTACTGAATTAATTTCAATTGTAACATCTTTTTGGTGGAATATTTATTTTTTTCTACTTTACAATCATGTCATCTGCAAACATGGGTATTATAAATTCTTTCTTTACAAATAGGGTGACATATATTTCTTTCTGATGTCTAATTATTCTTGCTAATATTTCCAGTACTATATTAACTAAAAGTTGTAATAATGGACATCCTCTCTTATTTTCACTCTTATTAGAAGCACTTTCAGTTTTACCCCTTTTTGCATATTGGCAATAGGCTTTTAGATATAGCCTTTATTATCATGATGTATGTTTCTTTCATGTCTAATTTGTTGAGAGAGACTTTTACCATGAAGAAATGTTGACTCTTATCAAATGCTCTTTCATAGCTTTTTAAATGACTGTGTTTTTGTCTTTAATTCTGTTGAGGTTTTATAATATTTATTGATTTTTCTATGGTAAGCCATACTTGTGACAGATCCCATTTGTTAACATGCTATGATATTTTTGATGAACTGTTGGGTTTGATTATATAATATTTTGTTGAGAACTCTTGCATCTATGCTCATCAGGAATATGGATCTCTAGTTTTCTGCTTGTATTTTTGGCATTTTGGCATCATGTAGTGCTGGTCTTCTAAAACCATTTCATGTCAGTTGTTTGTAATCTTTTGAGAGGAACTAGAATGTTTTTTAAATGATTTGCAGAACTCAGTCATAAAGCCACCAGATCAAGGATGTTTTTTAGATTGGAAGTCTTAAGTTACTGACTCATGCTTATGGAGTAGGTACTTTAGGCTCAGTTTCAGAGATGCTCAGAAGCACAGTCTGTATAACATTTCCCTCTTTGACTGAGATTATGAGTGTCTATGAGTTCCCCAACAGTCTGGATTGCAGAGATTCATGAAGGGAGTTGGACAGCTTTTCAGTGCACTTAGGCTTCACAAAGCGGGTGTCCTTGTTCTGCTGTGAAGTCTTGCTAGCCCTAAAGCTTGAGGTAAAATCTTCCATTATCTCTATAGTATAGGATGTGGAAGTTACTATCTTCAAGTCCTTCAAAGAAAGCACAGATGATATCAAGTGTTGTTGCAGTAAGAGTCATAGTCCCGGACCATACGATGTAAAAGGAAACCTTCCTGACAAGTCTTAAGATGAATGCAGGAGGTGCTGGCTGAATACAGATGATTCTAGGTCTGTGGTCCTGGGTAACTATAAACTCAAGGTTTGAATATAAAGGAGAACTCCCCTAAATCTTGAGCAACTGTAATTGGTCCTAGGGCTTGTAGCAATGGTAGTCACTTCATGAAGGATACCATTTTTAGGTCCCCAGAGTGTGTATAGTCTTTGAGCTTGTGGTACTGATATTTTCCTGGAGGTATAGAATAGGTGGAGCTTCCCTTTGGCTCCACTGGTTGAGCATGGGTGGCTTTGTGGACTGTGGCTTTGGTACCTGCTGATCTGTGCAGATGATGTGCATGGTAATGTCCCCAGGTTACACGGTGGTGTCCCCGCTTGCTCTGGAGGGAATGAGGGTTATGCTATTGGTAGCCACAGTGCAGAGATAAAGAGCATGGGTGGGAGCTTCCCCTGGTCCCTCAGGACAAGCTTTGGTGATGCTTGGGAATGGGACCATCCCTAATTCCCACCATATGAATGCAAATGGTGCCAAGGTTTGAAATGAGTGGTAATCATACATGGAGTTATCAGAAATAGTTGGATCTTTCCCAGCTCCTGATGAAGTCAGTGATTTTCTCAAGTAACTGAAGTCCCAAGACTGTGGGCTAGGAAGGACACCATCTCAAGTTCTCATGGTGCCAGTGGCTATGTCAGCTATGGTCTTGGAGCTGCAGGATGCTGAGAAGTCTGTTTTCTCTCCAGTGAGCTATGCATGGACTCAGGGTTTCTGGCAATGTCAAAGGTCACCTACATGCCCCTAAAAGTGGACAGTAGCGCTGGCTATTGTAGAAATTTTGGATGTGGAGAAAGAGGCAAACGAAATTCTCCTTTTGACCAGAGGAGTCACTCCTTCACCAGCTAATTCCTCAACTTGGATTCAATGCCTGTAAGATCTGTGCTGTTCTTCTGCCTTGGGATTTCTGTTCTACCTCTGTGATTGGGGTTTCTGGTACTTTCCTGTTCACTCTTTCCCAGCAGTGAGGAGTCTCCTGGTCAGAGAGCTGCGCTGAAGTTTCAGTTTGGTTTCTTCTTGTCTCTCCACTGCCTTTCTTAATCTCCCTGCTGTTTAGGGCTCTTGTTGTTTCTTGCTGATTTCTAGCAAATCTGTCTCTTTGCTATGTGAATTTTCCATTCCTGTCCTGGTACTTCCCTCTGGTAGGGTCACCTGCAGGGCATCTCTGCTCATCCTTAACTACAGTCACCACCAAAGAGAGAGGACAGAAGAGAGAGTGACAGCTCACATAGGAAGTGCTACTTTAGCCCCAGAGGTCATTTAACTCCAAGCCAGTAACAAGAAAATGATAGGCACTAGGATAGGAAAAAAATGGTTTCCATTTTCGTAGTTTCCAGACTTGGGGTCAAACAGCACCCCTGAGTTTTCTCTTCTTTCCAGCTCCTTCTGTCAAGATGTAAAAGTTCTGCTGTTTTCCAACTAATGCATGTATGATAGTAAAAGAGAGAAAATTCCAAAAACAGACAAGTTGTAACTGCCAGAGTCCAGCTGCGGCAGGGCTAGGGTTTCCCAAAGGTGGTCAGGGAGTCGGTGATTGAGAGACAGAAAACACTGCACCCCAGTTTGTGAGTGAATCTGAATCCGCCTTTATTTTTTAGAAGCTGGAATATATATTTGCCAACCCTGGCAGCAACCCCCAGCCCCAAGCAGGAAACGCCCCAGGCCCAGGGCCAGGCAGGGACAATCCCAAACAATAGGTGTTAATTGACCTCAA